>JAOTQP010001286.1:73512714-73540554 GCA_026413545.1 Cichladusa arquata | reverse complement strand
GTTTCTGATGCTGCTCAGAAAATTAACTTTTTTTTTTTTTTTTTTTTTTTTTAATTATCTTTTAGTTTGCACTAAAATCTAAAGAATTCCAAATGAATAACTGGTATTGAAAGGTGCATGTGTTTGAACATGAGGTTATAAAAACATGTCTTAGCATTTGTAACCTGATCATCCTGCTCTCTCAAAACAGCATGTTCTATGTCTTTGATGCATAGTACAAATTATAGAAGGCCTTATATAAAAGAATACAAAGACATTTACATTAGGCCAAATTAAACTTCCTAAACAAAAAGCAGTTTCTGCCAGTTCACCAAATAGACAGCTGTATCCTTCATGGTTTTACTTTAGTGGTTCTCATGAATCATGGACTCTTAATTTGTGATCCATTTCTGGTTTCATGAATGCAGAGTAATGTGTTTTATGAGGATAAGAAACTGTGCATGCAGCACATACTTATAGTATGAAAAAGAATTTTGATCATAAAGAACTTATTTTCAGGTTTTCATGAAATCAGATAAAGAAAACAGTCTATCTACAAATAGTATTCAAGGCCAGTATTTAGTTTCATAGCAGCAGCATCATTCCTGACTAACGTGGTAGGTGTATAAGCAAACTCTCTCTTCCTGCATCATCTGTTTTATTGGCTAGATTTCTAGAGTAATCAAACATCCAAATGGAATACTAGAAACTAAATGAACTTTCACATCGTCAAAGTAGGAAAAAAACAAAGCAAGTAAAATAGTTGAATTAGAAGAAGAATCACCACAGAAAATCTGCCCAGGAAGATATTTCCAGTACAATCTTTATGAGCTAATCAGAGGAAACAGCTATCCTGAAGAGATGAAAAAAGTCTTGCTGGCGGCCTGTAAAACTTTACAGCACTCTTTAAGAAGCTATCAAATGGTCTGGCCTGAAGCAGTTGACAAACCAATATTCTCCTGATTGTAATCTTCTGACAGTACTCAGGAACTGCTTTCTAGAAAACACTCTCTGTACATAATGACTGAATATAAAAATCCTAATGTCATGGCTGCCTGTCTGTTGACAATCCAAAGGTTTGAATTATCAAGAAGACTCAGACTACACATACATATGTTTCTTTCTCTCTTTTTCTTTTTCTTTTTTTTTTTATTTTCAAGACATAATATTGTAGTCCAAGTCTTTCACCTTTAGATTATTGAATCAGGACAACCTGGGTTGGAAGGGCCCTTAAAGACAATCACTTTCCAACACCCCTGCCATGAGTAATGATGCATTTCACTAGACCAGGCTCCTCACGGCCCCACCCAACATTGTTTTCAACACTTCTAGGGTTAAGGCATCCACAGTTTCTCTCAGCAACTTGTTCCAATGCCTCATCATGCTCACAGTAAAGATATTTTTTCCTAATATCTAATCTAAACCTCTTTCAGTTTGATGCCATCCCCCTTGTCCTGCCAGTACATGTCCATGTAAAAGGTCTCTCTCCATCTTTCTTGGTTTCTAGGTTTATTGTGCTAATTATGTGATGAATTAGAGCTTTACAAGTTTTTTAAACTTTTGTTTTCTTCATAAGACAGGTTGAAAGCTGATCACCACCATTGTCACTCATGCAGTACAGGACTTTGCTGAACATTATATTCCTGTATTTCTTTCCCTGACAGAAATGCATAGAATTTTGAGTCGCATATCAGAATTAAAAATTAAAAAGAAAAACTAAAACAGAATTTAAAAAAACCAAAAAAACCAAAACAAAACCAAAAAGGTCTTGGTTCCCTGATTTTCTTGGTTTGCAGGGCTGTGAAAGGGGCTCCTTATGACAACACATACATTCATTTCTCTTGCAAATGTTTTCAGTCCCTCAATACTGGCATTCTGAGTATGGAAATAAAATATTTTCAATATATTGGTGGATAAAATTTGTTTCCAAGTGTACTGGCAACATTTAAAAACTGAACAGATAAATCCAGGCTTTATGGTGCTTATTTAACAGACTGAACACACGCTATGTTTTTTCATTGTGAGGTTGTTCTTCAATCATCATGAGTATTTGAGATGATTATTTATACTTGAAAAAGTAGCTGAATTCAAGCAAAGGCAAAAGGCAATTCAATTCAAAGGCAAAGGGTTGTTCAGGAGTCCACCAATTTGAAATGGGAAAGGTAAGTATTATTTTTGTCTAGTGTCTATTAAGCAAGGTTTTCAAAGATATTTAATTTTTTTAACTTTTTAAAACAGATCAGGGCTTAGAAACAATGAGCTCAGCAAGAATCTTTTTCTTTCCCTCCTTTTGTGGGAAATGTTAAGTATTCCTTTAATACCAGAAATTCTTTAAAGATCTGGTTTACAACATTTTTTTACCTTTCAAAAGTTAGGTGTTACTGTTAATTGAGAGGAGTATTTTAAACATTTGACGCACTCTATCCCCAAACAAAGATTACATGCACAGTAAGTTATAACCCTTGGCTTTGCAATACCACTTTATGAGGTTAAGAAGATGAATGTTCATTACCTTTAATCCTTACCATGATTTACGAGGCTCTGGGTATCCTTTCCCCAGAGCATCTACAACTGTGCGGTTGTTCTGCCTGCTGTTTAAATTACAGAGACATCTGCAAAGTAAATTATGGATTGTTGTCCCACAACAAAGCCGCCTCCTGATCTCTCCTGTAGTATTTCTTTGATAACAGCAAAAGGCTTTCTTTCCCCTTGTTTATCACTCTTGTTTTTCCAGACTGGGTGATACTATGATGACCTTGATTACTGCCTGCTCTACTCACTTTCAACCAACATGTTCCACTGTAAAAACTCACAGTTAAAATAAGGAGAGGGAATGAGCTGTGAGGGACAGCTATATAATGTTTATTCTATCCATTAAGCTCTTCAAAGTTCACAATTCACAAATCTGGAGATTATTTTACTCCTCCAGAAATATATGTAGCTAAACCTAACATCTGGATGCTTAGAACCATTCGGAATGAGATGAATACCTAGCTTTTTTTTATTCTAATACCTCTCTATTACATATTCATTAATACGCCGATCTCCACATCTCTATTTATACGCACATGTCAATATAAACATATCAAACACTTAGAGGGCTATCTAAGCCATATGAAAAGCTGAGCCATATTTTAATTATGTGCCTAATTTTATAATCAAGTGGTTTAAAATTATATTTCATAATAAATGCAGTGAGAATATAAACTCATTTTCAACAACAAATTATATACCAGGCATGCCAAGGTTCATCTTTATCCACACACAGGCATTCTTGGAAGATAGTCTACTCAGTGCTGATGAAATTAAATTTAAAATAAAACCTAATAAAATAATTCCACATTATTTGGTCTCTATTATCCTTCTCATTACATTGCTATGCTATCTACCTGAGTGTCCTGAAACAAAATGCAATTTAAATTACAATCCAGATGTCAGAAAAATAATGCTTTAAAGTCAAAGTGCATGGAAATATATCAACTAAATCATTTTACTAAGCAGAAATGATAGTCGCATCCCAAGATCTTCTGGCACAATTCCAACAAGCCTAGTCAAGATAGCAAGTGCTGATTGCATTGACATCAGAGAAGTTATTTTCATTTATTTGTCAGAGTCACTGACATATAATCTCAATTTCCTAATTTCTTTTGACCAGTCAGAAGCCCACAGTTTTGTAAGACAAGATGCATAACTGAAAATTGCCTTGTACTCTTTGTTCCAAAGACAACAAAGACAGACTTGACCAAAAAAAACCTAGGATCCAGACAATTTTAACCATGCTTCGTAGACCAAATTACTAAAAATAAAACCCAAAAAGTTCACCAACCTTTGCCATCTTTTGGAGACTCTGCTTTAAACTCATTTAGGCTTTTACCTCAAAATACATTATAATTAAATTTATAAAATTCATACCTTCATATTTAATTGATTTTTTTGTCATCCCTGTCATTAAATTGTTGTCCAGAGTATGGTAAAACCAGTTTACAGTACACTCCATATGCAACAACTGAAGCAAACAGTAGTGTATTAATAAACATGAGGAAGCCTATGATATTGTTTTTACCTGCGTGAAAGGGGTTCTGCCAAGATATGCCTTTGAAAGCAGACAAATACCATTTGACAAAAATAATATCATGCAAACACAAGGAAAAAAGCATCATTAAAATAAAGCTCAGAGGGAAAATTAGTTTCTGTCTTTTAAGAGGTACAGAATAGACCGTAAAGGTACTTTTATTTTCTCCAATCTACATCTAAATTGAAATCGTCTGAAGAATATAACATACAGTACAGCTCTCTGTGAATAGTGAATTGGTCTGTAGCAGTGAAATATCTCTAGATTGCATCAAGTATTTTTGTTGAGATATGCAGCAAGGATAATTAGAATTTCTTGAGCTCAGTTAAGTGGGCCTAAAGCTAAATTCTGTTTGATATATAAATAACAGCAAACAAATAAGAAAAAAGAAATCCAGCAACCAAAAAGTGAGAACTGAACCCACACCAGGTTTAAGACAGTAAGTTCATCACAATTATTACAGATTTCTTTGAGATGACAGAGACACCTTTTTACCTGTGAATACCATTCCACATCTTCCAAGACCTTACAGAAATGAAGTTCAGCCCTTGGCTGGCCTTATTCACCACAGTCCTCAACTGACTGGGTCACTATAGTCTGTAAAAAATATGCAAAAGTTAAAATGGCGTTGTCAACAATTGTTTCTCATGAAAATGGGAAGAACAACAGCCAAAGCACAATGATGTGTTATTAGAAAACCAATCTAGCATTAAAAAATAGTAACACATCACTGCACAGCACTTTTTCTGTGTCTCTTGGCTGAATACAGCAAGGAGAAGAGCAGGACGTGGACACCCTTGAAGCTGATGGATCCCACTGAGCAAACATTCAGAATTAAACTGCTCACATTCCTTATAGCTGTCTAAAACTTGGGGGATTTTACTGCCAATAGGCATTACTGCAGAATATAATATTACAACTCTGATTTGTATGCATTGCCTTGGCTGGGTTTCCTTTGTGTCAGCTATCATTCATCACAGCATGAAAATAAACATACAAAGAATTTTTTGAGAAGGATAGAGTAATGATAATACAAGCTAGGGACATCTCATATAATGATTTGTTCTTTTCACAATGGTTTTACAGCAAATTTTGTCACTACTATAATGGTATAAATCAGTATCATATATGTCAGGGTTGTAATTTTTCTCTTAAATGCAATTCTGTAACTCACAGAAGCAACTTCTATAACTGGCCTATCCTGATCTGGTTCCTATTACAGCTCTGAGACACATTGTTATTTGAACCTCAATCTGATGTTCAGATTATGGGGGTGGGGGGAAGCAAACAAAAAACACTGGAAAATATATTCTATTACTTCAGTAAGATGGAAACTTGGAGGGTTCTTTGCTGCTTTTACTTATTGTCTAGTTATTTGCATAATGGAATTTTTCACGCAGATGGACAGAAAGCTAAATTAATAAGGAGGAAGAAAAAAAAAGAAATTAAAACATATGGGATTCCAAACCTAAAACTGAAGGGATATTAAGAGAGAGATGACATCCAGATACAAAACTATAAAACAAGAGAAAACTCAAGGGAAGACAAACAGTTCAGCTAGTGATTCTCTCTTTGTCTTCTTTCACACCCCAGGCAGTGTCCTTATCCAAGATAAGAAGATACTAAAGAGAGGTATAACACCAACTCTGAGCCAAAGCATTAGATCATATTAAATTAAGGCTTTTAGAAATGTACAAACTCGGGAGCTACCAGTGAATTATGCCTGCAGAGGAGAATAAGCCATTTGTAACACATTAACAACCCAAGTCTCCATACTTAAAAAAAAAAATTAAAAGAAAACCTAATAGTACACTACAACATAAACTGCATATTTATAAATTTAGAACTTGTTTACAGTACTTCCACTATCTCCACTGAGTTAATACAGAATCACTTTTTGTGCCTTCAGAATTTTTGTACCTTCAGAAGTTTTATTACCTTTTGGGGGTGTGGGGGGAAGGGGAGGGAATAATAGAATTTTCTTTAAGTTCAGTTGAAGGAGTATTTATTCAATAAGTAGTTGAATTAAATTTTAAAATTATTCATATTCAACCACAATTTTTTAATGCCCAAAACATTCTATTCACTGACAATCAATATACTGTAGGAGTGATTGATTCCAATGCAATAGTTAGTACTATTCAAATACTCAGTCCACACGGATGTGGTGATCTTTAAATTCACCATATTTGTGAGGAAGGAAGCACCAGAAGCAAACTTACCCACTTAACTGGAGAGTTCTTTTTGAGTTTTGCTAAGGCAAGTAGGATTTTAATGCCATGATTTATTTCAAGGTTATCAAACCAACCACATTCTCTTTTCTTTTGAAGAATTTACTTGTGGTCTTTACACAAAAAATTTAACATACCTGCCGAAAACCAAACTTACAAACAAAAAATAAGGAGTCCAAAAGGAGAAAAATCCCAACACTGTACAAGCCCCTTTTGTTGCAGAAATCCATAATAGAAAACAGAAATCATAAACAAAACAGCTTGCACTCTCTCAGTATTAATTCTTCACGTTATTGGATTTGATAGCACCAATATTAACTTAATGGATCAATAACACTTGATATCAGTTCAAAAGAGCAGCTGAAACATGCATCCAGAACTACACACATTGTAGGGCTCTCGAATCTGCTGATGTGGAAATAAAGAGCCTAATGATAACCAAGGAGGAAAAAAAAACCCAGTTTTTTGGTGTTAGCACTACAAGTTCCTGTTTCCTTAAAAATATTCTTAAAATGCATCATGCAGCCCTAGCTACCTATTTCTTGGCACCTCTTACCAAAAACAATGGAAAAGAAAAAGAGATCCCAATGACTCGTACTGCAAATAAAGACTGGAGTGGTTCTGTAAACTTTATTGTTTTTTTCTCAGTTGCATTGATTAAATTTGAAAAATCATTTCTGCAAATAATCCACATTACTTAGCTGAAGGAAAAGTACAGCATGAAAACTGTAATATACAGTTGGCATCAATCATCTAACCTGAGGAAATTGACTGGCAACTATGTTGCCATTGAATGCCTTGGAATATATCCACATTCAGAGAACATTTTGAACACAGTTGGAAAACAAAGTTAAAGCTGTCAGGATTGTTCTCATCTGAGAAACTGCAGAAAGTATCAAGTGAGAAAGAATGTGCATATTTGGTGAAATGTCATTCACTTTCATTTACTGATATTTTTCACAGTAAAACATTTAACTGGAAGTCGCCTAAATTGTGCTGCATGAAGTTATGGTTACTTGCTCTCTTCTGGTTTTGCAGGTGGACTGAATTTCCTAGTGCTTTTCTGTCTGTGCTCCTTTGCCACCACAAGAGAGGTGGATCACAACTACTAATGAAAGTGATGATTCATCCTTTCTGAAGCTGGTATCTGGACCTATGTTTTCTATGTTTTAGGGGCTTTTTCACATTCCCTTTATATCAACATTTACTCTCCAGAAAAAAATGACTTTGCGAAAGAGACTCCCCATACACAAGATCATTCAGAAATAACTTGTATCATAGACTGAAAGGCCTCTCTTCTCCCTGTACTTTTCAATATTCTTAGTTTTTCATTTTACTGCACTAGTGTGTTTACAGAAATTTGGCAGAAAAACATACCCCTCAAAACCGTTATAGTCAATTTTGTAAAGAACAACATTTCCTTCTGGGCTTATTTAGTAAAGACTCTTCCAACAAAATTATGCAACAATGTACTATTAATAATGCTTTCATGTTTACTTATTGACAAGTCAATATTAAAACAAGCAGCATTAACTCTTTTGCTGAATTCTGAGATTCCTGTGATAGAATTCAGAAATAAAGCTTTCATGAATTGCAGCACTTCAGGGTAAGTCTTTGCATCCACTCCTGGGTTTTCCCTGTTCCTCCTGCCTGCAGTAGATGGAGGTTGTTTCTTGACATTGCGGATAATCTAAGTGAGACCCACTCATTACACTAAAACAGCCAACAGCATTTGCTATAAAATTACCATTTTTCTTCACCCTTTAGAACTTTTTATTTTACAAAGACATATACGAATGGATTCCAAAAAGCCTTACACAAGTCCAGCGGGTTTCTAAACCAGCTTTGTCTCCAAGGAAAGAAGAATGCAGCAACCTCTGAATCAGCATCATTCAATGTAATTTTTACTACAACAACATGAGCATTAATTGAGTTTCAAATGGTCCACTGCAATTTTTATTCTTCCATATTTTTTTTTTTTTACTGTGGAACTAATTACTTCACAAAAATCTCTACTAGTCAAGTCTACTATTTGGACTAGCTACATAAAAATGAGACAGGGGTTGATTACACTTTGAATTCTGGGCACTCAAGAGGAGTTCCAGGTGAGATAGGGTGGCCGTATTTGAAAGAAAAGGAGCCTAAGACCTTACAGTGACAATACACATTAGACAGTCAAACTATAAATTGAAAAGCATTTAAAAGAAAAGGCAATAGAGAAATAGGCAAGAAGAGACACCTAATTAAATTAAGCATATATCCTATAAAAGATATGCGAATACAAGCATGCTGAAGCAATAAAACCTCCTGGTTTGCTGAGGATTCAGAAAACAGGCTGAAGAAACCAGCAAACCAAAAGGAAGTTAGAAGTGTGCCTGAGAAAGCAATATTGCTACATTCTCTACAGTTAAAAAGAATGAAAAATAGTGGACAGTGAAGGAGATGACAAATATAACTTTTACTCAGAAGAGTAAGAGGAGGACAAATCATACAATTGTTTAGGTTAGAAAAGACCTTTAAGATCATCAGGTCCAGCCATTAACCCAGCACTACTAAGTTTGTAACGCTCCAACCTTGTAATATGACTCTGTGGTTTTTGAGATTGCCAGCAGCCTAAACGATTTCTTACAGAATTAAATTATGCTGGTTTCAGGTGACATCAATTATTAACATCAGGTCATCCAATTAAGGAGGAAGAACACAGTCCAACAAAGACAAGAAGTTACAAATCTTTAGCAACTCAATTCAGATATGAGTCATCCATTGACTCAAAACAGGGCAAGCACAATTTCAAGGTCAAACAGATTCATATAAACAACTTGAATGACAGGTTTTTCTGTGAATTAGAAGTTAAAAAAAAACAAAACAAGACAATACACACATTCTTTCCTATTAAAAATGGTGAAAACAATCCATGAGAATGAGAAACCTTTATAAAGTCTTACAGATTTGTATCACATACAATTTTTTTTCTTTTATTGAGGTCAATGAGAAATGTCATGTGGACAAAAAAGGTGGTTTTAATTATTTAACAAGAGCCTGAGGGTAGGTGTTGATACTGTCTATGTTCCAATGGACTGCAGCTTCTACCCCTCACTGCCCAAAAAACCTCCTAAGGTAAACATGCAAAGACTTTTCCCATCCTTACTCCCCTGAAAATGGGAGTAGCTATTTTTGCAACATGAGTACCAGTTCTCTAGAAACTGGAATGGAACCAATCACCCATTTCACACAGCAATTGCACTGCTATCAGAGAGTAATGATTTTCAGTCACTACTGGCTAAGCTTGAATCTGAACAACTGGCTCAAAGGTCAAAAGCTTTATAACCAATTATCAATCTCCTGGTCCATCCAGACCCCTCTATTATCTTGATTTCCTTTTGAAGATTAATGCTGTTGCCATAGTTTAATCAAATAAGCCTTTGGCTCTGACATTTACTTCCATCCTAAAGCTCCTTCTTCGCAGAAATGAGTCAAGAAAACCATAATAAAATTGCTACTATAAGTATTACGAAAAATTAAATATTGACTGTTCAAGATTTATCTAGGAATTAAGACAAAGAACTCTGTCACTACACTAAACTTATTTCATGGTCTCTTAAACATCTATATTTTGTCTGAATTTTTAGATGGGAATCCATGTGGTTTCAAATACCAAGAGTGCAATATGGCATCTAGAAGTATTTGGTCTTATCACTGGGCAGTCAAAATTTCCACATAATTCTTGAAATAAATAGAAAGAATCTATACATGGACCTCTGAAAACCATCTTCTGGACTCTGGTCTATCTGACTTAATCTCCTTCCCCCATAAAGATATAATTTAGTAAAAGGATAAGCATGACAGGACTATCTAAGATCATGCTAGACTATTTGTGATACTAGCCAGTTTATTGCTATCTCCAGATTAAAAGTACACTGATTTTCTAGGTAGTTTTTGGTTTTCCACGTGTCTTTTTCTGTGATGCACATACCTCATGAGAAATGAGATTTTTTTAAAGTTCTACTGAAAAAAAGAAGAATAATTTTAAGATTATTTCTAAATATATATGGTTTACTCCTTAGAATAAATTATCATGGACTCTCAAAATATTTTTACATCTTTTTCTTTTGCATTGCTCACACAATACTTGTGCTTTGTGCATGTTTCAGGAACAACAGGGAATTGATGAATAACTTTCTATACATAAATTATTCTGTGAAATCATACCATATGTCTACTTAGTTAATGGCTGTGGAAAGATAATTTGTCTAAGTGGAAAAACAAATGGGTATTCCCTTAGTTTCTCTCAATTCCCTCTGTAAGAACCTACTTACACAGGGTCAGAAATACACAAATACAATTTCTTCCTCCTACATAAGAGATTCTTATTGCATGTTTTCTTTTAAATTTAGCAGGTATTTCATTGTTTTTTCTTTTTTTTTCTCAGCAAATCTAATTGATTTATTTGATAAAAATATTAAAAATCTAAATTAAAGGAAAAAAGGAACATTGCCTTTACTATCAGTCTAACAGTACTTCCATTAAGCACATGGGCAGTGTAAAAATTGAGTACTATTAAAAGAAATGTAATGTATTGAAGCCATATGTTCTTTTTTGATAGGGGACATTACCATGCTTTTTATAGTCTTGATAGTCTAACACAACAGATCCAAGTTGAATTCATAAGGTGGCTATTATCTAGCACATTTAAATACTATCCACCCCAAAATTTATTTTTAAAATGACAGTAGCAAATACCATTATGAAAATGGAATGACAATGCAATTTTGTACCCTTCTCAGATCTATTCTGCAGAAGTTTGAATGAGCAAGCAAGCAGTCTGCTTAAGTTTCAGCAATCTGGAACCTTCATACAATGTCTACTCATGGATAGAAACGAGCTTTCTGAAGAGAAGCTAAGTTCACCTGTACCAGGGCAACTTTACCTTGCATTTTGCAAACCTCTCAGGATTTGAGATAATTTTTACTATCACTTTACAGCTTGAGGAAATCAAAATTGCTTGCTTTCTTCTAAAAACCACTGCCAAACATAGCAGCTTTTTGCAGTTCTCTGCCTTTTATTTTTATTTTTCGGAAGCCACTGTCTTTCTTTGATATCATCAGAACTCAGGGTTTTCACCATCAGTGCACTTGAACCTTTCTAAATGTTAAAAAATGTATGTTGTCTGTCCATTTACAGGTCTTGGGTTAGACTCCAGTGCTGAAAATTGAGTTATCTGCACAACAGCTTTCAATTACACTTTTCAATTATGCTTTTCAATTTTAAAATTGGAAAAAATATAATGAAATCACTGTTTAAATTATTTGGTTATCAGTTATGTCTTATAACTAGGTTTTTTCTTTTTCTTTTATCTCTGTGGTAAGAACTGATCTAAGCACTTTTATTAAACATAATGACAGTGTTAATAGTGCTTTATTCCCCCATTACATGCACAGCTTAACTGGTCATGACTGTTCCTGGGGGTTCTGGGCTTCATTTCTTTTTTATAAGGCTTTCCAAAATAGACATTCCAGCTTAAAATTTTATGTGGTTGCTTTTGGCAAGTAAAATTTCAAACAGAGTAAAATATTTTGGTAAATTTATTTCTGAAGTTATTTCTGGAGAAAAGGGCAAAGAGTTGCAGATCTAAATATATAACAACGGTAATTTTCTAGTTTTAAAGACAAAATATTCTGTTAAAAATAAGAAACTATAAATAAAAGAAAGGGTAAAATCTCAAAAGATTTTATATTTTGCCAACTAAATTGGCTCCTCTACAGTCTTGAAATTTCATTGCTTAAAAGAAAAAAAATGCATCACTATCTATTATAGCTTAAAACCCCACATTCCCAAGTAAAATCCACTTCATTGAATACCAGTGATTCACAATGCATTCTATGAGATTCAGCTTGTATGTGATTTATGCACTAGCTTCTTTACAAGCAAGTGTTGTAGAAACTTTAGGCAAAACAAAAAATGCTGTGGTCTACAGATAAATGCTAAGCCCAAGATACTTATGTAAGGCACATTTTTTACATACAGTACCATGTGGAGGTATGACAAAATCTTATATTGAAGAGGCTGGGTAACAAAATTCTGTAGTTAAGCCTAGATTCATCCAAAAACTGGTGGCTGTAAGTAAGGTAGGGACCAAAACTCTGCAGACCCAACACCTAAATCTGGTCTCAAATATGCTCAAACTCTCTTAACTTCAAGGGCAGGAAGAGCAACTACAGGCAAGACAATAGTTTATTAAGAAACAATGTTTCCATACTTAATTCTTAGCAGATATATGTCCACTTTTAAGGAAAAAAATTAGAGAAAACAGATTTTTCCCTTCTCCCATCAAAAAAATAGTATAGCACTAGGAAGTGTGTGTGTAAGTCACCAAGATGTCTATACTATAAATGAAAAAATATTTTATTATTTTTTCCTTTAAGATTTTTTTTTAAATTACAGAAATCACACAATTTTGAAATTATGACAATAAACATATCATTTGAATAGTTTAAAATCAGGTTCACTTCATCACCTGAAGTATTAGTTCTCAGTATAAAGAAAAATCCTAACAATCCCTCCAAAAACATCCAATGTCTAAGCAGGCTAATAGAAATCAACTAATAAAGAACACTTCAAAATCCACTTAGTTCTTCCAAATTTCTTTCGGGATTTTATAAAACATAATGTTGCTGAAAAAACACCTGTGAAGATAAAGCCTGTGAAATTATTCCAGCAAGATAATGGCATTTGGAAGTCATTGAGTAGCCCAAATGTCCTCTGGAGGATGTGAAAAAGTGGCAGCAGAAGTCCATTTAACTGTGATGCCAACAGCCACAACTACACAGATGCAGAAGAGAGAAAACAGGTAGTTTAACCCGAGACTCCTCTTGTATATGTTCCTTCTCCAACTACATGAAAAATGCAGTGGCAATAAAGGGCTTTCTGCTGATGAGCTGTGTAAGAAGAGTTTCACCCTTATTGACTATTTTGAGAAATATAGAACAAAGATAATGGAATTCCAAACTGGGGGACCAGGAGGAGTGGGCAGTCAGGGTGTGAAGCTAAGAAACCCCCAGATGTACATTAATTTTCCATACAGCAGAAAAATTATATTCATCATTAATTCCTTTCTTGCAGAGGGTGGAATTCAAGTGTTCTAAGTATGGGTTATTATGATTTACACTGAAGCAAATGATTAAGCAGCCAGAAACTATGCTCAAAAATAGAAAATCTTTGCTTTAATTTTATAGAATGTTTTTATTAATTTGAACTAGAAAAGATCTGATTACTTTATTAAAATTTAATATTTTCATCCATAAAATTAATAAAGCTTTATATATATTTTTTGCACCTATGGTTTCTTTGTATGTTTTCACATGAAATTCCTAACATGCAAAAAGTGTGAATCTTGCAAAGAAGTTAGGAACCTATATTAACTCTTTCTTATGAAACTATTTTCCCAGACAGTGACATTATAAAATACAGTAAAGTTCTAACAGTAGCATATCACCTTGTTATTGTCAATTCAAGGGCACACCTGGAGATTCAGATGGTTAGGAACAAGTCCACAGCTGTGATAAGTGCTATGCCCTATTTCAATTTCATGACAAGCTTAGTAGTAATTTTTCGTATGAATATACCCACTGCAGAGCATGAAAAGTTTATGATTCACTTAACTACCAAACATTGGAGGAACACATTATGCATAAGGGAAAAAAAATAAAGAAAAGAAAAAAAAAAAAGAGATTTTAGAGCAGAGGCAATGTTCTTGTTTCTCAACAGAGTAAGAATCACAACCCTTTATGTCTGCAGCAAGTCACTGAGATGAGAATAATTTAGCTTAATCCAGCTGGAACAGTAGAAAAAACAAACAATGCAAACAGTGCTCTTCTCCCTGTTTCCCTAGTTCACTGGAGCAAGCATCAGTGCCAGTAATAGGATTGTATGAGGCTAGGAAGTCAAACTGGAGTGCTTAATGAAACACTAGGCATGCCTTTGCAGTTCTATTAAAATATAGCTGCTGACCCAAGTTGCTTCTCAGCTCTGAGTGATGCACCCATTACCAATGCTCACAGCATCCATGATAGGGGTGTGATGGTCCTCTAATGCTTTTATCTCTAAGAGCATGGATCTGAGAGAAGACAAAGAGCTGGAAAATAACCCTGTTTTTGATTCCTTTCTCTTCTTTGTGCCATGATACACTCAGCTCTGTCAAATCAAACCTCACAGACAGATTGGAAGCAAAAGCAATGCACTTTTGACACCGAAATTGGCAACTCCATAATTCACTAATGATGGAGAATACATGAGGCAAGAATGGATGCATTTTGGCCAACAGTGAGTATACTAGTACTGATTATCTAGGAAGCCCATTTAAATTTCTGACTCTTACTTCTAGTTAGGAGCTAGGTGTAACCCTAATTTTCACATCAAGGGAATGTGTAATTGAACATGCATGAACTCTACACAACTTATGCTACAAAATACATGACCTATAGGAATCCATACATGTTGACTTGAGAGTCCTCCTGCACTTGACCTGCCAGGTGCTTCTTCATGCATTCAGGTTATTTCAAAACTATTACCTTGGACTTCTTCACGAGTAACTTCTACTGCAGTACAAACGCTAGTTCTGTTTTCTTCAGTTAAGCTACCAGTCTTTTAATCTTGTTTTTAGTGTATAATTATGCAATCTTTGTAGCAATCTAACTACAGAACATACACACACATCCCCTTCTCCTTCACCTGTTAACAGCAAAAGCAACACTTGCTATGTGCATTTCACTATAAACCCTCTCAGGATTCAGGGTCTATCCTGTCTATTAATCTGCCAGGAGGACCAGGATTTGTTCCCAAGTAGCTAAATTTACAATACATCATCCACTTCGCTTCAGAGCAAAATTAGTGGGCTGGATTTCAGCCTAACCATGGCCATTTTGTCTCAGTGTATTATTAGTATATCTTAATTTCCTGTTATGAGTCATGGGAAGAGATGGAAAAACACTGTATCACTATGATACATGCCATATGAAATCAGCTTTGATCAAACAAACCTATCATTACTTTGTCATCACTTGATGGAACAACAACCTCCTCTAAAACCCACAAAATCTCGAGAAATTTCCTGGAATATAATATATATACATATGTAGAGAGAGAGAGATTTTTTTAAAAAAATCCTTTCAATCGTTTTTATTGAAATAATTTTTAGAAGTGGCATTGATAGACTATGCAATGAGTTTTTCTTGGTATATTTACTAAGATCACACTCAATAAGATAATGATACTCAGTGCTTCATCTGTGGTATCTATTTCAAATTAGCACAGGTTTTATTTGGCTACAATAAATCTATTCCATGTAACTCTGTTTATTTTAATCAATCTCTTCTCTTATTTTTAGTTCATAACGATGGCACTAGGAAAAACCTGACACTGGTTGAAGCTTTTGCCATAGTGTGGAATGAAATTGATGTAACAGAGTGGCCAGGGAGAGTCACCACTGGTGGAAGAGGATGGTGCTTCCATCATATTCCTCTCATCAGCATTCAGGCACCACAGGAGTGTTCTCAGTTATTAGACAACTCCTGGGGCAATATCTAGTGTTGGTCACCAGAAAAAGGAAAGGGCAAAGATCTGCACTCAACAATTCCACAGTAATATTGACCTAAGTTAGTTTGTCTGTAAAGTGACAAAGACACTCTATTCAGGGTGACAACTGACATGACAATTATTGGCAGAACTCATTCATTTTATTCATTATTTATTTGAAAAGCTAGTTGAGAAAATTAAATTAAAACCAAAACTACTAATTAAAAAAATATATTTTATTTGATAAGCATTTCCTCAGATACATATGGAGCTTGTAAATCAGATTGTCCTATGGACTACTAAATATTTCAACTTTAAAGATACCTGTTTACATACAACATACGGTTAAAGTACACACTAGATTAAGGTCAAATGATACTATCTGTAAAACTTGGTTGGCAGTTCTTAATATTTACATTTTACGATTCAAATTGCATTTGACCCCTATCTGTAAGATGACATGAAAAAACCCCCTAAAAGTCCCCAGTTTCCTAGGACTATATTGGTTCTTTTTGACATTTACTATCCAAGAAAGCAATGAGTTCTAGAAACACATAAAAACAGGAGTGCTGGAAATGAAGATTTGAAATGTTTCTAATCCTAGTAATAAAAAAAACCAAACAAACAAAAAAAGAAAACAAAACAAAAAAAACCACAAAAACAAAACCCCCAAACAAAACAACAATAGTTGGGAGATGCAAATAAGTTTTTTTAGAAAACTGCCAAAGCTTTGTGCAGCTGTAGTGCCAGGTGGGACATTATGTTGTATGATGGCAAAATAGTCAATTTAATGCTTGATACTATTGTTTTCCCATAAGATGTAATTTGGCAGTAATTAATCCTCATGTCAGGAAAAGATTTATCTGAAACATTTGTTAGCAACTGGTGAAAACACTTTCCTGGAGCCTGTAAAAAACCCAAGCAACTACCCATTACCTGAAGGACTGATCAGGATGGATACCAATTCACATCACATGTTTTTCCTTCACATTCTCTTGGCAAACACCAAGTAATTTTGGGAGTCACTGCAAGATGTGCATGAAAAATTACTTTGAAATATATTTAAATACAAACATAGCAATTTTACACACTTATTTTACAAAATTGTCAATTTAACAAGGTTAGTTTACTGAAATTTTCTCTAGTTGGGGTTTTAATCTTTGATTGTAGAAAATACCTCAAGTAAAAATTCATCATTTTAAAGGTACTTTTCAATTATACTTCATAACAGTAAGAACTCTTTCCATATTCACAAGTTTTTTCATATACAAGATACATTGTATAACTCAATTAGTATCCTAGAATTAAACAAAACCACTGATTTATGTTACTTTACTTCTCAGATTCTAATTTTATTTCTATTTCAAATATACACTATTTCAAGCCAACAATACAACAAACTCCAAACAACAACAAACCTCAGGTACTTTATTTTTGGTATTATTTGGGTAGACAAGTTATGACCTAATCCCATCATTTTAGCAGGCAGCATGGAAGAAATTAAAATTATTAGATGCTGTCATATGTTTTCCCTTTTTTAAAGCTGAGGTTAATAACTATTAATGCAAGGATCACCTGACTGTATTTTCTCATTTTAATGAAGACTTTTAGGAGTTTAAGGCAAATGCAAATTATGTAGAAAACCAATTGTAGTCAATTGTGTCCCTCTTTTCTTATTTAACAACAAAATTAACAAAAAATGAAGTTTAGAATATTTTAATGTAATTCTTAGATCACCTGGAGATAGTTTCTTCTTACTACAAGAGCTATTTTGCTTACAAAACCAAACAAATCCTCTCCTCTTTAAAAGAAGAGCCAAACAACAAAGCCAAAAAACTACACCATTGCAATAATTTGTAAAGTTTATCATATTTAGATATTAACTATTAAAGAAAAAGCTCTCATCTAATAATGTATGTTAAAATACAGATACATTTTCAGGTATGCTCTGCAAGGAACCCATCATCTGGTATTCAGATGCCACTAAAGAAAAGAAAGGAAAAATGCAGCAACCACAGCCACTGTCACCACAGTGGTATCTTGAATTGGTATTCTGAAAGGAAGCACTACTGACACAATGTTACAGGAACTATCAAAATTACAAACCAAGGGAGTAAATTAAAACAGTATGATAGCTGTCTTCACATTTTTACAAGCCAAGAAACATGATCCTCGAGATTGGGTTCTGTCTTAGCAACACATTTTTACAAGCCTGCTGCTGTGAGTAAACTGAGTAGCCCTTGTGCCTTTGCTGCTCAGGGGGGCAGCACAAGCTCTGTGTAAAGCCTCGTCTCTGAATTTTCCAATTACAACAGGAGTCCATGGAGTTCACCCATGTGATAAAGTCTTCTCACAGAAGGATTTAAAGGATATCTCATCAACGATCTTCTAAGATCATTTTTCTCTCATCATATCTGGGCTTCCTTAGAACTAGACTGGCTCTCTTTCCTCATGTAAAAGGATGAAATACAGCTACCATAACTAAATGCCTCTGTGCATGAAGAAAGGGATCTAATGATATATTCTGAGACAAAGAAGTTTCTGAAGTAAGTAGACCTGGACAGTGTTAATGCAGTATAAATATGGTGCACTTACATTGTAGAGATATACTGGTTTAAAAGTGCACTGTTCTTCATAACACTTTATAAACTGCATAATAGTAAAAGAATAATTGTTTTCTTCTTATTTTGATAATCTGAGAAAAAACAGATAACTACACAACTAACTGATAAGTTCAGTAGATAGGCAATATGCCTTGACTGTATTTTTTCAATAAGGCACTACAGCTTTTTCTCCGTCCCTCATAATTAATGTGTTCCATCTATGATCAATTACTTGGAAAATAAAATTATAACCCAAATTCCTTCCTAGGTACTTCCTTGTATGCTTTCATAGAAAACTGGTTACTTAAGTTATGTCAGGGAAACTGGTAAGGAACACAATGAGAAAAAAATATGTAGACATTTTGCTACAACAAGATGAAATAACAGCAAAAATGGAAGTGAAAACCTCCTTAACATTCCTCAAGTCTCAAATCAGCCTCATCTGTGACTTACTCATGGATAAAGCTTTTAGAGCTTTTGCTATAAAGAAGGGCATCTGTTCATTATGTTTTCCAAAATAATAACTTCCTGCTATCATACAAAACCCCATAAAAACTGTTACCTGAACAAGTTGCCTAGCATTGTAAAGAAACTGAAAAGCTAAATAATTGCATTTTAATTAGAATACTCAAAATCAGTCAATCAAACATAAAAGAACTCCGATAAGAAAAGAATCATGCAAATTCCTTGTGTACTTGTGCCACCTTCTGGGTATTGTTGAACGACAACAAAAATTAGGCTATAGCACTTTCAGTGTGCTGGCAGAAATCTGTCTCTACTTGCTCCATCATAAATTAAACTGATACCTAATTAAACACTTAGTGTACAGATTCTCAGAAATTACTACAGTCACAAGTGTTGCTTCTCTTCTACTTCAAAATTTCAAAGAAAATAAAGAAAATGCATCAAGCTGCCTTGAGTAATTTCTCCATTCCACCTGGGTCATATTCTTCCAAAGATTTTTGCTGAAATTAGTAAACTGAAGGACCCAACTTGTATTTAGTGTATGCAAGGAATCCCCCATATCTTCAGAACACACATTAAAATTTAAGATGCTGAGTGTCTCTTTTTTTCTGAACAAAATATATGAATTAAAGTTTATTTTTCAATTTCCTCTCTGGAGAAATGACCTCTAGTTAAAGGCGTTCTTTCATGTGTGTTTCCTCAGAATTATAACGAAATATTTAACATACTCAAAAGATAGGATCCAATCACTTTTATTTGAATGCAAACCCTATATATTTTAGAGATGGTAAATTAAAGCTGAAGCTTATCAGAGGTATTTAGAACACTATAATCAAAGAGTAAAACATACATGCTCTGGGTCATATGACTGTGAATGTTTCCACTGACTTAATTCAGCCTGGAAAACTACTTCTACTACAGAACTTTTAACTGCTTAGAAAGAGAAAAAGCCCTCTTTCTTCATAGAACTGTTTTTCTGCAAATTATGGCAACGATTGACAAGGGGTGACAAGGAATACTCTGAACAGAGAAAAGTACTGCAAATTTGATCTGCCTGCACATTCAAAGGAGCGTAGCAAAATCATATCCAAGCTAACACTTTTATCCCTTTCTGGAAATCTTGAATTAACTGTATCTTCAGCAACTTTAGCAGAAGGCACCTTGTTAGCTCTAGATTGCAGAGGACCTTGGTGTACTTGGTAAGGAAATCAAGCGTACATCTCAGATTTCATTTTAGGGAAAAAATAACCCTTTATTTGAGTTGTATGTTAAAGGAACTACTACCACAGGAATGACTTGGGCCAATGGAGGATGACCCTCATAGGAAAATCTGGGCACATGCGGCTATGATCCAGCCTGAGTCATCCTTGGTACCCAACAACTCAACACAGTATCTGCCTCCTTCTGTCTTGAACACCACAGTCAAGCAATACTGAAAACAGAGAGGCAGAAATTTGTCCACAGAAAAACATGGAAGTTAAAAAAATCCCACAAAAGTATGCTGAACATTCTGTATTTATATTGTGTGTAACAATAACACAGCTCATTATCCCACAATAATTCCAAACTCTGACTTTCATGTTAAAGCAATTGTCAGAAGTGTCACACTACACATACGTGTAGAATTTTATGTTCTTCTGCCATAGTCCAATCTTAAGGCTCTCTCCTATTGTCACAGAAATAGAAGTGTCTGAAATATTTTTATAATTAAATACATCAATATAAATTTATGCTACCATTCTGGGAACTTTTGTCTATATCTTGACCAAAAGTAGACTGTCTCCATAAGATTGAATCCATACCCCTCTCTCTAATTAAAAAACAAAAGCCAACCAAAAGAACAAACAAAACAAAAAATCCCCACCCCAAATAAATAAAACTAAAAAAACTCCCACTATAAAACAACCAAACTCTCAAACATTTTAAAGCCTGAAAACAGGAAGGTATTATACAGCTTTCAGAAAACAAATGAAATGTTTTTGAGAGTATTTTTATGCATTTAAGTGATATTCTTATAAGATTAACTCCTTGCTAAAAACTGAAGCACATTGAGCAAACTTGTCTGTTGCCAAAATATGGGGCTATATATTAGCTGCACTACTAGTGCTTAAGTAAAGCCATGGTCCCACAATGTTTTAGCATTCATCTAAACTAAAGATTACATTATTATTATGGAGAAAATTAAAAGCTGTGATGACAAAGAATGAATTGTTTAAAATTAAAAATTACTAATTTTCTATCAGTGAATCCTGTCTGGAATTCTCCGAGGATGGACAGCTGTAATACATGTATATATAGATATATATATATAAAAATACACATATATACATACATACATATATATATGTATATATATATATACACACATGTATATACATATATACACATATATATATACATTTATATGTGTGTATACCACATGTCAACAGTCAGAGGACCATAGAGTGTGGCTTGTATTTCATTCTTCTGTACACTTTCCTTTTAGACTAATGTAAAATATTAGGGTTTAGAAGTCTTAGAATATATTTACTTTCCTGAAGTAGATTTAACGCTGTAAATAAAGACTGAAAAATTGGATAGAGTAGAAGAAATTAACTCATCTCAGAATTTAGGAGCACAAAGGTTTTAATTTTCTGTTCTGCAACGTCTTGCTGTTCACAATGTAACAAAGCTGACATGAATCCAATTGCTGAAACTCTAAAGGAGCCACATTACTGTGCTGGTTAAGCTCCCCTCCTGATAATATTTATGAACAATTCTTTATGTAACTTGATTAGAATCATCCTGTAGGGTGAAATTTCCATGGTAGTAAGACACAGTTAATTTTCCAGTTAGTGTTCGTACGTGCATGGATAAAAAATAATTACCTACAAGATAAGTACTTTACCTAGGGAGAGAATATAGTTTCCCTATATACCAGTCTTTGAAACTTAGGAAAATCCACAATCTGACACGATGTAAGGTCTTAATCAGCTCTGTATAGCATAACATTCAGGACTTCACTTATATTTGCACCTATGTACTTCATTTATTACAGTCAGCTAGCCATCCAGAAAGTAGAAATACAAAAATATAATGCTTAATAAAATTTGGCATAAATGAAATCTTCAATTATACACTCATTTTTCTCATGCAATCACATTCCTGAACGGATTTCCAAGTTCTTATGTTCTCTGCATGCATTTTTGCAAATATCTCCAAACGTTACAAACTACATGCAGCAGTAGAACTTTAAAGTTTATTTAATACAATCACATTTCACAAGAGTCTTTGGTGATTCTCCAGGACTTGCAGCTGAGCTAAGCATTAAGAAACTGCATCTGAAGGTTTCAGTATTTAACCTCTCAAGAACATTAAATAAACAAACAAAAAACCCATTTATACCAATGAATGCTAGTTGCATCTCTGTTTGGGCACTTTACTTTCTTGTGGTAACTTATATTAATATCTAAAAGCAAGGTATATCTATTCCTATCTTGGATGTTTAACCTTACAAGACATGTTAATTTTAAGAACAGCTTAGGATATGAGCATGGGGATGGGATACTTCTTAGCAAGAAAGCTCGGTTTCGGTGACTCACCAGTTTGAGTGTGTCTTTGTGAAAGATGGCTGGGTCAGTCTGTTTCGACATCTCATTTCTGCTTTGCTTGTATTGCAAAGGCAGTAGCAAAGTCAGAGTGCCCATGTGGGTAGCAGCATCCATGGTACATGACCACTGGTAAGGAAGCTTCTCACTGTGGCCATTCAGAAGGCACTCTGGCAGTCACATTGCCACCACCAGAGACTTTCACTGCTGGGCCAAAGCCCTTCACAGCTGGTGAGTCCAGTGCAGGTCCCCATTTGACACCCTACACACCCCACCCTCACACAGTCAGACCAGATTTCCAGACCAGTTTGACCTTAGGTTTCCCTTAGCAGAATCTGAGCTCTCTCTTCCCATAAAGACACTCATTTATGGTGCAGTAACACAGAAACAACCTGAGCTGGTGCCACTGAGGAGGGACCACTGACAAAGAAACCCTTGGGCTTTTATACACTCACAGTCTGTGTGTCGTAGTCTGGGGTCTTTCAGAGGTGTCCTTGGCTTCTCTTGTGTCTCTGAGTGCCTGCTCTCCTAGCTGGTCGGACTGGTCTACATGCCCTTTGTTAACCAAAGGGTTGGCATCTTGTCTCAGGCTCCCACCCAGAGCTCAATCTGCATCTCCTCAACTACCACACTAACAAGCTTTGCTTAGAGCAGTGCCCCTAGACAACCAGGAGGTGGATCCCATATGGCCCAGCTGTTCTGATGCCCAATAGCAGTGTTTCAACTGGCAAAGAAAGCACTAGGGCAGCTGGAGATGCCCTGCACAACTCTATGCTCACTGCCTTTCCAACACTGCCTCCCACCCAGCTTATTAGTAAATGGAATAGCAGGAGTTGTCTCGTGGGTTGCATGCATTTGTGGTCAGATATATATACATTATTTACATGCATCTCAGGTTGAGATCCTAACAACGCTTTCCCCTTTCCAACAGGCTGGTGGAATATGAGGAAAATCAGAAACAAATAAGAAGCCTCAATGCAGGAGGACTAGAAAATCTTTCCAGTTACCATATTCTCTTCTGAAGTAAAGGACTGAACTCTCATCATGGCCATGATAGAACTCTCATCATCATCAAATTGTAATGTTATTTTCATAGGAAATACCAGTTTTTAAAATGAAAATTGTGTTAAAATTGTATTCTTCTTGAATATTTGTATTCCATGTAGGATGGTTTCAGCGAGTTATGACACAGATACTCTGCAGTGAGAAGATAACGACAGGCAATAAAACATTGCAAGTTTGTACATGTATTTTCAGACAACTGTCAGACACTTGCCAATGCCTGCCAGCAGGCATAACCTGTTTCCAAGTTCTCTTAACGTACTTATATATAAATGGAGGATGTACTTACATTGGTAAAGCTAGTTTTGATGAACAAGGTATGTACAGTGCCCTATGAAGCCAAAGCATATTCATTTCAGAAGAAAAAAAAAATCAAAGGTGGTATGTCTTAAAAACATTTATAAAAATGCTAACCTGAACAATTTTCTCTATAACTGTATTGTCTGATGGGTTTTTTTTATCTTATCTGAAAGGATATTAGCATGTCATGTAACTCCACACTTCCTACACAGATTATCTAGACAGGGAAAGCCATGCCAAATCACATTACAGTTTAACACGTTACCATTAAGTACTGGGAGTAATGATGAACAAGTCTTTGGACTTGATTGTCCATTTGTCCATTTTACATGTTCTGAATGGTGGTTTTTTTGGTTTTTTGTTTTTCTGGTTTTTTTTTTTTTTTTTGGCTTGTTCATCTTCTAATGCAAACTCAATCTTTTTTTAAGGATTCATGAACACAAGAATTGTTGTGCTTGTGTGCTATATTAAGAGAAGATGCTAGATGGCCTTGAGAGCAAATGAGGATGATCAATTGAAAAAAAGCTCCCTGGAGTGTAAGACATGATGGACAGAAGCAGCAACAGAGCACAGAAGGAACTTGCATACGGGGTGCATGCTGAGAAACTCCTGAGGAGACATAGGGAGCATATGTACTGCCAAATTTTCAGAGGAGGCAGACAAAGTTAGCATAACTTTGGATCTAGAGGTGTATGTGTGAAGAACTGGAAATCACTTGGAGAGCAAGGCCATGGAAAAAAAAACAAACCTGCTCTAGAAGAGCAGAATAAGCAGGGAGACACTGTTTCCAATTCCTGTCATTTCCAGATGCTAAAATCTGAATTTTAATCTGTTTCCAAAAAAATACACCTTGTTCTGGTTGATGTTTCGTAAAACCTCAGCTGAAAGCTTTTCAGTACTTTCAGTACATTTATTTTAAAGAAAAGGTGCCAGCAGATACACTTCAAGATTCTCTCAGATTCAGACCTTGTCAAAAATACATAGAGTAGCAATTAACATTTCATAAAAGTCATGCCCAGAGAAATGTGAACTTTGAGTCATACCATACAACACCATGGCCCAATCCAACTCCATGGATAATGATACCAATGCAGGAATTGCAAGGTAAATTTGCCTGATCTGCCTCAGTATGAAAACAGACATTTAAAGTTGACATAGAATTACTTATAGAAATAAACATATATAGCAGTAGAAGTCAATGCTAAAAAAAAAAAATAAATACTTAGGGATATTTTAAAAGGCATATTTGTTTCCAATATTTTGATAGAGTTGTAGTCCTAAAATAAATAAAAAAAAAAAAACAAACCACAACAAAAACAAAACAAACAAAAAAAACCCAAAATCAAACCAATATATAATGTAGAAAGTTAATAATTTCCAAGTATGAAGCTGTTTCACCCACTAATTCTATAAAAAGGACAGCAGTAGTTTAAGTTTCCAGAGATACCACAATAAGGAAATTCCAAACTAGGAATGCAATACAGCCTGATTACTAAGAGACCATGTTTTTAAGGAAGGGAAAGAGAAAAGGCTTTCTTCTCAGACTTTCTTTATAATTCTGCAACACAGAACATATTTTTAAACTTTTCTCCTCAACTACAGACATCAGAAGAATGCTCTTTTTTAAGGAAACCCAAGATTCATTCGTTCTTTTACATCAGAAGCCAGGGTTTTAGAAAAATAGCTGCAACTACAGCAAACCTTACAATTAAAATCATCAGATGTGATGACCTTTGCACTACCCGTGACCCAAAGATGCTTCTTTTAAGAACAAAAGTATAAAACAGCTCTCCATGTCCTACTTCCAATTTTCAGAAGACTACCACCCATAGGTCTAAAGAGAAGAATTTTACTCTGAACAATAAACATGGGCAGGGGCGTGGCTGTGGGAGGGGGATGCAGAGAAAACTTTATCTTTCTCTAAATCTCCTTTTCAAATGTTTCATAACTCAGGTGTGTAGTCTCAGTAAAACTGCATAAAAGACTCAGAAACATTTGGTTCAAAGGAAAAGTCCAAAAAAGAAATTCCATAATTATGAAAGCTCTCTTCAAACTCCTAATTAAGATGCAGTGCAATGATTTAAGAATTGCGTTCACTCTTCTAATAAAATAGATTAAGTAAGTCATAAATAAGAGCTAACCTTTACTCTAAATAAGAAAACTCGGATTTGTGAAGCCAAGTCCAAATAATTAGCTTCAAGCAACATACTCTCTCTCAGCAAGTAGGACAGAAACAAATGCTTAATAGAATCATGAGCTTTTAAGATTGAGAAATATCTGCACAACTTGTGAGTGCCACTGGCATTATCATTTCACAGTACCTCCAAACTTATTTAAATTCTCCTCCATTCTAATGGATGCCTAGACCCAGAAGTTTTTGAAGAGGATTATTCAGAAACCTTTTAGGAGATTCAAATATGATCCCTCCCTTATAAAATAGCTCTGCACAGACCCTCAGACTAAAGAACATGCTGTCACCACCAGCATCAAATATTTCCCAGTTGCTGACAGTGCCCTGCAGTGTCTCAGCACCATACTGACACAGGGAGCCCACAGATACATGGGAGCACTGGACGCTGACAAACAAGAGTAGGTGCTAGCAAGTTCCAGTATTTTCATTTTATAAGACTGTATTAATAAGGTAGTACTGCATGATCTTGGACCACAATTATTATTATTGCAAATAGACTAATAATAACTGGGTTTCACATGTCGATTTTATTTCGACGGCAATTAAGCCAGTATAGATCTATGGTGCATCCTCTTTTGCACACAGTATTTTGAATGCAAGGGTGAGGCACCCCCACAACACTTTCAGTGCTCTGAACAGAAGAGAAAGAGCTGTGAGCACTTAAACATAAATTCCACCATTGCACTTTCAAGAATCAAAATAGAAGAATTGTGAAAGGATCTTTCAGCTCTTAGATTTTGATATTTACTCTTTTTACTCTTGTACCTACTCAGGCCCTTAATAACCAGTTTTCTTCAAGTTTTGTTAATATAATCCATAACTCTTAAAATAAGGCAATGAGAATTAATAAACAAGAATAATCTTCACATTGGCAGAATTTACCATTTCATTTTCCTTTCCTCTATTGTGAATTATCAGTATCATTAAAATGTCCAGGTTTTTATTCCCCTTTTTTTCTGTTGTTGTTTGTTTTGTTTTGTTTTTTGTTTTTTTGGGTTTTTTTGTTGGTTTTTTTTGCTCTTATTTCTAGGAATTTTCTTTTTTGTTTGTTTGTTTTATTGAACATTGGTATATTTTGAATTTTTTCTGTGGGGTGTAGCTGTTGGGGTCTGGGGGTGCCAGACCCCAGGCTGCCGCGAGGTTCCCAGATAGAGTCTCAGGCAGGCCCAGCCCAGCCGCCACAGCGAGAAGAGACCGAGACTGAGGCGAGTGGGTGTTCCACAGGCGTTTATTGCTCCTGCAAAGGGTCCCACCACAGCTCAGTCCACTGGACTGGCCTTACACAGAGGTTCTTATAGGTTTTAGGTAGCTTGGAAAAGGACCAATAGATAGGATCTTCTAGAAAGTTATAACCAATGAAATCTACAGGGAAGTATGTGGGGGCTTAGATACAAGGGGGGATATTTCTAAGATGAGTTCATTCTAGCTAAACAATTCTTATCTAAGGAATTTCTCTCCAAGGAGGCCTCATTAGAGCATCTTCTCCCTCCACAATGGGGGTTAGAACTATCATTATATATTTTTTCAGTAGACTCAGCTGCATTTTTAGCCTCTAAGTCTGCTTAGTTGTTTCCCCGTATTTCTAAAGTGTTTCCTTTCTGGTGTCCTTTAATGTGCATGACCGCAAATTCTTTTGGCAATTGTAAGGCGTCTAATACTTCTGAGATAAGCCTTTCATGGATGTTGGGGGTTGAGTGTTTTTGTATTACTGTGTCAATTTAAAGAATTTTTCCCATTATCATGCCAATGGAGCTGGCCGGGTTACACCCAGGACCTTTGA
>JAOTQP010001286.1:73500382-73512614 GCA_026413545.1 Cichladusa arquata | reverse complement strand
TGTGTGTGTGTGTGTGGTTGTTTTTTGTTTTTTTGGGTTTTTTTTGTTTTTTGGTTTGTTTGTTTGTTTGTTTGTTTTTTTGAAGTGATAAACACCATGAATGTGGAAGACTGAGACTGCCTTTCCTCTTTGAGGGAATCCTGAGTAGTCTATCATTGCCGAGGACAGCTAATATTGAGCTAGAGAAATTATAATCTTCAGGTCTAGTGAGATAATGCAGCACTGTTAAATGCTGCATGACTGTTTCTGGGTACATAGCTCCAATATTTAACTTTATAATAAGTTTTGCATTGTTAAAGGAGAAGCTGCTGGCTCTCACACCATGCAAGGAGTTACACTTCATGGTTTATTGTTGCCTTGTGAACTAAGTAACTTATTGATTTTCTACCAGCTACAGTGTGGTAAACATGGTACTAAATTAGTAGTATATGGTTCTGCCGTTCATATTGCTCAATTACAACATAATTCCTTGTCATTTAGTGGTAAATTACATCACAGATTGATTAAAATATAAAAAGAAAAAGTAGTAAAACATAAAATGGTACCAGGAACACTGGGGAAAGATCATATTTACTTAAAAAACATCAAATTAAATAGATCCTACCTAGTGGCAGGAGAAAATTGTTACTTGAAAGGATTAGCTGTAGGTTTTGTGAAAAAACAAGACACGGTTATTTAATTTTTCAAGGTTTTCTACCGGGGTGACAGCACCAATCATCATATTCCAGAAAGGGGAGATACTTGTGAAGAATAGCCTGGGTTATGGCATATAAAGAGCTATTATACTGGGATTACATTGGTGGTATAATTGTGTGACAAAGTTAAGGAGCTTGAGTCTCTCTTATCACTGTCACTTTATCTGCCAGTTACTGACGGATGTAAAATCTGCAGAGTTTTCATAAAAACCTGATTTGAATTTGTCCAAATAAAGTAGGAAAGCGAAGTCTGACTGTTTTTTTTCCATGCAAAACTGAAATTACAGATATATCTGGAATACTTAGCAGCATTTCTGGTCACATCAAACATGAATGAATTTTCAGTTATTTCTAAGAAATTCATGAATGTTGACAGCAAGCATGATGACCTGCAGAGGAATTTTAAATTCATTCCTGCTTGTAAACAAAAGAAGGGTTCAGCCTCTTACACACTCTGAAAAACTGCCAGGTAAATCAGGTGTTTTCCTGATTCATTATTTCCAAAAAAGTGGACCAATGTGGTGGTTTGTAAAGATTTCCTGAAATTTTTATTTGTTGCAACCTAAGCAGTGAATTTGGTTCAAATTGGTGAACCAAAACCACTACATTAATTGGTGTTTCTGCCTGGTTTCAAACTGAAACCAGGACAACCTTCTACCCGAGCTTGCACCGAATCAGACTTCCCATTCACATGCATTCATATGCACAAGGGTGAGCTACTGGTTTTGTACAAAGATGTTTAATATTACAATCACTCAGTATGGAAAAAAAATCGAAAAAAAAACCTTCCTCTTTCAATGCTAGACTGACTGTCTCTGAGTCTGAGCACAAGCTACTCCAGCAAGCTGGACTGAAAAACAGGTTAAATTCAGGATCAGGAATTAAAGAGAACAAATATAATACTGAGGCATGCCTGCAGGTAACTGGGCCCTGAATTAAGGTTAATCTTACTGAGGAGGGTGAGAGAAACTCCTGAATATCAGATGAGAATCTGCTGGACACAATACAGGCCTTGGCAAAAAATTAATAAGAATTACACCTGGTGCTATGAGGAAGGGATGGGTTTCATTGAATGGTTCAAGGGGAGTGGGTATAGGAGAAAGAGATACAGCCCATGAAAAACTAAATGGGGAGCACTGAAACGTTTTTTGGAGTCTTGTAAACCCAACAGAACTTTGCAAATATCTTAAAGCTACAATGAGTCTATGAGTCTGAGATTACCTTTGGTAACAGCAGAAATACCAAAATGGAGAATGTCTGTAGGAACAGTGGGTCTAAAGGTTAAAAGTAAATTGGGGTGTGTTGTTTATCTGTGAGGAGACAGGGTGGAAAACAGAGGGATTAAGGTGACTCAGAAGTAGCATGCACAGCAAGGAGGACAGAAGCAGGAATGAAAGCAGCTGGTTGAATGCAATGGGGAGCAGGTCTGGTGCCTGAACATGGCAGTCCCTCCTTTCTTCTTTTTAAACTCTTCTCCCAAACTCACTTCCTTGAGGAGCATGTTGTCTGCTCCGTGTGTGTTTGAGCAAGCAAGATGCCTGCAAATTTCAAACCCAACTAGGCAGCAAGAAAATGAAGACAGAAGAGACTGTAAATCTGCAGCTGGATATGAGTGTGAATGTAGGTCAAAGGGGAGCTACCAGAGGGAATTTTGTGTGCAAATTTGAACATGTTTAGCCAGTGGGTAAGAACAAGGTTGACACATGTACAGTTCTGGGGTTGTGAGGGCTGTTATGGGTCTGGGCAACCTGAACAACTGGAGGTGATGTCCTTATAGCCAGCCATGTTCACAGTGTGTGTGTGATGGTGAATGTACACTGGTGTATTAGGGATAACAGGAAGAGAAAAAGTGGCAGCCCAGCATTTAGCAGGGATAGCAAGCCCTCCTCTCTGGTTTTGAGAATTGCCGTCAATTCCAAAGTCCACCAGTCTTCTCTTAACATGTATAAAAATTGAAACAAAATTATGAGCTGTATGTGGTATTTATCCTTTCCTGTTACTTTATGTTCATGTTGCAATCTACACTGTTTAGCTTCACGTAATACTTTTTGCACGTAGGTGTTTCATAACTTGCTCTGTTCAATATTTATTATTTGTCAGATAATAAAAACTCTACAGAGAGCAATTATTGAGACTCTTCATAAAGTAAGTTCTTGAATTTTTTTTTCTTTCAACTGATTATCCAGTTCTTGCAGCGATTGCAATAAATTTGTCTTTTATAGATTATTGACTTGATTTACTTCCATTTAATTGATAACCCATCATCATATATCACAGTAACACAGCTGCTTATAAGGCACACTTCAAGCAGAAACCTGCCACCGCTGGTCTGCAGGTAAAGAAATGGATGCAGGGAGCCTAGTGAATGCTTTTCACCTGTAAGTAACAGCTGCTCAGAAATGTGGTAAATTGAAAGACCTAGGTACTGAGCACCAAAAACTCCTGGGAACACGTTAGCAAGATCTCCAGCTTGGTACCTGCAAGAAATTAGTTTTATCCTCCATGGCTCTGATTGGTGATTCATATTGCAAAGGGAACTCACATTACTTTTCATGGGCTTGATGCAGGCATTTCAGCCATTAATGACTCACACTAGAATATATTCTAATTTTGGCAAAAAATAAAGTAAAAAGTATCTATTTATTTCAAATAACACTTCCTGATTGTGGGTTGTGTTCACGAATTCTAATAGAATAAAGGCGATGTTTCAACAGTCTGGTAATGAATTGCTTTGTTCAGAGTGATGCTGAGCTTTCAGAGCTCTTTTGTTTTCTGAGAAATTGAATTTAAAGTTCATTTAGAACTGCTTCCCCATAAGGTTTTGGATCATCACAATTATGCCTCCAAAATCTATACACACGTTTTTATATTTCTGCTTATTTTCTTAAGTAATGTGGCATCAAAAACATCAATAGGGAAATTAAGTTCTCCCTCCTCCACCGAGAAAAGAAAAAGATGTAACATGCAACTTTTAATTTAAATTTTGGACTGCTTTATAAACAACTGCTACTTTTACACTGAATCAATAACAGCAACTAAAAAACTGGTCTTGTATTTCAAGTGCAGAAAACTCATTTATTAGAGAATAGTGGCAATAGGGAATAAAGAATTGTATTACTGAACAATATTGATAATGAACAATTTCAGTCTGTACATACATATGGTTTTGTAGTGGTGACATAGGAAATTCACTGGTTACATATTGGGTGAAAAGAAATCAGATTCAAATCTGCCTCACTGAACACAAGTTGTAAATGAACATCTGTGGTAAAAGAACAGAATTAGCAAGGAGATACCTAATATTTTTTAACATTTGCAAAGCATATAAACTTACAGCACTATTCATCAATATGCTTCACTCACACATCCGTATTCATTCAACTTGTATCAGCAAAGAACAAACAAAACCACAGACACATCTGTGAATGTTTGAATCAACCTCATCTTTATACTACAAGTCTCACTGCCAACAACCACATGAATAATAACAATTAGAGTTCTATTCTGTAACCTCAATCTTCCCCTTTCTCTTTAGCAAAGAGCACTATATTACATAGAAAAAAAAGTGACAGGTTATTCTATTACACAAATTAACTAGCAAATTTATAGGTCTTTACACAGTATAATTAAGAGTATTTCTCCAATTTCTACTTAGAATTTCCACTAATTTTTTGCTATTATTTTTGCAGCTTGAGTACTTTGAGTGAAGGAATCCTATTAACCTTACTCGTCTTACGCACCTAAAACCCCAATTAAGCCAATATATCAAACAAAAATCAAGTGCACAGGTATTACAACTTTTACATATATATCCAGTCCAAATAATGGAACTGGAAGAGTTCAGTGTTTCAATGTTGTATTTCATTAAAGTACATACATTCATTCAGCACTGCGGACACTTGTATACTAAAGTCGTGAAAGCTGAAAAATTAACTCTCACAAACCTCCCACTAAGATAACAAAGCAAAACAGCAACAAAAAGAACCCAGCACCACCAAAAAAACACAGAGCACTGCAGCTTTAGTTTACCAACATGTTTCTTTTTCCTAAAAGCATCATAAAATGGCCTGTGTGGTTGTTTGAGCCTGCCTGGATGCTCTGCCACCACCAAGGAGCTCTATCACTCATTTCTGCAACTGTATAGAGGAAAACAATTATAATGAAAGACAAATGAGGATAGGGAGAGATCACTTATCAATTACTGTCACAGGCAAAGCAGACTTGACTTGAGGATATTGATGGAATTTATAACCAATCAAAATCAGAGCAGGATAATGAGAATTAAAATTAATCTTAAAACCACCTTCATCCCACTCCTCCTTCCTTCAGGACCTCTATCTTTTTGCCCCAGTGGTGGAAGAAGCTAGGGAGTGGGGGATATGGTCAGCTCATCACAGCTTTTTTCTGCCACTCCTCAGGGAAAGGAGTCTATCCCCTGCTTCAACTTTGGTTGCCTCCCATGGCAGACATTGCTACATGAACTCCTCCAGCTTGACACCCTGCTCCAGTTTGGGTCCCCTCGAAGGGCTGTAAGGACTACCAGGAAAACTGCTGCAGCGTGGGCTCCTCTCTCTACAGGTCTGCAGGCCCTGCCAGAGCCCTGTTCCAGCACAGGCCTCCCACAGGTGGAACTACCACCTGCCCTGACTGGCCCAGCCCTGGCCAGTGGCACATCCATCTTGGAGCCGGCTGGTATTGGCTCTGTTGGGCATGGGGGAAGCTTCTAGCAGCTTCTCACAGAAGCTGTGTGCCTGCCTCCCCTCACCCTAGCCACCAAAACCTGGCCACACAAACCCAATATACCTAGCTGTAAAAAGTCTTATGTTTACCAGTAATGAAATGTTTTGTCTGTCTTTCAGAAGTCATTAGTAATGTGAATTTCAGGTAAAATAGAACCTCTGCCTGATAGGTTTTGTAAATCCTTGTTACTTTTTCCACTTCAGCTTCTAGTAATTAAGAGAGCATCAAACAGTGAGACAGGTTAAACTCTGTAGTAAGAGGACAATTTAAGCAATGTATAACTTTGTAAACGTAGGAAAAGATGAAACCATATGAATTCACTGTATTCTACCCTCAAGGAAGTTCGTGAGTTATACACTGGAGCAAATTTATGAAGGTATTTAAGTGAACCTGACTTAGTGCCTGAATGCAGCATTACTGATCCCAGAATTTTCTACCCCTCCCCACTAGATTTCTTCCAGCAGGAATTCACCTTTCTCCTGAGGACAGTAGATGTGGAGTGTCAAGTTGGCAAAGGGAGCAATGGGCAGAGACCACCTGGCTGATGAGCTGTGTTAATATTCCCATCTCGTTTTCACAAAATGTCACCAAGTACTGTGACAGCAATAAACTTCGAAACTCAAACTTAATTAAAGCACATTTAACACAGATGTTACTACTGGCAACAAAGTAGCACTGTCACTGTAACCTCTTCTGTCAAGGTGACTGCTGCCAGTCTTTCAAAATATAGTATTTAACGTATAAGCAATTTAATATATAAGTAATATTCAGATTTTGTATGTATGCAGTCAGACAGCAGAAAGCAACCTTTCTCCAAACGGATTTACTTTTCCTTGTAATTCTTTTTCTCTGGCCATTAATTTCAATGGGTCCAAAAAGGTTCAAAAAAGTCTTTAAGGAGTTCTATAAAGCGGCATCTAATAATACTGATTTTTAGTGAGATTCAGATTAATATATTGTTATACTGCTTTTCATTCTGCCAAGTAGTACAAGTGCTTTAAGATATATATATGGACATTTTTTCAGACTGCCTCCAGCACCTGTTCACATTTCACAAATACTTCCTAGGTCTGTTGAAAGGACAGACAGTGACAGATATTTTTTACTCTGTAGGATATTCAAATGAATAGCTGAAAATGTCAGAAGCAGGGCAGATCTAAATTCCTTACCTTTTTATCTCCTAGAGCTACAACGGGTAACACACCACTTGTGTGTGCGATCCTGTCAGCAGTTACCCATCTTCTACATACTTCTTTCCCATAAACAACCAATTTTCACATATGCATTCCCAGAAAAACTTTTTTTTTAGTCTTAGTTTGCATTAGATTAGGCAGACACCTGATGTATGTAGGTCAAGATTTGGCATACAATCTCTGTACACAATAAGTGATAGAGCTTCCTGATCTCTCTCTATGGAGCAGTAGATCAAAAATAAACGTGAATTTAAGTCTTTTTAAAAATTTGTGAACATTTCAGTAAGCAGGGTCTTCTGTCCATGTTGCTGTAGCTTCTTTTACTACAACCATGTTCCTTACTTCCCCTCACCCTCTTTCCCATAATGTTCCTATTTTGTGTCTTAGTGCCATCTAAAAGCTTTCATTTTCCTTCCTCCCACTCCTTGTTTCCCCTTTTGGCTAGACAGCTAGAACAGAAGTCATTCCCATGCCAAAGCCCCAGCAGGTAACATGTGTCTGCCTTGGCACCAGGGGCCAGGCCACCTGGCTGCCCTTCCCCAGTGCTGCACTCTGCCAGCCTGCCCTCAGCATGGACAGAGGCACAGACTCCTCTCCTACCACAAAACTTCACAGGACCTACCACAACTCCTTCACTGCCTTCAGGCGTCTACTGTTGACAAATTTAAGATGAACTGGCCAATAGATTAAAAAGCTATCACAGGTAACTGACAAACACCAACACTGTGACTCTATTAGAAAGCCAGTAAATCATTAAAATTTTGCTGAATTTCCTGATATATACACACACACCAGAATTCTCTTAAACTGGATTTCTATTAATTAAAGAAATGAAGAAATTGATTATTTATTTGGATTTTTTTTTGTCATCTTGTACTTTTAAATATCCACAGCCCATAAAGATCATTCACTTCTGACAGGATTTTTCTTCCACAGTGCATGCATCACTGATTATAGTCTGGCTCATGTACAATCAGAGCTCTATTACTTCACACTGTAATTAAGGTTATGTGAATCAACTACTAAATTAATTCTAGGGTTATAAAGCTATCATTAAAGTCAGAGAACGATTCAGGGAATTAACAGGTACCAGGTAGGTAATGCTTCAGAAAAAACTGCCTTGAATGTTTTTCTCCCAACAGCAAGAGTTCCTCCCAAAGTTTCTTAAAACTAGTCTAACAAATTTAGTGGTGTCAGAAATAATGGTCCTACTCTGACTTCAGGGTTTGGCCAAGCAACCACAAAAAAGAAATTAATTGTTTCTTTAGTGCTTCAGTCCATGTACGGCATTCCAGCTGTTGTTTCCTTGTGCTCCAGCACAACAGAATTATAGGTCATTTCCTTGGTTGAAAATACATCTTCAGAATAGCTACATCAGCATATTTAAATGTGTACCAAAAATGTAGAAGCACTGGTTCATTACACAAAGTTTGTTTTGAAATTTCCCATTCTCTTTTTCAAACTGTAACTTCTTTCAGAGTGAACAGATTTGCTAGCAGAAAACAATTTCAAGATGCAGTCACCAAAAGCAGTACACAAACCATTCAAAAATAAATCTAGTTTGCATAATTTTTAATTTGAAAAAATAATTTAAAGGCAATATTGAAATGTAGACAAAGGAAAAACGAATACGAACATTTGAAATAATAGAATAAACTATATATGGAATATTCTCCACTTGATGATAAACTATGTAAACATTTTTAGTTTTTCCTGCTTAGAAGTCTATCAAGTACTTCTCTAACTACTTTTTACAGTTTTTACAGTACTATGAATGACATATGGATGACTCTACAAAAGACAACTTCAGATTTTAACATTGGTCTCCCCAGCTTGCATCTGTTTTGTTTATAAGGATAAATTACTATATTGTAAGAGTTGCTTACCAAACAATCAGAAAAACATCTCCAAACTCATCTTCCAAAATACAGTTTTAAGCCTCTTCTTCAAACACCAATATTTTTCCTACAGTCCTACAGTCTTTAGTCTGCCTTTAAAGCAAATAACAGTAATCTAATAAAAAATAATTTTTGTCCAATTTCTTTGGGTTTTTTTTTGTTTTTTTTTTTTAATCTTGGAGATGTAATCATTGAACCACATATTGCTGAAAGAGTTTTCATAAGAATTTCACCTAACATTTCTTGGCTCAAAGAAGTTATATGTATTGAATGGGAATAAACAACATACATTTTCATTTTGGGGGGAGGGGTCTCTATATGAAGATTCAGCTTTTCAGTTAGTATTGTACAGACAATTTGCAATTACTTGGACTACTGTTGATTTCTTAGACTGAAAAGTTGCATTCATAGGAGATTTCAGCACCAATATATAACATCTTCAGAAATTTAATGCCATTTAGTAATTTTAATTAGTATTTCTTTTTTCAGAGTCTAAATTAATTTAATAAAATCTTACCACTCATTATGAACTGGTTTATAGCGAAGCAGAGTCAATAATTATTTGTAGGAGGAGGTAGAAAAATAAAAATAATAGATAGTCACCACTTTGTCTTGGGCTGAGACAGCACAAGCTACAAGAAACACAGAAGTCAGGAAATATCATGACACCTAATCATTATTTCTTTGCTAGTTTTTTGTCTAGCACCATGAGACAGAGACAAATAATATCCTCTGAAGAAATGTCTGGTACTAACAAAAGCTGTTCACGTACTACATGAGAGGCAGCATCACTTGAGAACATTTTTCCTTTTCAGTCTTCTCCCCTTAGACCTTGGTCTTGCTACCTGCTCGAAACAACAGATCAAAGCACCTAAGGAGAACTGATGAAATGTGCAACAACCCAAATATACCAAAGCAGAAGCTTCTAGGTTTAGCTCTGACAGCAGCTGGTAAAGGTGGCAAAATTGTATAAATACAATTTCAAAGGAAGTAGTAAAAAGTTAAGAAACTACAGCTTGGAAAGATTTACTGACACTTCTATGTCCTTGCAGTGCCTGGTAGCAGAAATTTCTCCTGCTGTATTGGCATAAGGGACTAGAAGGAAAGGCAGTAAGAAGCTAGCTGATTGCTCCCTCTGGTTTAGCAAGAGTATCATGATGGTTTATTTCACAATCAGGGGTTCACTCTGTTTGCATCTGAGGCAAGAAATCCAGCCAGCTGACATAGCTGCATCTGGGCCTCGGTTACATGACAAGTCAAGGTCAGTAGAGTGGACTTGAGCTGGCTTGTAACAGCTCAGCTTTCCATCTTAGCTGCCCCAGAGGTCTTTAGCCTGGAGAAAGAGAAGTATAGCTAAAGGAACAAGTCTCCCTGCTGAAAGGCTGGTGGGACAGTCCTTACTGCAACACATGTGACTTAAGAGGAGGCTCAGATACAGAACTTATATTAGACATGAATAGTTAGTTTACCAACATGAGGTGAGAGGAGAATAAATGGCAAATGCAAGACAAGATATCTTCCCATAGGAAGCCTAGTGCTTTATTATGCACATCTTCCCATGGATCAGCAGACATGCAGCCATGTTCGTTAAAAAAGGAGCAAGGTGAGAAGAAAAAAGCCCAGTTTAAACCATGATAGCTTTTACAGACATAGGCTCTCACCATTATATCCAGGAACTTCAGCACAGTCTAGTAACTCAGCTGCAGAAATCAGTACAATTTCCTAAACTTCAGAAAGCCAATGCCACACTCTATCTAGATTTCATACCCTACAAGACCATAGATGCATAAATTAATAAGCAGATGGAGAGACTGCCCAAATTATGCTTTTTAACTGTAAATACAGATCATATGCCAAACTACATAACACAGATTTAAATAGTCTTCAGTTTTTAATGATGACTAGTATCAAGTAACAACCAAGAAATACCTAGAGAGGTCAGTTCCCCTATTTGAAACATTGTTCATAAAAAGGTTTGAAACACTACCCAAGCTAAAAAGACATAGAACTGGTCACCATGGTATGAGAGAGACACACAGAGGAAAAGTTGACATGCACATACAGATAAATAGATAGATAGATAGATAGATAGATAGATAGATAGATAGATAGATAGATAGATAGAATGATGCACATATGTATGAGCATGGACAGCACCTTGCTTGAAAGAATCATTGGTCGCTTACCTTATGACTTTAGCATAACACAAGACCATGATCTGGCCTTGCCAAATGACAGCTTTCTGCTGTGCATCTGTGTGGATGCATACAACAGGCAGCCATTGCATTGTGCTGTTACCTGTGGAGTTCAGCATTACTATACTGCTCAGCCATATGGGCTCATCCTCAGAAAAATTAGATTTATCTGACACCAAAAAACATTGACAGAGCCTGCTGAACCAGTGTATACAACCTGCACTACCCTCTGGCAGAGGGAATCCAGTCACACTAAAGTAATTGAGAAGAAGATTAGAGTGCTTATAAGCAAAGCTAGATTTAGCAGTCCTTTATTAGGTACTCAATCCTTTCACTCCTCTATATGTTTTCCTGCAGAGAATATTTTCACTTTTGCTCTGAACTTCCTTAGGCTTAAACAAATCATCTATCACAACTGGCAAAATATTTAATCCTATGTGTACCAGCACAGATGTACTGTCTATAGTTATGAAATTGCCTATTTCCTCAGCTTGTAAATTCAGGAGAAAAGTAGCTCTCTTGTAAAAGTCAGTTGTCTGCAATGCCAGCCAGCACAATGAAACACATCTAGAACTTTAAATGCAAGAAATGAAAAGAACACAATACATATATATTCTCACATTTAAAAATACAGATATCAATAAATGTGTGCACACTTAAGAATCCAGTTAGGAAAGCAGATATGCAACACATCCTTTTAGCATCAGTTATTCAGGCTCCAATTATTCAGCAATATTCCAAAAACATAAAAATGCCAATACCACTACAGCAACCAACAAAGGTGCCTGAGTATTGTGACAACCAGAATTCTGTCTTGCTGTCAGGACAAACATGTCTTTCGTGTCCTTCTACCACCAAGTACGACAAGAACAGAGCTGGTTACAGTCCACCAAGCTGTGTGACACCCTGTTCAAATGGTATGGCTCTGCAGTACAGCCACAATATAACTAAATACTCTGAACTGCTACGTATATGTTATGCACATATTTAAAAACATTTATATGCTAAATGTATCAAGATAAAGACCAGGGGTTTTTTTTTCATTATTCAAAGAACTGATGGGCTAGGTCTATAAACAACTCAGAGATTTTTCATGAAAGATTATATTTTGGATAATGTCTATTGAAGCTAGCATGGAAAATATGGAAAAGTACTTATTAGGAAAAAAAATGTAAGAAATGAATGCTGAAACTTTTCATCCATAGTAGCATTCTCACAAATGTGACAGACATTGACTTTAATGTATTCTAGCTGTATTAACACACCATAGGTATATTAGGTACCTTGACTAACGTGTGCCAATACAGGTAATTTACAGGGTTCTTTTTGCATTTTAATCTGACTGTGAATAATAGACCAGGTTCGGGGTACAAATACCAGCATCAAGGAGCTTTTTTACCTACTTAGGATATGCATATAGTTACTCTATCACAATATCTTCCAGCATTATGCAATCATGTTAGTTCCTTCTTGAGAATTAAAAAAAAAAAACAAAAACCAAAACAAGATCG
>JAOTQP010001286.1:73471282-73499583 GCA_026413545.1 Cichladusa arquata | reverse complement strand
ATACAGAAAAACATTGCTTACTAAAGCTACTTCCTACAATAAGGATTTAAGGGAAACTAAGGTGATGCTTTTAAACTGATGTTCACTGGCTGTTTTGAATAAAAGTCCAACTATATTCCTTGGAATTCATCCACAAGAAAAGACTGGTATATTCAGTAAAACAAAACAAATGCAACAGTCTGCTTTGCATAACATTAAGAAAAAAAAGGTACTGGATGAACACTGATCCCAAGATTTGGAACACTGGCTGTTACTTCTTGTCTGATTTTTGTCAAGACTGCAAGAACATTTATACAACTTACACGGCAGCATTTTCCTCACTAATATCTCTGAAAAATTCCTCTCACTCTGAAGCAATCTTTTTAAATGGTAAGACATGGCAGAATTTGTTTTCTTAATATTTGAGCTGTACATTTCGCAACAGTTTTGCAAGGTTGTCATAAAGCATGTAGGCACACACTGGAAATGTCACAGAATGTGATTTTTCCTTTCAAAATGAAACATATGGCATTGCATTTTACCTAGTGCACGTCTTGAAACAAGCATATAAATTCTTTGGTATGTGTGCACATTATAATACAAGTGTAAAGACATTATTTTTAGTAAGGTTCTTGTGCATGTTATCAGCACTTGTAGCTGGATAAACCAGTTACCAGGTAATGATCATGCAAATTAGCAGAATTTCTTTTCTACATACAGATTAATCTTGATTCCTATTATTACGCAGGAACAGTAATGTTTTAATTCTGTCTACAGAAGAAGCAATTATTTTCTATTTGTTTGTGTTCATTCCAGCAGTTATCAGTTTGCCCCATGTTTACTGCTACTCAATTATTATATAAACAGGAAATTCAATACATTTTTATCTATTAATATTGTGATGATGAAATATTACTTATTCTCACTGTTGCACTTCATGAGGCAAAGTTTTTGGCTCTGCATAATTATCAGCAGTTTGACAATAATTACATAACTTAAACTGACTTCTTCCTTGTTCACTGAACTCCTTTATTTCCCATGACTTTTTTGCAAATGATAGAATTCCTTACCTTCATCTATGACATTCATAGTTCAGTATGCAATATTGCCTACATAATCAAGTAAATATGCTGAAAAACTCCTCTAATTTTATTCCTCATATAAAGATTCCCGCATCAACTTCAACTATATTAATTAGTATATAAATTAAGAGAACAACTGACTTACAAAGCTAAAAGCATGCTAGTATCTTTTGCCAAATGATTTTTATTTCACATGATTTTCAAAAATTTTCCTTACCTCAAAAGCTAAAGCAAATAAAAATTACTGTAGTGTCCCAAAGTCCAAAGCACGTGAAATAATCTAATACTAACAGTTTCTTGAGTCAGATATTTTTGAATTTCAGTTCATGTTCATGAAACTTTAAAACTCTGCCTGCATTCATAGCAATGGGCTATTTTGGTAGTTCAATACTAGAGAAAGAATATATCTTGCCAACTCACTATTATCACACCTGTGAGTTAGCAGCACTTTGGCAAAGACAGAGGTAGTTCTGGTCAGAGTCTTGTAGCACGGCTCACAGACTCCCACGGGGACAGGCATCAACACTGCCTGTCAACTTCTCCATCATCTCAGTCAGCTGTCAGGCAGGGACAGCTGAGCAGAATTGGGCCTCAGCAACAGCAACCAGCACCAGGCTGAATACAAAACAGATTCTGACAAGGGAACGTGTCAGATAAACATATGCAGCATAAGATTATCAGTAGAAGACATATATAGCTGCAGACAAAGGAGGAGACTAGTTAAACAAAAATTAAATTAGTCAAGTGATAGAAATAATATGAGTACAAGCAACTGGTATAACAGTGACGTGTCTTTTCTAATTGCAATGCCATCATCAGACATCATTCCTGGCCTTGGGAAATTTTCCAAATTGGAATTTGGCTGTATTAGAACTACTGTGAGCAGTGTTTTAGAGTCACATAAAACCACCTTATGTGCTTGACAAATACACTCCCTGAAGAAGTCAGCAGGTGTAGATTTTTTTTTCCTTTTAATTTAATTAGAGACCATAAGGACCATGAATAGCACCCAACTGGTTAGGTTAAAAACTCACATTGAGTTGCAAGGAAACGTGATCCAGCACAACTGCCAGTAGGAAGAATCTCTCATAAACAAAAACATAAGCTAACCAAAAAAAAAATTCCAATTCTTGTTGAGAGAAAACAAACAAAACAAAATAAAAACCAACCAACAACACTCAACACAAAAAAAAATCTCTTAAAATGCAAATCCTTGAAGAGTTTCTAAAGCCTTAAAGCTGATAATAGTTGAACTTTGTTCCAAAAATAATATTCCTAAACCAGTTCCATAATTTTGAGTTTAGTTTCCCAGTCCAACCATTTGAACTTGAAGGTTACCACTATGCTCTATGTAATTAGGTGCTTTCTTGCATTACAGATCAGAGTTGCTAATTACTAGCTGCATCTTTATTGAAGTTGCAGATTACTTCAGGATTGTTTTATGTGAGCAGCAGCCAAAGGTGCAGGGAAGAGAATTCTATACAATGAACAGTTCCTTTATATAAGACCATGATTGCACATAGAAATTTGACCATTTATTTTTTTGTTTTATCACAAGTTCCTCTTGTAGTTTCTCTTATATTTGCTTTTCCACAACAGATGAAGCTAGAGAGATAAGCTGGAAGAAACCAACCCTGAAGCCTTGACAGAGTGAGATAGAAAAACACAAGAAGATCATGGGGCTAAAATTATGTAAAATTAAAGGCTGTACATAGACAGCAAAATACAAATAAAAAACAATGCTGTCTTTTTTTCTTTCTTTCCCTTGAAACCAAGTTTCAGGTCATCTAGACTGATAGCTTCAGGCAAACTAGAGTAAAATTAGAGAGGACTTCAAAGTTATGCCTCTTTGAAAGACAAAGTATTAGAATAGCTAATGTAGGGTTAAATATCTTATTTACTTCTCTCTCCAATTCTAACAAAATCATCTCATTTAGGTGAAATGGAAAAAACGAAGAAGTAGAAGTTAGAGATGCAGGGTAAATTACCAACATCTGTTGTGAATAAATTTTTGCTCCTTCAGAAATCCAAGGTAAGCAAGATTTATCCCTTAAGCACAGTCATGCACAAACCAGTTAGCTTCCTGATAAAGGATAACAATTCTGCAAGTAATTTTTCCACTACTTAATGATTTATAATTACTGGTGAGGAAAAGAGAAGACCCATAAGAAGATCTAAATGAAATATACTTACTAAGAATGAGACACGCTAACATAAGTGCAACTGGCAAATGAAGTCAGTATCAATGTAGGGATTTATGAAGAGAAATTAAATGCAAAATGAAAAAGTTTCACAAGTAGATTTAGTGCCTTTTCTTTCAGTTATCACTAAAATTCATGAACAGAATATTTGGCTTAACATCTCCTAGCAAACTGCAATTGAGATTAAACTGTTGATATTCATATAACATTTTATTCTTTAGCTAATTGTTAGACTAATAAATTATCCTTTTAATTTCAAAGATAACCTCTTATAAATTCCTCATAATAACTGCACTTCTTGTTTTGGGCTCAAGACATTTCAGAGATAAATTCAATTGTCATGATATATATGTTGGCTGAGCTGATAAGACAAAAGCCACAAAACAATATATAAAATTCTTCCAGTTATTTCTGCCTTTGGCCAAGTTTCTTTTATGATAACAGATGAAATGCATTACTAGTACTAACCTGAAAGGGGACAAGCAGCCTGAAAAGTAGCATAAAGAGCTTTCCTGTTGATTTTATCTATTGTGAAAAAGGTCTTTAAATAGAAATAGTTGTTTTTAGCATATTCTACAGAAAGTTACTGAAGAGGATTGTTGTATACTCTATAGCAGAGCAATTTAAAAAAATTGTCAGGAATAAACTACTTTTTTGTCATATTCCTAGAGCAAAGAACTTGGATTTGATTAAATCTTAGAGGACCTTTCCACCATCTTGAAGCAATTTGAAATAAATAACTATTTCTAAATATGAATATAGCTTCAAAAGCAGATGCATCATATGCCTTAAAGAGATAGTTCAACAGAAATAGTTAGATACCTGCCTGAGTGTCCTATTTTTTTTCCTTTAAAGAAAAGAAAAAAAAAACCAATCACCTCAGGATATATTTTGAATTTAATACCTGTGGAAGAAAAAGTATAAAGTGTATTTTTGGTAGTGATGGAAAAAGTTAAAGGTTCAGTTTATGCAAACCAGTATCGTTTTGTCCTTGGTAAAGGAGCTGGGAATGTCAATGCTAACACTCATATAGCCAAAAAAGAGCTTTTTTATTTTTAGAACAATGCACATATTAGTCTGAACACCCATGCATCAGGCAGCAAATTGATCAGAGAATTGATTGTGCTCCAATTTAGAACTTCATGACTTTTCCTATTTCCATCTGAAATATTGCACGCAGGTGAATTCCAAAGAAACAATTTCAACCTTGCATGTCAAACTTTATATATCCAAGAGACAAGCAGCAGAGTATGTTTATGTTTCAGCCTGAATTAGCAGTGCGTCCTGGCCAAGGAATGCCAGCAGCATCCTGGTCGGTGCTAACAGGAGCACAGCCAAGGGGCTGAAGGGAGGATTAATCTCTCCTACTCAGTGCTACTGAGACAATATTTAGAATATTGTCCAGTTTTGGACCCTTTGTAGACAGCAGGTGTTGAACAACTGGTGTTGAGTCAAGTTCCGCAAAGGAGGGCTAAGCCAAGCTCTTGCCCTTTGGGAAGGAGCTCTTTGCACTGAGCTGGAAGATGAGACACAATGAACAACAACTAAAAAACACAGATTGCAAATTGATATAAGGGGGAAAGGACTTGTGGTGGGGAGCAGAGAAATCACTGTGGGGATAATTAGGAAGTGGAACAAGTTCTCCAAAGAGGTTGTGCAGTTTCCATCGTTGTGGATTTTTAAGACCTGATCTCGACTCTGTGTTGATCCTGCTTTGAGCAAGAAGTCAGACTAGGGGACCTCCCAAGGCCCCTTTGAACCCAATTACTCTACACTTGTGATGCAGAATTATACACACATATTTTTGGCAGAGATAGAGCCTTTGATTTTGGGAGTTGTCTTGACTAATCTGAAGACTCATAGCAGGCAGCAGTCTCCTGTTACAAACTGCCTCTGTTCAAGAACCACAGAAAATAAAAGAAAAACCTCAGGAAAAAAAGAACATGTGACTGGAATCTCAACTGAGTCCCAGTGCAGTGCTGCTAAAACACAAAGGGATTTTGTTGATTTTTCTTTTACCTTAACCCTTTCCTTTAAACCTAGGTGCATGCAGACACATATCTTCTAGTGTTTGAAATGCATCCACATGAACAGTCATATACATGTGTATACTAGCCAGGACCTATTTTGCAAGAGATCCATACACACCACTACATACTATGTTTTCACAATGGGCTTAATTCTCTTTCATGGTTTTTCCCAGTTACATGTATTCAAGTCTATTCTCACCAACAACAGGATAAAATAATATAGCAATATAGACACACTGTTTCCCTATTATTGAAGAGGATTAATTTGTTGAACCACCAGTCACTTTATCAGGCTGTAAACAGTCATTAAAGCAAGTTGGTTAATTAAGTTCATGTGATACTCAGGCGTGAAGTTCAGGCCTAGAATTCCGAGTCAATTAGTTATAATCAGGATACCAAGTCAATTAATTTTAAAAATGAAACCAAGTTCAATTTTCACTAACAATTCAATCTTTATTTTTGATGTCTATTCCATTTTCAAATTTCAGAGTATGCTATGATGCTAAGACACATCTTGCACACTTCAAATTAAACCTAATTTGAGCATTCTAATAAAGCATCAATACTAATTTGGTGTTCATTTTCAGCTCCAGAGTCATGAGAAGTAACAGGCAATTTTGCTGTTAGACAAAAGTAGACATTCATTTAGCCTGGAGTTCAACAGAACAGATATTAGTACAACCACAACACCAGATTAACTTCTCCAACTCCCTCTAGACTCTTGGAAAAAGAAGTAAAACAAAAACCAACTGAATTTTGCATGGAATTAGCCCACGAGCAGATATAAGAATGGAATCCATTGTGCTAAGTTATAATTTCGACAGGCATTCTTATCCATAACAAGGAAGGGACTTTCTCAGCAGGGAAACAAGGTTTGGAACCCCAGCTGTGATGCACAAAGTTATGTGTTACAAGAGCTCTCAGACAAAACAAACCAAACCCAGAAAGTAACTGGGAGAAAAAGTCATTATTACCGGGAAGATCTACTAAGGACACAGAATAAGTAAAGTTGTCTAACCATGCATGGTCTACTGATAAGAGAGATCATTACTATCGGACAAAAGACATCAGAATCATATTGTTTCATTTCACAGCACAAGATTTTTCTGCAGTACAAGGGATCAATGCCAGATTTATCTAAGTCTTCCAATATAAGAAGCACCAAATTTGATTTCTTCCATGTTCTATTACAGGGCTGAAATTGAGAAAAAAATTACCTTATTCTCATTTTTAGTAAAAAAAAAATTAGGATCAAGTCATATGTCAAGAAGGCAGCTTACAGTAAGTCTCCCTAAAGCTATAGCTACCAACTCATCCTAATACTAAGTAGACAGAGATGTCATAAAATAACAGCAGTGAACCACCACCATAAATTTGTGAGAAGCAGCACTGAGTTGTCAGGAAGTCAAGTCCATCTATCCAGTCTCAGTAATGACTATAGAACACACATCAAAGGAAAAAAAAAAAATCACTTTTCAAAGAAAAAATTGAGAAATTGTTAAAATAAAATAAAATAAAATAAAATAAAGGTTCTTGGGTACATCAGGCAGTAAGAAAGTGCAAGGGAATTTCTACTTTCTTTAAAAAGATATATTCTTTTTATTAGGCTAAGGCTCAGGTTTGTACCATCTTCAGTTTAGTTTTATGCTTTTTTTGTGCACGCATCCACTACTTTTTGTGCTCATATTTCTCACAAACTTCCATGAAACACACTGTTCTCACCTCACATAGCTGATCATATATGCTTTGAATAGGTTCTTCATTATGCCATACTTACTTCTTTCCCTTTGACCACCTGGGGCTTTTCTTAATTAATAATAATTGTTATTCTAGGCATGCCTTTATCTTGGCAGCTTATAGTTGTTTTCTTAATGCACTGTTACAGTATGTTTATGGAAAACAAAAAAAAAGCTTTTTCTTGTTGTCTATAAAAAAGTACTCCTAAAAGTTTACGAACTTTTGTTTTTCAGGTAAGGCTGTTTCAGTTCCTGCCAAGCACTGATTTCATTTGTTTGTCTTCCGTCATGTTTACAGACCACAGACTATTGAATGGAAACAAAGAAATCAAGCGGGGGAAAAAAAAATCACATTTTTCCAAGAAAACTTTTCCTTTCAGGCTTGGTATACAGCTTTAAGAAAGCAGATATATCAGTAGCAAAACAGAAAATTATTTTTACATTATTTTTTCTAGTAAAAGCATTATAAGAATGTATACATTATAAGCAATCTTACAAACACATCACTTGAAAAATCACAGTTTGTTGAGGCATACCACATCAACTGGATTCTTGCAATAATTCATTGACTCAGTAATAGTTCCCAGGAGCTTGATATCAATTTTCTGGAACATTCAGGTTTTTTTTAAAAAAGTACTGTTAAGTGCAACACAGGGAGAGAGAGAGACCAGACCATTACAATGTGCTAACACATTAATGACGCAATTTGGAACCCACCATTATGAACAGATTCATTAAATGAATGTGAACATCAACTTATGCTAGGGCTTCACTTGAAAAAAAACCTAGCTGTCCATTATTAGAATTATTGACCCTTCATGGTACCTTGATACTGCTGGGAAAATAGGAACTGGCCACTCAACACTATCAATGCACTTCCCAAAATTTAGGCTTTACTGAGAATTTTATAAACTGTTAAGGAAAAACTATGTAAGAAAGAGGTAGCTGCTTAAGTCTCCACTAAGGCTTAGACCACTGAAGTTAAAATGACTGTTTTTGTTGGAAAGTTGTTAGGAAAAACCTTGCTTCCTGAACAGCAGTAGAAACATTTATCAATTTTAGCCCAGTGTCTTAACAAAAATTAAATTTTTTTATGCTGGTATCATCCACAACCTTGAAATGGGATTATTAACATAACATTAACATAATTTAATTCAGAAAGATTCCATGCTGATGAGAAAGTCGCCAAAAGAAACAGCAAAAAATACCCTTGTTTTTCACAATGTCCATGTGCCCAAATAATTAAGATGCTTTTTGTGATCCACTAATTTAATTTCCTGAAAACTTACACAAAGCATAGTTATAGGCTTTATTGTACAGTATTTATTCAGTACAGTAATTTGAAAAGTCTTCAATAACTCTTTCTTCATACATAATGTATCTGTAAATCTATTAACGGTTGGAGATGTGGAACACCTCTGACTGACAACAGGCTGTGAGAGTTGGGGTTTCTCATCCTGGAGAAGGCTTCAGGGAGACATCATTGTGGCCTTGCAATACATGACAGACTGGAAGAGAGTCTTTACCAAGGCCTGTAGAATCAGGACATGGGGCAACAGTTTAAAACTGAAAGATGGTAGATTTTGGGTAGATTTAGATGGGATATAAAGAAGAAAATGTATTTTGTTTGTTGGGAATTTTGGGTTATTTTATTAATTTTTGTTTACTTGTTTAGTTTTTACTCAATGAGAGTGGTGAGACACTAGGACAGATTGACCAGAGAACTTGTGGATGCCCCACCCCTGTATAGTGAGGCTGGGTTGGGCAGAACGTTGAGCAATCTGCTCTAGTGACAGTTGTCCCTGCCCATGTCAGGGGGTGGGCTAGATGATCGTTAGAGATTGGAACTAGATGACCATTAAGGTCCCTTCCAACCCAAACCCCTCTGTGATTCTAAACTCCTTTTTGTTTATTCAGCTCTCAACAATATTTCTGCAGAATATAGTGCATCCGATTTCCTGACCTTCTTCAGTTACTGGTGATGGCATTTGTATTCTACAGCTAGAGAATGAGATGGGAACATTCATACCAGCATAATATTAGTCAAAAAAGCCTCTGTGAGATAAGATTCTGGTTTCCTAAAGAGCAAAAAGAAAAAAAAAAAAAAAAAAAAAAAAAAAAAAAAGCATTAGGCATGTCCTAGATGGGCTAGGCCATAATGATGTGTGACAGATAATGGTTAAGAGAAAAGAACAATCTTGTCCTAAATCTGAATATCATTTGCCACTCATCAACATATCTGATAGCATGACCAGCTGTATCTTGTCACATCATGGAATTGTTCCTTTGGCAAAAATGATGACATAAAACTAAACCAGCCAAGTCTAAGTAAGATATGCTATGTCAAAAAAAAAAAAAAAAATCAAAACCAAAACAAACTCCAGCTATTATTTATTCTTTTCTCAGGTAAGAGAAATATTAAATAATTGCATAGGGAAAGAGAAAACCTAATTCATATTTTGGAATAAACAATTGTTTTAACAAAATATATCAGTAGCAATGGTAGGGGGAATTTTATATGTAAAATTAAAGCTATGAAAAGCTGGACATCATAATAGATGATCCTGTTCAATCCTGTACATTCTTTAGCACTGAAGATTTCTGTATTTTGCATACTTCAATGCTTTAATGCAACAGTTATTTCCATGGATATATAATGATAATGTGAATCTTACTAAATGGGGAGGTCTGCCTTGACTGCTTCATATTCAAACACAACATTATTTTGCCAATCATTTTGTTTACCTCAGGGAAGGCAAAAATATTTCTGTTTTCCCTGCATTCATTGTAAGTAGCAAACAGTGGCACAACTGCAGCTGTCCCTCACAGTCAGAGCATAGTTTATTTCTGAAAGTGCTGGAATCCAGCTAGTGCTGGAAACATAAGCCATGCTGAGCTACAAGCCACTGAATGCATAAAATACAGTGGGGAAAATAGGCAACAGGCAGAACTGTTTCAACATTTAAGACTCAGAATGTTAAACCACCATTTTTACAGGATAAAACCTCATACGCAAGGGAAGGGAAACAGGAAGAATTAGAAAGCTGCATATTAAATATGAGATGTGCTTTCTCAGCAACAAGAGAAATAATCTCTGGAGACCATTTTATTTGTTAAAACCTCCATATAAAAAATCAAAGCAGAAAGCAACATAAAGCACGTACATATTTTTGTAAACTATCATAACAGCTTGTAATTACATTTGTACAACACGCTTTCCCATGCTGCTGTCTTTGAAGTTTATTAACACTAATTATTGGACTTTGCATCTTACAGTGCATAGTTAATCCAAGATTTCTACAGAAAAAAACATATGTATGCTGCAAGTGGCTTTTTGAATATCTAAACACAGCTCATCTCCTGATTTAATTAAGCAGGGATAATGACAATATAACCTTTTGAGATCTCTTCAAGACACCTCCCTCTACAGTGCACTGTTTTCATTTTAGGTGCGATATCATCAAGTGAGTCTCTGAAAATTTTTTTCAAGTATTTAAGATATGAGAAGGAAATGAAGAAGGTATTTTGAAGAGCTATGATACTAAGTCATGGAAAGTATGCTTTCCTTTAAACAATTTTCATAAAATATTAAAAAACAACAAATCTTATTATAATGCTCTCTGTAAAATTAAATGCTATAAAAATTTTGCAACTTCCAGTTTTTCTAAAACCACTAGTGGCTGGAATATGTTCAGAAGGCACCATTCCAGCTATTCTAACTGATGTTCTCAAAGACTGAATTTATTCTTACTCCTTTAATATTTGTAAGATGGCAGCACTGCCATCTTGAGCAGAGATTCTGAAAACACTGGATCTGCAGATAAACTGCTAATAGCAGTTGCCTCTGTAGCCATTGATACATCTTTTACATCGAATACGAAGTAAAAGTGTCAGACCTCTTTTTAGATCAGTCACTCATTTGAATCTAGAAATGCTTCCTATTGGGTGGACTGGTTCTGTAGTCACACAGAAATAGCACTTTAACTCAACACTGAAATGCACTTTGGTGAAGCTATGCTCGGATAATTAAACAAAACTTTAAAAGACAATCTGACAACCTTTTAGAAGGGAGATAGTAGCAACATAACCACCAAGTTGAAGAAAAATAACTGCCTGTATACAGTATGGGCAGTCACAGATTGCCCATTTATAAAATAAAATGCTAAAAATTCAGCCTATAAAGATGCTGGGATAATGGCTAATTTTCAGTCAGTTAAGCCTGAATGAGATACATTTACATAAAAATCCTTTGATCTGAACATTGAGCTCTTTGTTCATGGTCTCATTCTGCAACACCCATCACTACCTCTTATCCCTGTTTGTTGATGGATTGTTGTAAGGTAGTTAGAAAGAAGCGCATTAATAAGAAGCTACCCAATGTTAAAATTACACCAACTCCAACTTTTTGTTGTCATGAAAAGTATTAAATTTTTATCATCTGTGCAGATTTAAATAGGATAAGGTACTTTAACAACTTTTCCACCTCCCTCTATAAACTCCAGAATACCTCATAGGAGATTTGGGAAATACAATTATTGGAGGGATTTACTTCACTTACAGGCTGGTTTTCATCAAGATTTTCAGCATAGCTTCTCACAGCAATGATAAGACATAGATAGAGTTTGAGAAAAGGCAGTTCCACACATACTTAAACCTACTTAAACACATATTCCAGAGAATGGCATCCACCAGTGAAAGCCTCAGATCTCTACTTCCCCCAAACCAGCCAAATATAATTAGTCAAGTGCAACTCATAAAGGCCTTCCTGTAAGCACTTTTGAGTACTTCATTTGTCTTAAACTACCTGCGCATAAAATTATGTGCTTCCTTGAAGGTAACTAACAAGGAACCAAACACGCACCAACCGGGAGATAAATTCTGATGCCCATCTCAAACAGACAAGAGAAAATGAGAACTCAGTTCAATGACTACAATTAAAATCCTATGATAGCACACCAGCTGGCTATTTTAGCTTCTCTGACTCTGGGAGCAAATTTTTTTTCTTTTTTTTTTAAATAATATTGTATTGGCCAAAACGGCATTTAACAAATTATGATCTTTTCCATCTACTATCACCCTATCACTGATTTTTAGGAATCAAACAAAACACAGAAATAAGTGTTCCATCTGCAGGGCATACATCCTCATGCTGCTTGTCCCCAGTTAGTTGATGTCTTTCAGAAAGGTCTCAATTCCCTGATAAAGAACATTTATCCCTCTCTCTCATGGCCCACTCAGCTTCATCTTGCTCTAACCGTGACAGGCAGTTTTGTGCACTTGAGACTGATCCTTTGTAACCTCTGAATCACAGCACCATCTAAACTTGTTTTCCTGCTGACTTTATCCCAGGTAAAACTTCTACATGAAACAATACTGTCATGCCAGAATAACTCAATAATTAGTAGAACACAGCATGACCTTGTAAATAACCAACATGACAGATAGCTAAGGAAGAGTAAAGAGAACAGAGTAAATTTAATTCCCCTTTTACAAACTCATTTGTGAAAGACAATCTACAGTTTGAATATTCTGAAGAAAAATAATTAAAAACTGAAGTTAAAAGGATTTTGAAGAGTATTTTGAGGACAAGGCAAAGGCAAACAACATATTCTTAGCAAAACAATCTAACTTAACAATTATTTCAATTAGGAACATCTTCCTCTCTGGAGACTTGCATACATTGCAACTTGTACAACATAATTCTCCATTATAACTAAATAGCAAACATAGCCTGCTATTCATAAGGCATTATACTGTATTCATTACTGCTAGGTTATGTGATAAAGCTAATCCCCAGAGCCACAAAGGAGCTCAGAGACACAATGGTAGGAAAGGGAGCACTCAGCTGCACTCAGACCTATCCCAGGAGGCATCTGCCCATCACAGACCCATCTCCACAAACTCAGAGAACCACAGAGATGCACAAATATAGGTGGGAACCCAACCCAAGGACTACCAAGCACAAACATTCTATCTGGATCCCTCTTAGGATTGTCCCAGCACAGCCTCAGCCTCATTGTCCAAGTGTGAAACCCATCACAAGGGGTCAATCAGGAGCAATCTGGAAATCCCTTTTCAGATTAATAGAGTTGTTTTCTAGGAGACACACTGTAGGACACAAAAGGAATAGCAATCCCGGGTCACAGGATTTATTATGGGATGTTTAGAGGAGGAACCAAAGATGGAAAAAGCTAGAAGTTTAGCTGATTTAGGAAGTAACAAGAATAGGAAAATAGAAGGCTAAGGATAAGTAAAGGCCAGGTCACACATAAATATGTGGCTGGTCAGTACACTCGTCTGCCCATGCCCTGCGCCTGACCAGCACAGCCTGTCCTGTCCTATTCACTTATTAAACTACTTTTTACCTCTTTTGTGGGTGAGAAGGCTCTATGGCATGCACATGTGTGTGCCTGGCCAGGGATACAGTGTGAGCCCTGTGCATGCATGTGTAGGAAACATCTTCAGCCTAGCTCCCAGCTGAGCCTGGGGACGTGGAGCTGCAGCACCTCCACCTCACCTCAGGCTGATGCATCCTCCATTAAATATTTCCTCCTACAGTTCTCAGTTGCTCTCTCCAGGATTATTACACAGATTAATCTAATGATAGAAATTGGAGTGCTTTGCCAAAGTCCGTCAAATTTAGAAATCAGAAGGAAAATATTTTGACAGTACAATTGTACAGCACTTGTGTTAAAGCATAAGGATTGTTAAATGACTTGATCTCACCACCAGGTGAGGAACCCGGAGGAACACACTACAGTCATTGTTCCTGGAACTTTTCTGAAAAGCACCATTTGCTATATACCTATTGAAGGAGGAAGTTCAGCTGGTAACATGCTGAGTTAATTTTAATTTATTCTCTTTTTCAACTATTGTAGACCATGGACAATTTCTTTAACAACAAAGTAACCTACTCACTCTCTCTACTATTTGTAGTAGTAGAATATTCAGACACCTGTTTTCAGGAATTTCTAGTAAAATTATGTTTCAGTTACTTACCATAAAACCAAATAATTTTATTAGGTAAAAAAAAAATAAATAAATAAAAATCTGAAAGCACAAACATATTGAGGAAGTGTTTATATTACCCAGTATTCTAGATTACAAAAGTATTTCCAAGAGGAGATCCACCTAACCTGACTAACAAGTAAAGGAAACTACACTATGCCAAAGCCATGGATTTATCCTAATATTTTGTCCAGTTAAAGCAAATCTGCTCCAAAGTACCAACTAATGTTAACAAATCCATATGAGGTTCTTCATAATAGTATAGAACAACCTTACCAAGATAACATGAAAAGTCAACTTGATTCTTTTCTTGTACATGCTCTCATTTGAGAAAGCACAACAGTGTGTAATGAATCAAAACTAAAAGTTCTACATAATAGAAGCAACTTTTTACTGTGTACAGGAACTACAGTAACTGAGGTGGAGATTCCAGTTGTGACTTGATTTTACTGTAGTTCCTACACCATCAATAGCTACCTGCTGCTACTTCCAACTTGAGTTCCCAAGTTATTTGAAGCTAAATGAAAATATTTAGGTATTTTCAAGGATCATTCTGCATATTTCATTTTCAATAATTTTAGCAAAAAAGGTATAAAACCTTCTACCTTTGAATCAAGGAATAAGCTACACTAAAAGCATAAAGTTCTTTGCCATGTAAAACAAACACGATTGTGAACAGATCTTATATTAGCTATTGAACAATATAGTGTAGGCATAAGAACTTTTGTGCTTATTGATACAGATGTCCACATGTAGAAGGGTGCTCTGCTTAAGTAGGGGTAAAACTGCTCAAGCTGTACCTTGTTTTCAGAAGTTATCGACAGATAGAGATGGGGGTCACACTGTTTTTGAAGAATGTTGAGATCAGCCTGGCTCATTGATCCCAAAGCTAAACATTTTGAGGATGCGAAAAATAACATTTCCTGACAGAATCTGGCACTAGTGAGGATGTGGCTGGCAAAGTCTCTGATAAAGGAACCAACAAGTGATAGCATTGATAACTTATCTAAAGCTGCTGAGTTGACACAGCAGCCTAGATACTATGACTGACAGTCAATCACTTTATACACTATAAGCCTAGACCCTCCTTTGAACAGCCAAGAGTTCTAAGACATCCCTTCTAGAATTCTGTATGGAGATCCCCTCTTAAGAGGTGATAACCCTTGAGCTTACTCCTGGAAGCTGAATGAAAGATTTGCCCACAGTTTTTGGCATGGCTGAGTACCATCAATCTCTAATAATTATTTTGCTAGCTTTAACACCATTGCTTCAATATTGATTCAAAAGTAAATGTACTGTACTAGCAGTCATATCTACACAGTGTGCCAAATAATTCTGATTAAAGTATTTAAATCTAATTATTATCATTATCAATTTAAGTGAATAATTTATTCATACAAACATCATTGTTCTGCCATTGTTAATCCTGTGGGTCAAAGTTATGTAAAGGCTGAATTACACCTGTATGATCCTTGAGACTCATACCATTGACCATGTCTGGGACTCTCTAACCAGAGATGGAATACAATACCAATGTTGACTAGAACATTATTCTCAATAAGTCCAGCAATAAACCAGAAGGAAAAAAAAAAACCAACAACATTAACATTTATAGATGCAAAAGATAATGCTAGTACACATGAAAGATCTTCTAATACAAGTGTCAATATATTAAAAAGCACTATGTTTCCTTGACTTTTTGGCCAAGTTTAGAATTAAACATTGCATTCAAAGAAGTAGCACAAGATGCCACAGTGAGCTGCAGGTGAGGCTGCCTATACATGAGCCTCTTGGATACTCTGCCGCATTCAAGGTACAAATTCCTGATGCTTCTGCTTCCAGTATCAGCAGGTGTTCTGGTTTGGCTAGGATAGAGTAAAATTTCCTCCACAGCAGCTGGTATGTGGATATGTTTTTGTGGTGGAAAGTGTTGATAACAAGGATGTTTTCATTTCTCCTGAGCACAGCTTACACAGCATCAAGGCCTTTTCTTCTTCGCACACCAGGAGCAAGGGTGCTGGGGGTGCATAAGAGGTTAGGAGGGCACACATCCAGGACAGCTGATCCCAACTGATCAGAGAGATATTTCATGGTTAATATATAAAACAGGGGAGAAGAATGGAAGAGTGATGGTGTTTGTATTCCCAAGTAGCTGCTGTGTGTGATGGGCTCTGCTCTGTGCATCATGGCTGAACATTTGCTTGCCCATGGGAAACAGGGAATTAATTCCTTGTTTTGCTCATGCATGTCTCATGGTTTAGGAAGGGTGTTCTCCAGTTTAGTGTTCCCACTGAAGCCATGCACCACTTGCCCACTCCCCCTCCTCCCCTCGCTCTACAATGGGCTGGAGATGAGAAATGGAGGCACAAAAGGTACGGTTCAAGGGATGAGATAAGTACAATTTGCTGGAAACAGCAACGAGATGAGAAAATTAACACTAACAGCAACAATATTAATAACAAAAGTGTACGAGAGAGGCAAGAAATCCACATGAAAATTCTCACTATGGGGCCAAATTCAATCACCACCATGTAATGTCAACCCAGAAGGGAGTCCCTTCTCCCATGCCCAGAAACTGATGTGAAGTGGTGTAGAATTACTACCATATCCTACTCATGCCCCTTCCTCACTATGGCACAAATCAACCCTGGCCTGGCCAGAGCCAGGACAGCATGGTTTTTTGTCTCCACACTAAACTGTCTTTGTTAGACCCCACAAGCTCTCAGTTTGGCCCTTGCAATTCTTTCCCCCATCACACACCAGGGTAGGGGGTGAGCGAGTGGTGTTCAGCTGCTGTCTGGGTTTAAACCACAACATCAGGCATGACAATTTCTTATTTTTACAGTAGGTAATTAGAGTCCAGCCTAGCCATTCTGAAACATATTTAACTGAATCTTGGCATTTGCTGCAGTTCAGTCATAACCCCTGCTGCCAGCATATACCACTAGAATGGGATTCATCCAATAAAACATTTATCTAAAATGTTCAGATGTGCCCATGACACATTCTGAGAAAAACAGGCTTTTTTAATATTCAGTCCTTCAGAGAAATCTTGAAGCACAGGGGCTATGGGGGCTTCTTTCCAGTTCTTTTCCCACTAGTTCTCTCTCAGTTAAATTGCTTTTTCTGCTGAATTTCTTTTTATATTTTGGTAGTGTAGCAGTTGCTCTTTGTAGATTCTTCTAATAATTTTATCTGTTTGTTGCCAGGAATGCATCTTGAGAAAAGCAGGAGAAAAAAAATATTTACCCAGGAATGGGACTTTTATTTATGCTCCAATAAATGAAGCAATAATCATTATTTCTTTAAGTTAAAAACTGAGTACACTTCCATCAGAAAATAACATTATGGTCAGACTTTTTATCAGGTCCTGCTCCAGGAGGACATGGGGTACAGGTTTTAAAAAGAGAGGGCAAATTCACAGTACGTTTTAGGAAGAAATTTTTTTATAGTGAAGCTGGTGAAACAGGTTGTCCAGAGAAGTGGAAGGTGCCCCACTTCTGGAAACATTCATGGTCAGACTGAACAGGGCTCTGAGAAACCCTATCTAGTTGAAAATGTCCCTGCTCACGCCAAAGAGGTTGCACTAGATGTTATTTAAAGGTCCCTTCAAACCTCAACTAGTGTGTGATTCTATGGCTTGCAAATTCTATAGTGAATTTGAACAGTTTCTCCATATTTCACCTCCATAGTTTTATGAAATTTGTTTTTTCTTCCCCTACAAAGTACATACTTACAAACTAAAATGTCGTTCATGATGAGCAGAAGGTGATATTATAATCCTCTGTAGATTTTAGTAGAGTTTACATTTTTCCCTAAAACCAAAGCCTACTCTATTAACACTGCAAGGGTCCTACAATTAATATGAAGCTAGTATTACTCTCCAAACAATTCAAATACCCTCTGGGACAAGAGTGTTTTTTTGAACTCATGTTCCATGCTGGGACGCATAATTACTTCTTTTCACATCCACCTCTAGCATCTGGACCTAAGCATTTTGGGATTCATCATAAGTTTATTTCCATAGTTACAGTGTGTATTCTTCACAATGGGAAGAATATATATTAAATATAATAATGGATATTCAATCTACTACATAGATTGAAATTCGAGCTATTGGAAAGCTATATGACTTACTTGGACTACTTGAGAAATTTGTGGCAGACTAAGAAACCAAGACTCGATGCTTAAGCTGGGTTCTTAGCCAAAATATATGCAATATAATGATGTATGCAAGACTACAAATAGTACAAATTTATCTGGACAAACTATTTTGAAAAATTTGATGTTCGTGTTTTTCAATAATGAGACTTAACATCTCAAGGAGGTAAGAAAGTTAACATGACCACATGACAAACAAGAGCTGGTTACTTTGTCTTGTCTAAGGTTTTCCACAATGGACAACAGTTCTAGAAGCATTACTAGGTTTTTCACTGTGGTCACCCTATAAGATGCTGTGATGACTTCAAACATTGTAACTCTTGTTAAAATTTAAGATAGACCTTAAAAATAATAAAAAAAAAAAAAGGAAATATTTGTGTAGTTAAATCCTTTTCTGTTCATTTTTTCCACAACCTTAGCACAAATTTCCAAGCTTTATGCTGGAGTCAAAGTCTCATATTTTTATCACATCAGAGAATACAGGCTTTCAGCACACAGTAGAATAAATTCCCAGAAAAAAACACCATGATTTGTTACATAGAAATCATTATTGCAGTAAGAGACAAAAATATATTACAGATTAAAAAAATATAAATCTATATTTTCTAGAGCAAGAACTTTGCTATTTCTGTGAGAAAAATAAAAAGAATAAAAAATACATAAGGATTAAAATTCAACAATTTTTTTGCCTCAAAAAAAATTATAAAATTCCAGACACGGTACAAACATATACAGACTGTATGCTCCTACAGTGGTTTAATATACATTTTTATCTTTGCGTGAGATTTAAAACTCTATACAGGGATTCAAAAACCTAGTTACAGATAGTCTGCAAGAAAAGATGGAAAAAAAATAAACCAAAAAACCAACTTCTGTATTAACATCATACTCCTCAAAGCCCTGGAAAGTAACAAACCCAACTCTATTGCAACCACCTTTGAACCAGAATTACAGCCACTGCAATCTCAGTATCTCTTATAACACAAAGTATTGGGGAAAAACAGCAACTGTGGGAGAAGAGCTCATTGCTCAAGAGAGAGAGGAGCCTTTGCAAGTTACAAACTAATCAGAATAATTCTCAGACTACATGCTGTGATATTTGCATTGTCAGCTGGTTATTATGATTTATTCGAAAACTGGGACATAGACACAGCAGTACAATGGAATTACACTCCAATAGCTGTAGTAATCTCATTACACAGCTTTTGCTTTTTCAACCAAAACTGCACAGCCATTGTTTTCATTAAAGCACATTGGGCAAAAGAAGAGGGAAAAAAAGCAAAAAAAACCCACAAGAAAACCTCAGATGTTTGAACCATAGCTTTGTGAAATCTCTCCTTTGACTTCTCTTCTTTTCTTATTTTTTTTAAAAAAGGAGTGTTTTAACAAATTCACTGTCTACATACTATTCTAGATGCAGTTGTCATAATGAAATAAATAATAAAACCACAATCAGTGCATCTGAGCAGTTCTTTTGACTGGACATACATAATAACCATCTAATTAGGCTTTCACTAATGAAAAACGTGATGAGTCTCTGAAAGTCTCTTGCAATCGTAATATAAAAGTGTCCTTCACAGGTTTTCAGATAGTCTGGTAACAGATATTCTTACACACAGGGATGGTTTAGAGGCTTGGGGGTTTTTTGGTAGTTGGTTTGTTTCTTCTCTTTTTTTTTTTTTTTTTTTTTTTTTTTTTTTTTTTTTTTTTTTAATAGGTTCTACCAGAAGAATTCTACAATACCAAACAGCAGCTGTAAGACTATAGTATTATACATACAAAGTAACCACTTATGTAGCAGTAGAAGAGTCATAGCATTCTAACATAGGACTTGACACTAAAAAGGCTTAAAAATAAGAAAGCACTGGAACATACTTAAAAAATAATGTGAGAAATATATACATATATTTATATTTAACTCATTGATCATAACCAAGCGCACCTTCAGCAATTTTGAGCACAACACCAAGCTGAGTGGTGCAGTTGACACACCTGAAGGATGGGATGCAATCCAGAGGGACCTGGCCAAATTTGAGAAGTGGGCCCACAGGAACATAATGAAATTTAACACAGCCAAGTGCAAGGTGCTGCACCTGGGTTGAGGCAATCCACAGTATCAACACAGGGGGATGAACAGATCCAGAGCAGCCTCGAAGGGAAGGCCTTGGGGTGCTAGTGAATGAGAGGCTGGACATGACCTGGCAATGTGAATTCCCAGCCCAGAAAGCCAGTTGTGTCGTGGTCTGCACCAAGAGCAGCGTGGCCAGCAGGGCAAGGGAGGGGATTTTCCCCCTCTGCTCTGCTCTGGTAAGACCCCACCTGCAGGGCTGTGTCCAGCTGTGGGGTCCCAGCACAGGATGGACATGGGACTGTTGGAGTCTCCTAGGAAGAAGGACTGAGAAAGTGGAGGTTCTTCAGCCTGGAGAAGAGGAAGTTCCCATTGACCTAACTGTGGCCTTTCAGTATCCCAAGGGGCCTACAAAAATGCTGGAGAAGGACTTTTTACAATGACATTGAAAAAGGGATAATATTTTTAAACTAAGAATAGGTTTATACTAGATGTTAAGATATTCTTTACTGGTGGAGAAAAGGTGAGAAGCCTCTTTTCCTTTCCTTTCCCTCTATAACAAACAAGAGGTTGACGGCACACAGATTGGTGCTTCACCTATCCTAAGTCTGTCACTTAGATACAGAAGGGAGAGTCTACAGGCTCAACACCTAATGTATTTCACTATGTGAAGAAAGTGTCACAACACTTCAGAGCCTTTAGTTTTAAAGGCATGTTCATCCACTGTGGCAGCAGATAAGTGTTTGGTGGGGCGTGTTGCTTTTCATTTTGAGACAGCCAGTCGAAGCATTTGGATCACTCCCCAGAAAAAAATAGCTTTCAGAAATAAGTATAAAGATTCTCTAAAAAGCAAAGTGCTTACAAAATGTACCTTGCAATAATCCTATACCTAACCACATCCGCAGCCCCTGTATGCTTCTGTGCATCAGCAGCAAAAAGCACCCGCTCTCCATTCACTCAATTTGGGATGAACATTTGAAAAAAATAGATTTCTGAATACAGCAGACTCCAGATGTTTCAGATTGCTGTGTGGGCACAGAATGAGGCTATTCAGTTTCACAGCAAGAAAGCAAAATACAGTAAATTACCTTGCCAGGGCATCAAAGTGGCACAGATTACGGATCTTCTTCTATAATCATCAGATGATTAAAGAGCATTTTCCACATTAAAACCTCTTACAAGGGACGACCATTATCCAACACTTCATTTACTCATTAAGCTACATCTAGGTTTTTACTTCTCTAATTGCAATTTGATACAAGCTCTTTATTCCTAAAGTGTTGTTTGTTTTTTTTTAAGAAGGAGGTTGTATCACCTAGAGAGTAAAAACATTTTCATTGAAGAGACCTTGAATTTAAAGCTACATAATAGCAATGTGAGTTGTTTTAAAAACAGACCAACAGTTCATAAAAACCCCAAAACAACAACCTGACCAAAACAAACAAAGATTAAAAGGAACTTCCAAGGGGCAGAAGGTTCAGAAACCCAAATCCTGCTCTTTATTTGCATGCAGTCCTCAACACACATGGTATCAGAAAGCAAGTAAAGATTTCAGCTGCTTCCTCCTTCACTACAGTAAAAGTGCCCCAAAATCTTATAATCCAGTGTCTGAAATGAGGAAATGTTATCTTCCCTACCAAAAAAAAAAACCACATTAAGACACATGACTCAGTTTACCCAAAGCAAATGAGACTGGGAACTGTACCTCCAAACCCTGGGGGGAGAGAGGGAGAAGGAGCTCCAGGCATTGGAGTGTAGGCCCCTCTGCTGTCCCTGGAAGGTACCCAGGTGGAGCAGGGAGAAGTGTGAGGAGAAAGGAGAGGCAGAGGAACTGTTTTGGACTGACCACAACCCCTCACACTCTGCACCAGAGCCATCATGAGGATGCATCAAAGAGCTTGGAGTGAAGCTCAGCCCAGGAACGACCAGGGAAAGAAATGTGTTGTCATAAGGTTTGTCTTTGTTTCTTACAACTCAGATCTATTTAAAATGCCAATACAACTTCTCTCACTGTCAAATCTTTTTTGACTGATAGTAACCCATAAGGGATTTCTCCCTCTATTTAAACCCACAGTCTTCCATGGCAGGGTCTCTCCCAGTGGGGGAGTGAGAGAGCAGCTGGGTGGGGATCTGGTGGCCAGCCAGTTATCTATCTACTACAGCAGAGTATTTACATTCAGGTCTTCATTACAATCCAAAATATTTATTTTCTTTCCTCCAGAACCAGAGGACAGAATAAAGATATTCTGATTTATCATCATGTCTTGGACATGAGAATCTTAAAATTCAAGACTTCTGGTCCACATACAGATGAAAAAACAAGTAATCCCCCTCTTATTTCTTTTGACTTTTCAGTTAATCTCCTTTCTCACAAGTATCCAGATACTGCATATTAACATGGTGTAAATATTCTTAGCTCTATATATGTAAATTGAACTAAATATGTTTGATACAAATTCCAGTATCATAAGCAAACCCAATAAATTAAAAGACAAAAGATCATGCATGATACAGGTGTGTTAACTTTAACATAAGCAGCAGTGAAAACATACTTGTGGTAGAGCAATGTGAACGACTTCAGTTGAAGCCAAGCTGAAATACTAACTCTACCAGAACACATCCCCCTTTTTTTTCTTTTAATAAAAATATTGCTTCAAGATTAATTTGTAAAAATTATTTTTAAATAAAATTTTAATAAGGAGCTAGTGTGAAAGTGCTTGCAAGTCAATTTAAAATATTTTTTCTACTATGCACATGAATGAGGCTGTATATGACTAAAGTTAAGTAAATCTGATCATCTGCATTGCTCTGTGTGGGTGCAAGCGTGAAAATTTTGGCCTTGCAGTTAATTACCTTCTATTTCATCCTTATTTGACTACATTCACGTTGCATTTAGTTTTTCAAATGGAAATGGAAACTCTTAAATGCACAATTAGCTATAAAGTGCAGAGACCAGAAAAAGAGAGAAATTGTCCAAACCAGTTATTGTCAAGGGCTTTATTGGAGAGTGGGTTCACCATGTTTCTACAATAAAATGCTAAACCTTCCACTGGAAAATTAGCTGCTGGTCAATAAAGACTCCTTTTCTGAAGTATCCCTTCTGGATGCACATGTTAGTCTTCAAATCACTAGTTTAAAACCAGTGACTTGACATCAGACAAACAAATTTCTTCTACATAAGTGGGTTAAAGATTGGGGGATACCTGAGAAAAGCTTCAGAACAAATTGTAGCATCAAACAAAATAATATTTTTAAAAGTGCTGCAATAGAAATCTGCAGGACATCCTTACAGAAACATTTAAGTTGCTGATGAATAGTGAAGAAAATAATTATGCAGTACCTATTTTTAAATAATGATGCTAAAAAAATATCTAAAATTTACAGCCTGGTGAGATTTGTCCCATTACTGAGTAAACTGATAGAGAATCTAATTAAAGATAGGATGGCAGAACAGTTGGATAAATATAACTTGATAGACTCAAGCCAGCATGGTTCCAGTAAGGGGAAAAAGGATAGAGGAGAGACAAATCTCACTTATTTAACCAAGTAGAGGTACCTTTTTGCAAGCACACACAAAATGGGGGGGCAGGGGAAAGGAAAGGGAGTAGATGAAGATGAGCTTAATTGACTTCAGTTTTCAAAAATAATATAATTAGGTCTTTCCTAAAGGAGTATTAATTTCTTTGTAATTACATATAAGGATATCAATTATTTAGCTTTATGTCACCAGCTGTGTACTAGGTAGCTTTTTAAGGGGCAAATACCTTGATTTAGAAACTAATTAAGTAATCGGAAATCGGAAAGTTTAAAAGTTATTCCTCAAAACAGCCACAGCTATTTTTAAGTAGAAAAATCTCATGGGTCTATGCAGTCAATGATTTGGAAACGGAAATAGCTAGCAAATGGATGACATTTCCCTGGTGACACCACACTGCTTCTGTTACAAAACAAGCAAGATGATAGCACATGAAGTGTAACTTGAGTATTACAATTTGTGAAGCTGTTCCCAGTGAATAGAGGATAAGAAACCTCCAGAAGCATTCTTGAATTTTGCAGTGATTTTTTTTTTTTTTGTTGTTGTTGTTAACATAAATCTTTACTTCACCATAGACAAGGCGATGAGTGTGGAGGCACAGGGCCCAATGGAAGCCATGGCCCTTCCTTGGAGGAAAAGGCTGAAGACAGACTTCCAATTCTCCCCTGAAGAGGAAACCCTTAGGCGGGCTACTTGCGGTTATGGCAAAGAGAATTTCTCCCACGATGCTGTTCAGTTGTAAGTAGATACTTTGTACCCCATTGGCCCTCTCATTTTGTTCCGCCCCTGAACCCAGATCATTGGCCCTGTTGCTCTACCCCACCCCCTGCTTTCGCCATATAAACCCTGCCCCTGCAGACCTTTTAGTTTAGTCTTGGTCCCAGGACCCCTTCGCAGAAGAAGAATTAAGATCTCTATGGAGCCCCATACAAAGGCTCTTGTCTGTTCCTTCAGCATCGCCTGCAGCAGCAGCTCACAACTGAGCTGAAATCACTCAGGGGTGGCAGATGTGCCTGTGCCACCAGGATGTCCTTTTCAGGATGCTTCTCTGGGAAGATCGCTGTGCTCTGACCACTGCCCGCTGTGACAGATAAGTTTGGTTGTCAGGCATTAGGAATGGGAATGGAATGCTTGAGAACATTGGGTACAGGCAATTATAAACAAAAATGCAGAAACAACGGTCTAATATCTTCAAAATCATAAATGAAATTTAAGATGATCATTCCTATTGGACATATAAAAACTAGGCATTCAGAGAAATTAAAGTTTAGCAGGCTCCATCTTGGTCTTTCTTCTGTTCACAGATACTGCTATGAAGAAGGAACAAAAGTAGTTTTCTAAAACTTAAGGAGAGATTGGTGAGAGAAAACAAAGGAGAAAAAAAGCTCAAACTGGAGATGTTGTTACTGTCAGCCAATCCATCTGGGTAATCAGAGTAATTTCTCCCCTCTACATCCACCAAGGAAAAGCAGGAGAGCAGCAGAGTAATTAGTTTCTGGGGATAGTGAGGAAGCAGGAAGGGTAACACTGCAAAGTGTCAAATCACAAGATTAATCAAATTTGGAGAAACCACCAGCCAACAAGTAGAAACTTCAGGTAGTGTTTGGCAGCCTATCTTACAGAGGATCGGGGGGAGCCACAAACGCATTCACAAGTAAGAACTCCCTCTGTCTCTTGCCAAACACAGATGACACCTTGCTAACAGTTTGGTGGCACAGAGCAGACCTGAAGGTCAGGCTTGGCTCTGGTACCTGCTGCTTCTCAAGAACTGGGTGCTTTTGGACGTGCACCTTTTGCAGAGCGCCCACTGGGATGTTGCTCTCCTTTCAGAGCTCAGCAGGATCCACTTTCATAATTCATAAATTGTCACTCACAAAGACCTCAGCAAGTTACAGAAGCTCTTCCTCAAACCTCTTCCCTGCTCTGGCCCAATCACAAGGATCCTAAGCAAGAGGAAGGCAAAGTGGAATCTATGCCTGTTCTTAGGTCCCTGAGGCTTCGTCTGTCTGGATACCTTTGGTACTGCTGGGGAAAGTTTGCTTATTCCCCTTTCAGTTACTTCAAGTTTCTAGTATTTTAAGGCTCACAGCATCCTCCTTTCTCCCTTAACTTTTGTTATTTTTTATTTTTAATTTATTTAAGTGAAAGATCTCTGATTGAGGGCGATAGATGCTCAAGCAACCTGGAAAGTCAGGAGAGCACTAGCCCCAAACAGACATACAGAGATGAGCAAGTAAGAAAACCTAAGAGAAAGGAGCTGGCATATCTAGATTCAAAGAAGGCCGTGATATACAAGACACATCAGAATCATGATGAAATAAAGACAAAAATATCCAGGAAATACAATTTGCCAGAAAAGCTAAACTAGCCTATGCTGGAAGTGAAGCAATACTGTATGTTCAAACAAACTTAGAACTGAATTAAGATTAAACAAGGCATCTGTGTCAACAATTAGCACCAGGATGACACACAAAAAATCAATACCAAAATAGAACAATTACAGAGTTGGAGCTTCATTAGAAATTGCCTGAAGCTTGTCAGGGAATTCCCAAATATTCACAGATCTACTTTTTCCTGTATATTTTTGCCTCTAGGCAAAGCATATTGGCTTCTTGGATGTCTTCAGCAAGTACTGGAGGTTTTTAGGTCTGGTTTGTTTGGTTTGGGTTTTTTTGTTTTTTTTTGGTTTTTTTTATGTTTTTTTTTATGTCATTCAGAATTAATGTGGTGGTTCTATGTTTTTTTTTTTTGGACATGTTCTTGCTCCCGCCTTATCCTCATTTTCCCATTTTCCCCCATAGTTTATCTTCCATAGTAAAACTTTCTTAATTTTTTGTAATCTCAGAGGGAATTTTCATTTTCTTGACTGAGTAGGGTGTGTCCAGTAAGGAGCCCAGCAACTGTACCAAAGAATACTTCGTGCTCGAGAAGACACACTTGGGAACACACTCTTCTGAGATAGGTTAATCTACACTCTCTGGATTCTTTAAAGCATAGTTAGTGTCTTCACCTTGGTGTTTCACACCTCTTGAAGAACTTATGAGTTTGTCTAATCCTTCTGGGCATTTACACTTTGCTTTCCCATGCTGGCTGCTGGCAATAAGGTCCCCACTGTTTAATTGCATTTTGTATGATAAATACATATTTCCGTTTGTTCCATACCTCCTGTTTTATTATTCTTTTTATGTCGTTCATTCTTGCTTCATGAGACATGAAAAATGAGCATAAAATGATTAATTCATGGTCATTCATCATTTCATAAGTCATTAGCCAATTTGTTTCTTCCTCAAGTTAAAGATTTAGTTACTTAATCTTTCCTTATATTGAAGTTATTAAAAAAAAATCTGATTATCCTGGCTCTTGCTATCGATAACTAGGGGATCAAATGATGAGCTTTAATGGCAAACATCAGCTTCTTATCTCTTTTGTTCACTGGAAGGAGAAAAGTAGATTTAAAATCCAGTTAGACAAAATTTGACATTCTCAACTAAACACTTAGCTCCAATTAGCTAATATGAGTTCATAGCAAATTATTTTGCCACACAGACATTTCCCTTAAAACAAAATATTCTGTTGCTTCAAAAACCCTTAAAAGAGAGATCCCTTTAAAGGGTCACAGTAGTATTTTCTTTTTCAAACAGATGAGACTATTGTATTTCCCAAAACCTAATTTTTAAACACCACACTGTGTAAACCCACTTGAACTATACCAGTCATGCTTCATATATAAACAGCATAACTTCAAACAATCTACAGCTTACCATAGCTTATCAAGTAACTTCCAAATGAAAGCTCCACATAGAAACAAGATGTATGAAAAGACTAGTGAAAGATGGAATTGACATATACCATGACACCTCAACTGAGCTGAAACCATCTACTACAAGCATAGTCAGCTCTCATATTTCCCATTCTTTTCTCAATTTCATATTAAAAAAAATTACTTCAGTGTATGCAGCTAAATTTTTCTTGAAAAACCACACTGATTTGTCTTGGAAATATTATACATAATTTAGTAACATTTGTATTTTTTTATAAACCAGTGAACTGATTTCAGTTTAATGATTCAAATTTTCTGCAGTATCAGACCATAATACACTCCTAACCATCAGCAAATTATGTTTTCTTAATATTGAAATTTGAATTTTTTAAACAGAGTAGTTAATCCTGCATTTCCAAAGGCCTGTTATCCTACTCTGTTTCTACATAACACTAAGTGACTGGGGTTAGGTTGCCCGATGTCCCCACAGAGCATAAAAACCCAATAAACATTTACTACAGAAGACAAACTGGGGAGATGAGTAAAAAGAGAAGAACATGTCAGAAGTTTATAAAACTCTTCATGAAGCCACTAGACAGAGGAACTAGAAAGAACAGACCTGAAAGTCTCCAGTAATTACTGAGGGCACCCAAGAACAATGCCTTAAGTACCCCTACTACCTAAAGAGTGGTATTCAACTCTCTTTCCTGTCTACTTTCAAAATATGAAGTTGCTTCACTT
>JAOTQP010001286.1:73421250-73471244 GCA_026413545.1 Cichladusa arquata | reverse complement strand
ATGGAACGTAAGTCTTCATAAGAAGAGTGAAGTCTGAGCCCCAAAACAAACCCGTAATATCACAGCACTAATAGGACAGAAGCAAGATGGATAGGTCAGAGCCTTCTCAATTGCTTTTTCTCAGAGCACATCCCAGTTTGATAGAAGTGTGGAGAATACTTGTTGTTAACATAACATAATCATCGCCCTCAAAGGTTTCTACAAGTTTGGCAGCTTAACTCAAGCTGCTGATTAAACAGAACCAAAGAGAGCTGCTTTCTTACATCTTACATTCCTGTACTCAGTCTCCTCTCATCCTGAGTAGGGTAAATAAGCGTATTAAAAAATAGGGAAAAAACCCAAAAAACCAGTATTACTTTGGCACTTTCAATGCATTTTAGATACTCTTCAAAATTGTTCATATTCATGTTAATGGATCAGAAGCTCTATAAAATTTGTTTGATGCAGTGCTTATCACTTATATATGCAACCAATTAAAGTCCACATTGAATGGAAGGAAAATTCAAGTGTTTTTAACAGGGCTTCAGAATCTGTAAAAAGGATGTCTGCTATACTCCCTGGAGTGGAATACAGAAGACTGAATGTAGTCATTCAGCAGCAACAATAATGAAAGGCTGTAGCAGCATCATATTCTGATTATGCAACATCACACAGTACAACAGTAATTAAGGATGCAGCTGATCTAACTAGATGCTAGGACAGTGAAAATGTATAAAGCATCAGCATGATCTAAAATCTCTTAATTTGGAAGTGTTACAAATCTATCACAGCATGCTATGCATCAAAACTTCCCAAAGAATTTGATTATGGGTGAAATATGGAAAAAAAGTAATTGCTCCCCCTTCTCTTGAATTTCTCTATATTAATTTTAAAAAATAAAATAATTTGAAAGCCTTAAGCACAGCTATAACAACTGATCCTACCTTCTAAGGCTGCAGTTTTATAGAAAAGCTGAGACAGAGAACAAATCTTTAAACTCCTGAATTCTTTAGAAATGTAAGCCAAGCATTGTGTATTTTAGCTCTGACAAGAAATTATGTATTGTCTAAACTTTAACATTGTAGGAAGCTGTAAGTGCAGCAGATTAATGTTGGAGCATGTATTGGAATTGCACTACAAGATGCTCAGGAGAAGCTCTTAATGGGTCTCGCTCTGAAAGAGTCAGGTCTTGAACATAAAAGTCAATCTGCAGGAAATGCCACAAGGGCCATGGAAAATTAAGACTAATAGATGTTGTCTAAAATGTAGGTTAGCCAGCTAGGTGACCAGATTAAAAAATAATGACTCACTACATGTGTCTGCTTCCCTCTGTATTCAAAAAATATTTGGAAGTATGACTTGCTCCTGTTGAAAGCAATATTTCTACGCTCAACAAAACACAATAAAACCTGTACTTATTCCCTGGACTTTTTTTTTTTTTTACTTAGAAATAGTGGGGGTGTTTGTTAATAAGATGAAAATTTAGGATATCTAATGAAATTATGTCACTTATCCTTCCTAATTACTCCTTATGATTATTCTTTTACAAATACTAATCAAGAGGGATGATATCCAGCAACGTTTTAACAAAACACTTATCTATTTATGAACAATTCTAAAGCATGGTTCTTATCACATGCTAATTTAGTGTCTGTATCAAAGCTCAGCTGACTGTATAATTGGATCAGACACTCCAAGGATAACATAAATACAGTAACAAAACTAAGGTGTAACATAAGAGCTTAAAAATTATTTGGCACAAGAAAAGAAATTCTTGTACTGCTATACTGCTAATTATCCATCATTACCCAGAAAATGTTACTTCTGAAAGACAAAGAAAAAAAGACAGAGGAGGCAGAGGATGAAGAAAAAAACCCATAACAATTGGAAAAACCCAGTCACATTTGATAATATCTGCCTAAACAATTGTTTGGAAGCAAAGAAAACAATCATTTTGTAGTAGTTTTCAGTAGTTAAACCACCACTTTGCTCTCAGGAGCTTCTCTGTTGACAAGCAGCAGACCAAGAAGGGAATTTTTCTTAGTCACCTCCCTTAGGTGCTCTTCCATAAAGTTGTCATCCAGGTCTTTTAAGAACCTTCTGACCTGGGCTGGACCAGCTCTGTGATACTCCCAGTTGATTTCTGGCACATTGAAGTCCCCCATAAAGGCAAAGGCAATTGCCTTGGAAGCATCCCTTAGTTTCTCGTAGGATAATTCATCAGTGTCATTGCTCTGGCTAGGAATTCTACAGTAGACACTCACAAAGACATCCACATTACTTGTTTGTCCCTTGATTCTTACCTAGAGGCTCTCAACTGTGCCACTACCAACTGTAAGCCCCCTATACTCTAACTCTCTGTTACACAATGCCACCCCTCCGCCTCTTCCGCCCTGTCTCTCTCTCCTAAAGAGCCTGTAACCATCCACAGGACACTTAAGTCAGGGGATTCACCCCCTCAGGTTTCACTTACACCAGTAATGTCAAATCTTAGACTGGCTAAAGCCTCAAGCTTCCTCTTGCTGTGTGCATGAGTACACAAACACTTCAGGTGTGATACCTTGTTTGTAGCCAACAACTCCTGAAACATATTGAGGGATCTCATTAGCACTCATTCACTTAAATTTTGGCACACCATCCCATTGCTCATCCCTGGCAATGGTGGTTTGTCCCCTTCCTCCATTCCAAGCTAGTTTAAAGCTGTGCCAATGAGCTCTGCTACCCCTATGCTAGAGCTCTTTTTACCTTCTGAGAAGGGCATATCTGTTCACGTGTCAGTAGACCAGGCATTGAATAGAAAATCCTGTGGTCAGGAAAAAAACTTTTTTGCTGACACCAACCTCGTAGCCACATGTTGACTCAGTGGACCTGCCTATTCCTATTATTTCTTGTTACTGAAAGAATTGAGGAAATCACAACCCATGTTCCTGATACCTCTACCAATTCTCCCAGGGCCCTGAAGTCTCTTTTGATTGCCCTTGGACTTTTGTTGTTTCAAGCTGCCAGCTTGAACAGCCAATAACAGATAGTGATCAGAGGGCCTTACTGGAGACTGGAGAGTTTTACAGTGATGTCCCTTATCCAAGCCCCTGGGGGACAGCAGACTTTCTTATGGGTTGGGTCCAGTCTGCACATTGGGCCCTCCATTTCCCTTAGAAGAGAGTCTCCTATTACAGCTACCCTTCTTCCTCATGTAGCAAGAGCTTCTTGCACTTCAAGACTAGGCTGTCATTAGTTAATTGTATTTAACACACTTGTGAGGGGGCCTGTTCTCTTTTAGTAACATTCCAGATTGATATAATTTGGTAAAATTACTAGAAACAGAAACTGGATGTGTTCCATCCATAACTGTACATAATGAATTAACAATTAAAGTAGCAAATTAGTTAACAAGAGTTGAACATACTGTATTTATGAACTCAGCAATTTGAGCAATAAGAGAAGCAATAAAAAAGGAGAAAATAGTAACATGGCTGTGTTTTTGTTCATCAGTTGAAATTAAATACGAAGCTTTAGAATACACCACACCTATATTCTATTTATATTATAATTTTTAATATTATTTAACACAAAGAACAAAAAAAAAATCACAAAATATTACTGAGTTTGATACATTGTTGCAGGTATTGAAGGCACAAAGACACATAAGTAAAAACAAGCATGAAATAACTTAAAAGAATCCCTAATGCAGTTCTCAGCACGCCAAAGTTTTAGAATGCCAGTTTCTCTTTGTGAGCCACAGTGAAGTCTAAAACCAGAAATACAACAGAAGCCTGAGAAGGGACTAATTTTTTTTTTCCAGAGTATCCACTAGGCTAACATAAAAACATTTCCCAGAACTAAGCCAAAAAAGCCCATGAAATTAAGTGAACACTTCACGAATGCAAGAAGCTATTCGCAGATATATTTACAGATACATACATACATGCTTGCTTTTCAAAATATCATGCTATTAAAACCACCAAATTACTAATGTTATTCAGGAGGTTTTTTCTCTTTTTTTAATAAAGCTTTAGTCATCAAGCTACATGAGGATATGTTTACTTTTGAGATCGATATAATTTAATCAAATGCTTAAAATATCTGGTTGAATTATTATTCATGATAGGAAATTCATACAAACTCTTTAGATGTACAGATGTCTGAGTCCTACGTCTTAGGGTTTTGATGATTATTTTATTGAAATAAAAGTTTGGGGGTTGTTTGGTTTTTGGTTTGGGGTTTATTTTGTTGTTGTTGCCTTTTACAGTGTTTTCTAAAACATCAAACAACTAATGCACTTAACAGTAACATCCTTTAGGACTGATAATCTGTGTAGTGTTTAGTCCATCTGAAAAAAAAATAAGGCTGAACAGATCTAAAGTCCATAGTGCTACATTCAATGGTGCTAATAGTAAAAACAAGAAACACAAGCCTTTGAAATATCATATCCATGAAAATTGAAGTAATCATCCAAGGCCCACACCTACAACCTTTTTTCCATTTTTAAATTTGTGAGAACTACATAGAAGCAGACAAGAGAACTTGTGCATAGTAGGAAAATATCCAAATAGAATTCATGCCACAAACACAACAATCAACTCCTATGAACTAACCGCAGGGCTTTGTAGATATTCTTTGCTCTTGAGCTTCAAACAAAAGCATGAAGAACCAAATTCACAGGGAAGACCTTTTTACATTCCCCACAAGCATACCAAACAAAACCAATTCAAATCACTCTGCTCAGCAAAACCATTTTTGTTATTCCAAGTTAGTGCTCCAGTAAGAAACTCTTCAACAAAACGTCAGTCACACAGAAACCAAGTGATCCCAAATTCTCCTACCAGCCCAAAAGCTCCACAACACAAGATTTTAGAAACAATTACACAGAACATGCTTCAGCCACAACTTACCATAACGTTGTTCAGTGACACAGAAACCAAGAGCACCCACAAATCCACCCAAACCACCTGCCTGCCACTTCTTCCTATAGTAGTACCTCTGCCATTTCTCCCAGGTGTTTCCCCCATGCAGGTTAATGAAGAGACAGGAGCTACTTGCTTTCCTCTTATCTATCACATAAGGTGTCCTGCTTTAATTCACTAGACTCAGTAGTGAAATTTTCAGCTATGCTTACTCCACCTAGCTTTCAGTAAAAACAAAGTATTCAAGGAGTTTCACTTTAAATTGTGCCTGGGAGTGTAACTATTCCCTTATTCTCGGAGATGTCTAAATATAAGAATGTTAGTTAAGATTAAAAGAGCCAGTGACAAAGTTTTGGGAAAGTAAAAACAAGCTTTTTTTGGAGGGAGGAGATGAAGCAACATTAAGAACAAAAAATTGTTTAAAAGGAAAAACTCAATTGCCTTGATTAGACTAGAGACTGTACTAAGGAAAACTGATTTCTGATGGACTCTAAACCAGAATTTATTTTGGCTACATAAATAAAAGAGATTTTTGCAGTAAGATAGAAGTCAAATATAGAGGATGTGAAAATATAGATAGAAAAATTTAGATAAGAGGGTGTAAAAATATAAAGTAGATTTGTCAACATGTGTTAAAAATAGTACCTTTTCAATCACCCAAAGGAAAACAAAATAGATTTAGCTTAAATAATCATTATGGAATGTCACTTTGTTGTGTGTATGAATGCACTTACAGTACATAACAAAATACAATATTCCTCGCTTACTATGCGTTACTATGTGTAATGAATACATTGAATGAAATGGGATAACAGAAGTATGAAATACAGTCTTCCACTCAAGATCACTGTGCATCTTACCACCTTAGAATACACATATATATGTGTTTGTGTGTGTGTGTGTGTAGAAAGATGTATATTTTAAACACAGTCATATATTACAATGAAGATCTATCTAGTCTGCTTCCTTTAAATTTACTCCATTATAATATCTCTAACTTTATTTGTGGTTATTAAAGAGGGTGAACCAAGCATATAAATCAATAAACAAAGAGTTTGCTTGTGTGCTGTTGTTTTTTGGTTTTTTTTTTGGTTTGTTTTTTTTTTTTTTCCTGCGGTAGAGATAATTTTCTTCTCAGTAGCTAGAACAGGGCTGTGTAACAGTGTTGATAAGACAGAGATGATTTTGTTATTGCTGAGCAGGGCATTCACAGTGCCAACCCCTTTTCTGCTCTTCACAGCACCCCACAAGCAAGAAGGCCAGGGATGCATGAAAAGTTCTGAGGGGACATAGATGGGACAGTGACCCCAGGATATTCCATACCTTATGTCATGTACAGTATTTATAGTGGGTGGGGAAGGAGGAGAAAGGGGGATATTTGGAGTGATGGTGTTTGTCTTTCCAAGTCACTGTTACACATGATGGGGCTCTGCTCTCCTGACAATGGCTGAACACCTGCCAGTCTGTGGGAAACAGTCAATCAATTCCTGGTTTTGCTTTGCTTGTGTTTGCAGCTTTTTCTTTCTGTTTTGAACTGTCTTTATCTCAATCCAGGAGTTCTTCCACTTTTACTTCCCTGATTCTCTCCCTCATCCCCCTGAGGGGAGTGAGTGAATGGCTGTGTGTGGCTTAGTTGACAGTGGCATTAAACCATGGCAATTTGGAATTTATGGCAGAGTTCACAGTTTCCACCCTCATAACAACAAAAAATATAGTTGTTTTCTAAAGAACAATATACTAATTAAGTACAATCCTAATTAATGCCAATTAAAATATTTTTAGCATCTGTCTATTTAGTCCATGCACATTTTATGGCCCTGGAAACCCAGGATACTCACAGTTTTTGATGATTAAGTGTTTCCTAATCTTGGTCTAGAACCACCCTAGGAAGACTATTAAGTAGTCCCATATTGTAGGACATCTGATCTTTAAGTAAATTAGCACCATAAGCAGCCCAATGCTGATGCTCCAATTCATGATAACTCTCTCAAGGTGATAGCTTTCCAGATACAGAAGATACATCAGCTTTTCTTCAAATAGCTGAAAATACCCTCTGTCTATGCTCCATCTTCATGAGAGCTCTAACAGTATGGGTGTGAGTTTCACATCTAATGCTCATGTAAATATTCACTTCTGATTATCATCTCTCTTCTCTGCACTGATGCAAAGGAACACCAAATAATTTTGGCTCCCAAGAAATAAACTTGATCAAATAGATTGATTAGGTAATTGAAAGTCTCTAGAGCACCTTGCCCTTGGGTCTCAAAATTTACAGTCCACAGGTCATTCTCCCTCAAAAGGAGGTAAACAGCATTTTACTCTGACAATCAGAAGTGAGTAGAAGGGCTGTTTGGGGCACTTGTCCACTTCGTGCACATTAGGTTCTGAAGTCATCATTAAAGTCTTGAGCACTTGTGAAGTTTATGAGTGGTAAGTTCCACCAAACATGATGAGGAGTTTTATCTGACTTCTTCAGGGCTAACAGGCTCACCAGTAATTTACCAAGGAAAATGTTTTGTTTTACTTGAATAAAAAGAAAAAAAGAAAAAAAAAACATATTAAATTTAGACTTATGGTACCTTAAAAATGGTGTAATCGTCTTCTCTGGTTTGTAATATAAATGAAAGAATGTCACAACTAATACAGTGAGAAAATGCAACAAAGGAATTTTGATAAAGTGTTAAAATTTGCAAATAGATGACCATACCAAAGTCAGCGAGACAAAAAATAAATAGCTCTAAGCCTAGTCATATTTTTCTTGCTGTTGACATTGATTAATTGTTTATCTGGTGTGGTAGTTGAACCTCTTATTAGGATGCTTAGTACTAATTAAAATTTTTAAAGAGCTCACTGTTTCACATGCTTGTGTCTCTCTTGGGGCCCATAAATAGCTGTTTTCCCTTTTCAGTGGAGAAAATGATGGAACGAATGACAATTCCCAATGTCTGTAACAGTTCAGGCAGCCACTCAATTCTCATATCAATACCTTGAAGAGAAATCTGTCTTTGGTGTACTTCTAAAAGTCTGAAAGGATGAAAAATGCTGGAAAGTTTCAAAAGGTGGTTTTCACCTGAGGACAGAGACGAATTCAAACCAAAGGTCTAGTAAACATCAGAAGTTTGAAAAGTTTGTGTCTAAAAGTTAAATAAACCAATACCTGTGAGAACCCAGTTATCCTTATAATAGCGGACCTCTGGAAACTTTTTGAAATTTCTAATATTAATTTTGATTTCTGACTATTTTGATTCTTTTGAAGTGTTTTCTCAAAGTGTTTTGAAACATTGTGCTTGTGATAGTAAAGTAGACAGCTCCTGATCCTGGAACTTGAGGTAGTCAGTTCAAAGTAAATCAATATTTTATGACCTCTTATCATGGGTATACTTGTTTCCTAAGCAGATTTCATTAGAATCATCCAATGTTCTTAATTTTTTAAGAGCAAAAAGGAAGAAGAAACCTCAACCTGCAAATTTGAAAATCATTCTATTTTAAAGTTAAAAAATAGTAATTAAAAAAAAGTCATTCTTTGGTTTTCAGAAGATGAAAAATGAGTTTCAAAAGATGTTTTTTATTTTCTTATTTGTAAAGCTTTGTAAGCTTTACCTTATCTCATATTTTTACCAGTAATCTTTAATCTGGAATAAATAACAATGAAAATGTAGAAGTATAGGAGTTATTTTTGCAGTTTCACCTGCAATTTACAGAATGTATTCTCTAGCAAAAAAAAATTGAATTGGATTTCTACAAAGAGCTGCTTCAGAAATCTACAGAAACAAATTTTTATGGGCCTGCAGTTGACATGCTGAAAAATGTGGCAGCATATTGTTCAGGCTGGAAGCTGATTAGTATCATTTATGGGAGACAGAGAAAAGGATGGAGGATGTTTGAAGGAAATAGTGCTTTGGTGTTCCATACACCTGGAATTATCTTTTAGATTGTGGTATTAAATTGAGGAGACCAGAGTCCTCTGTCTTTACTTTGAGGACAGAATAGACAGTGAACACAAGAGTTTTCATATTGAGTTTTGCCCGTTTGTTTTAAAGCAGAGCACGTGTGCAATAAGCTGTAAAACTCAACTTGTAGTCTCCAAAATAGTTGGCTGAGGTAATAAGTCTGATGAGTGCACCACGAGATAAGATCAATAGCTTTGGAATCAAGACTCAGAGTCCTAGGAGCTGTAATTGATTTTTTAAACTTCTTACCACTCCCCTGAACGGAACTGTATAGATTCTTGAAAATAAATTCTATTTGTGATGTGGATTTGAGATTCAATGTTAAGATATATTAAATTTCAGGGATAGCAAAAATCACCTTTTCTGATACAGGCTTTTTGTAGCTAAAATGAAATGGAAGCCTACAAGACAATTCTTTGATACTAAAAAGGGTTTTTTTCTCTGATCTTTGAAGATGAGGGGTGTAGTGGAACAGAAAGGGTTTCTTTTCTACCTCTTTTCCTTTCTACTTTTTTCTTCCTTTCTCAATTAAGTTATGGACAGGAGAAAAGAAGAAGGCTATAAAAAGACAATTTTCAAAATAATACTCAGAATGTTATAAGAACATATCTTGCCAATTGTTTCCAATACTTTCTTTCACATTAAATTCTTCTCAGACTATGGTCTATCATCCAGTCCTAGCTGCAAGGGACACGTTAATGACCCATCTGCACTCAAGTAATTATGAAATGTTTTCATGAAGAGTACTATGAAAAGTACTGCTGTTTACCCATGTAAACAGAACTTAAGTTCAGGTAGAAACAGACCTACTAGTAAAATAAATAAAACATATTTTTCCTGAAGTTACAGAATAAAATACTTGCAATCTATTCGCTTATATGAATTCCAAGTTCAACACTTTGTAATAATGATGATTTTGCTAAAAAATCTATATGCGCTATATATATTATGCATTTCTGAGTACAGTTATCTGCTGCACTCAGATTTATAATAATATGCATGTCTGTGATTGTACATGTTTATCATTTTGCATTGAAATATAGTGAGACTTAAAAGGAGTTAAATAGAATTCTTTGTACAACTATTTGAAGTGCATATTATGTTATTCAGAATTTTGTTGCTATTCACTATTGCAGGAGAGGAAGTAAAGCTTATTACAATTTTGTGCTCTCTCTTTGTATTCAAATTAATAAGCTACAAATCTGTATTTATTTTAATCTAATTAACCAAACTCATAGCTACATATAAAATCAGCAGTAGTGAATTCATTCTGGATGACATAGGTGCAGAAATATATCAACGTGAGATATTGCTACTAGATTTTAAGAAATATTTTCTAGGGTTGTCCATCTCTATTTTCAATTCATAGAATATTCTGTTTGTTCTACTGTTTCAGCTATTCACAGAAGCTCTTTTTATGTGCAATTATCCTTGTTCCTACGTGGGGCAGTACAATAAATATGAATGCAGTTTTGATGATTTAAGACTAAGTCTTAATATTGGAGTCTCATATAAACATTTTAAAGCTGAAGGATTTCTCCTAATGTGACGGGCATATTAAGCTATATAAGAATTAATTTGAGCATAAGCAGTTCAAAGAATAATTCTGATTTGATCACTTATACAATGAATACAGACGTGGATAGACAAAGAAAATATCCTGAAATGTTGTGACAGTCTCTTCCAGTTCATTGCCTAGTTTGAAAGTGTGACAGTACACAAAGGAAATTAGAATGCTCAACTACTTTTAAATCTCAGAAATCTCTGTTTCAGTGGAACTGAGAAGCTTATTTCTTTTCTGAATGAAATAAATTCAATTCTGTAATGCAAACTCTGCAGAACTTAAGTGATCTCGACCCAAAATCTTCTCAACATTATATTTTTAATTTTGTTATAAAAGCTTCAATCCAGACACCACAGCTTGTATTTATTCTGTATTTGCCAATATGGCTTTAAATGTTTTCAAAGTGAAAAAAAAAAAAAAAAAAAAAAAAAAAAAAAAAAAAAAAAAAAAAAAAAAAAAACAACCAGGAAAAACTTCTAGCGTATACATTCTTGAGAGGTATAAATCAAATCAGAAATCTACAGAATTAAAAGATAGTCATCTCTTTACTGTTACAATGGAACCACAAAGAATCCCATAAATAAAAGTTTAAATGAAGATGTAGAATAATTCTCAGGATATATGATCAGATTTAGGTAATATAAAAAATAATTAAATGTCAATACAATAGACAGAAAGAGAAGAAGAAGCTCCTGAACTCTCTAACCCTGAAGGCATCAGATGTACCTTCAAAAACAGCTTGTCTACAGGGAAAAATTAAGCCTGAGTTAAATGGGGTTTGACTAAATATCCTTACAGACATTTTTGCTACATAACAACCTGAAATTGTTTTTGGGTTTTTTTTGTTTTTTTAATTTTAATGTCTCATTACAAAATAGAGTGAGATAAACCAGAATGATCATTCTTGTTGTAGAGTGAGAGTAGGGGAACACATCTACTGTGGCTTTTTCTATGCTGTTCTACCTTGACTCCCTGTCTGGAAACATATTTTGGGCCACAATTTTTGCCAGTCTGCTCCTATCCAGGGAAGCAGATGGATTCCTCTGCCAATTCAGCAAATCTGACTCACATTACTAAAGACTGTCTCTACTGCTATTTCTGGTCCCATCTGAGGCAAAGGTGTCAGTCATGGAATGACTAGTTGAGGTTACTTCTCTGGATTCTGTAATTTTTACTCTTATCAGCTTTACTTCACCGCAGGACCCAGAAACTTAATTTTTTTTCTGATTGTGCAAAGGAACTGAATGCATGATTAAAATGGCAAGACAGGATACAACATTTGCAACTAAAAGTCTGGTAGCACGTATCTCGTAGCTAAATATCTTAATCCTCACATTATAAAACTCATGTTGCCCCTCTATTCTTGCAATCCAGGGTCTCTGTTTTTCTCATTCCTCCTTTCTCCTCCAAACTTCACTATCAAACAAGCACAGAGTGCAGATAATTAATACACTGCAACAGGTCATTCCTGGAACACCTCTGTAGTTATCAAATATTGAGGGGTTTTTAAGTTTCTAGTAACTAATTTTAGGCAATAGCATTGATCAGAGCTGCACTGAATATTTCAAAGTCACCATGTGGCTTTGTTCATTTAGTTCAAAATAGTTAATTTTATTTCCTTAGAATGCCGACATGTGGGCTTAAAACATCTTTAAGCACAGACATTGAGACTTGAAAAGTTTTAGTGTTGAGTATCTACAGAGAGCTACAAGAAATTAACAAAAAAAAAACCACAAAAAAAATTTCTGTTACTGACTCTCAAGAAAAACTCCATGGTATGGTGTGCAGTGGCTGTGTGCAAATTAGTCAAATCCTTTCATACCAGATTTAAGGATATGCACAGAAGTCCAGACCCTGGTCTATGGTAAACTCCATCAAAATCAACACGTTATGCTCAGTCAAGGTAAATACTTCAGGCTCAGCACATCTTTCTTTCTTCTTGCTTTGTATATACCCTAAACCAGATGCCAGCATGTTCCAGAAATGGCTAGTGAAATAGAAGGCTGGAGTTTGCATAATCAGGCCTTATTTACAGATAAAATGTGTTTCCTTGCTTTTTCACAGTGGGAAAGTTTTAGCAAATTGAATAATAAGATTTTTTTCCACAAAGCTCCAGCTAGGAAAGTTCTGGGGACTTTTTGTTTCAACTTGGAGACTGTAATGAATTTTTTATTGTCTTTTTTTTTTTTTTTTTTTTTTAATTCCATGTAGATTTTTCTTTCTGATAACATGATCTATTGTTCTCTGAAGTATGGTGAGATTGCAACCCTTAAATAGACAGCACTTATTGGAAATTAAACCTCTACTAATGTATTATAATTATTACTTCAGAGTAATTTGCTGCTCCAGCAGGAAGTCAGAGCTAATCTGATGGTAACATTTCTTCTGTGGAGCTGTTAATGTTTTCTCTATACTGAATATCCATGTAATGGATCTAGCCTGAGGCTGATTAATGATCTTGGTGCTGGAACAGTGATTTGTAGCTAAATCAGCCCTCATTGAAAGAGAGTCAGTACTTCAGTCAATACTGTTAAATAAGTGTAAACAGTGACTTTGGTTAGTGCAAATGTAATCTAGTAAGGTGAGAGAGAGGCAATAAACTGAAATAAACAAGGGAACTTCTACCATTCATGCATTTAATTTAAACATGGAAAAAAATCAAAAATTTTTTTTCGAGAAAAAAATAAATTTAACAATAATTTCAAAGCTTGAAATAATGCTGGTTTAGGTACTGTCTGTAATAACTTTAGAGTTATTATTTTGTGCTCTGAATTAAAATAAAAGTTACATTTTACTTGAAGTGATATTACCTTCTTGGGAAAAAATATTTCAGATTGTGATTTTCAGATTCAGATTTGGATTATTAGCTTGTTTTCCAGGTCTATTCATTTTCAGCCTATTTGTTTTTCTTGAGAAAGCAGACAAAGAAGAATGAGATAGAAAGATGAAGTGGGACTCCCACAGTTTCCTAGCTTCCCTATGTTTGAGGGCAACAAATGTATATAGAAAATATTAATTTCTCACAATGCTGAATAAAATTGAAAATATTCTGAACACAAATGTTCTCAGATTCTTTTTAAAATATACATTTATATATTTTTTACCATTCTTCCGTTTATTCTGCAGGAAACTTTTCTGAACATTATTTGGGGGTGTTTCCTTATAGACTGGTGTTACCAAAACGAGATGGGTAACAGGAGATAAGATCTGAGTCCATCAGGGCAGACAGCATAGCAACAGATAGAATCTCAATCTAAGTTTGATGAAAACTCCAACTGACCTCTTCAAGGAAAAGCTCCCTGCATTTTTCCCTTTTTTTATTTTTTTCTGCTCATGCTTAGGTGCCAGGGAGCCCCTGCCAAATCCTGGAGCAGTGGGGAGCCCAGACCTGCTGAGCCAAGAAGCCACCTGCCCTTTGTCCAGCACCTGAGAAATTGCAGAAAACTCCACATTGTGTTAAGGCTGAGTATTGTTATAAATTAAAATCTTCAATTAGCCAGCTGTACCAAAGCACAGAGACACTGCTGAAATAGTAAGGCTTTGTGGGAAGTCTCATTTGTTGAACAACTCACCTGTAAAATGATCAGCTTTGGACCCTCTAGGATTTGAGGGTCGTTGATTATCAGTCAGTCAGTAAATTTTTATATATTAATACTTGGCTGGGAAGAACAGTTTATGCGATCTTAGGTTCAGATACTATTTGCCTTAGCAAACAGCTATATATTCTTTGTTGAGACAACCTGCCTTACCTTAGAGTATGGATTTTGTAGTTTAGATTCACTGTGAGCTACAGTTTTACTCTTAAAGACCTAAAGATAGGTAGAGTCCCTGGTTCTCTAAAGACTGATTCAGTTCTTGGCTCAAATTCTAGATTTATTTTTAAGCTATTTTGTAAGGTTTTTCTGTTTTTTTGGTTTTGTTGTTTTGTTTTACTTAATCACATTTCTTAGTAACCTAAATAATTGGACTTTTGAAATTTAAACATACTGTACCAAATAATTCAGCTTATAAGACAACAAAACACTGTTATGGTAGCTCAAAATCTTCTAGTCCTTATCATAATAAACCATCTTTGTTAGTCAAAATCACACTTTTTGTATAAAAACATATACTCTTATACTTCCATATACAGACACTTGCCAGACATATGTCTCAATTGGTGGATTTTTAGCTATTATTGTGTGAATATATTAATATATGTGAATATACACAAATCGGGTCGTTTTTAACCAAAAGATGAGCTAAGAAGAAAAAAAAAAAAAAAAATGACAGAACTACAATTACCTGGAAAACAGAGAGCTATGGTGCCTTGGCAGAGGAAAATGGCTGGAAGATTGAGGACTTCTCTCAGAAAAATGACAATACATGATTTTCTGCTCTGTATATAGAGATATATGTGTGTATATACATAAACGTGTGGGTGTGTATCTGTATGTACAAACCCAGTTTGCACCATTTCCAGTTTTATTGCCATCACTCCTCAGTTACCTTCTGTGGTAAATTTTGTTACGAGCATTCCTAGCAGTAAGGTTCATTGTAAGTCTAAGATCCCACAGCAGGAAAAAATTCCTTTCTCAGCATTCTATTCTATTTGCACATAGAGCTGAATCCAGGCTTGTAACTCATCTCTGTTCACCAGTAAAAACATGTTTCAGTTTTTATATTTTATAGCTGGATAAAAATAGAAAAGAGTTAATGTTTTCAATACCCAACACTTCTTTTCTCCTTTCCTTCTAAAAAGTGTACTGTTTCCCTTCATATGTTACATGCAAATAGTAAGCATTTAATATATTGTTCAAAATATTTTCCCTATTGATTATGTAGTTCATCTGCTATAAGCATGAAATTAAACCCATCTTCTAAGAAATGCGTTGCCCTGTACCTCAGTAAGAAAACATTCCCATCACTAATAAGAATGTATTAATACTGCATTAATGCTCTGCAAGAGCTCAGAACCAGAACCTGTTTGTCTTGGTTTGTCCGGGCTTCCTTACATTTCCCAAGTTCTTTCTTTCAGATTGTTTTTCTCTATTAACAATTACTAAACAACCAGGTTATTATTGCCTAATTTACTTCAGTTTTGCTTAGCTTTGAAAAACTGCATGTTATGCCTGTTGTAATAACTTTTTGGAAAGTAGTGCGTAAAGATTAGCGTGCAATTACTCTGTATAGAATGAAGTGGCACACTAGCATAGCCATGGGATTTGAGTAGAGACATAAGATGACACCATAAGCCTTTTGAGCACCAGGACAGGATAAAATGAAGAGCTGTGAATCATTCAGCAATAAGCATTACATGCCATTATCAGGATGTAAGCATGGGAGATAGGCAAAGCCTTCTCTAGGGGCAATAAAACAAAGAAAAAATATTCAACAAATGCAGAAAATACCCTATAACTTCATATACAATGTGACCACCAAAAGAGGCAAAGATGGTTGTAGCTGCCCAAAGGAGGCACCCAAGTAACACAAATTTAGCCCTGCCCAAAAGATGTCGGGATAAACAGAAGTGATTACTAACAGGTACATAATCTCCTTGGGTATATATGGATGGCATTCCTTCCCTCTAGGGAATGAAACACAGCACTTAGCTTGCACTACATGCAATCCCTAATGTCCATGTCCCTAATAAAGATTTAACTGTCCCAATACCAACCTCTGAGGAACACCACTTTTCAGTGGACGTCATTATGGATATTGAAATTATAAGGGACCCTCTGTATCTTCTGAATTTTCAGAAGTTCATGGGGATTCATTCCAGTTTACTGAAGGATGTAATGGCAGGACCACTCTTGATACTCTATGGAAGGTTTTGGGAGTCTGGAGAGGTCCCTACTGAATGGAAGCTTCCAATTTACACGAAGAGCGTGATAAAAGATCCAGGGAAAGACCAGCCTGTTAAGTCTAACCTCAAGTCCTGGAAAAAATTGCAGAGATCATACTGAGTACTAATGGAAGTTATTTAAAGAATAACCAGGTACAGTCAGCATGCGTTCACAGAGGGAAAGTCCTGTTTCACCAATTTGATATCCTTCTAGGATAAGGCCATCCCCCTAGTAGATAAAGGGGAAGTGGTAGATGTACTTGTCCTGGATTTTAATAAGGCTTTTGATACTGACCCTCACAACTGCCCTCTGAACAAGCTGTCCAGCTGTGGGATGTGTGGATTCACAGTGTATTGGTAGAAGAACTGACTGAAGAGTGGTGACAGGTGATGTTCCTCAGGTGCAGTTCCAGGGCCAGTTCTGTTCAGTCTGCTTATCAGTTATTGGGATGCAGGAGTTGAATGCACCATTAACAAATTGGGAAGTGCTGTTGACTTTCTCAAGGGACAGGAGACTTTGCAGAGGCATCCAGATAGGTTGGTGCTTTGGACTATGATTAATGGGATGAAATTTGACGTGTTCAAATGCTGGACTCTGAACCTAGGACAGAGAAATGCTGGGGAAGAATGTAAATGAGGAGAACAGTGGCTGGAGAGCAGTCCTGCAGGAAAGATCAAGTCTGGGACTGCTGCTCAGCAGCAGCTCAGTGTGAGTCAGCAGTGTGTGCCCTGGCAGTCCAAAGGGCAAACCACATCCTGGGATGCTGCAAACACAGCATCACCAGCCAGCCAAAGAAGGCAATTACCCCACTGTATTCAGCGTTGGTGTGGCCCCCCCTAAAGTAGTGTGTGCAGTTCTGGGCTCCCCAGTCTAAAAAGGGTGTGAAGATCTCTGAAAGTGCTTGCAAAAGGCTAACAAAGCTAGCGAAAGCACTAGTAGGAATGTCCTGTGAGAAGCTGCTGAGGACTTTGTGCTTATCTAATTTGGAGGCAAGAGGGCTAAAGAGTTGCTCTTTACAGCTTCCTGAAGAGGAAAGGGGGAGAGGGAGATGCTGAGCTCTTCTATCTAATAACAGGATGTGTGGAAAGCTGCACTAGGGGAGAAGGACATTATGAAACTCTTCTTTACCAAGATGGTGGTCCAACATTGGAGCCAGCTTCCTGGAGAGGTGGTGGTGATCATGAGATATTTGGACAATGCCATTAACAACACTTTCATTGAAGTGGTCAGGCAGTTGGACGAGATGACTGCTGCAGGAGTCATGGAATCAGTCTTCTAGATATGCCTATTGCAGCAATCTCTGATTTTCTTCTTGATAAATATACAAACATATTCATGTGTAACATGAGTAAATACAATTAATGGTTGTTCCACTAAGAACAAACTGAACCTTCCATGCTAATCTGACTAATCACGATAGTGGTTTGTCTTCAGTGTGATTAAAAAGGTTTCAACATACATTATAATACCCACATAACATTTCATTTTTTTAAACAATAATTACTAGCTAAGTAGAAATGAGCTTAAACAGAGATAAGAAAGTATAGGTATTATTGGTATAATAAAAAGGGATACAATAATTTCAAGCAACATTTCAAAGAAAATAGAAACTCTATGAAAAAATACAATACAAATATTTTTCTGATAATATGGAATATCCCATTCTTATGAAATAATATTTAATTATATATGAGCTTTAATTTATGTGAGTGAGATAATGAAGAAGACTAAGGTAGGAAGGTATCAGCAGAAGAAAATTTTTACTAGTTTGTAACATTTTTCAGAAACAAAGAAGGCATTTCAGTAACTGGATCTCGATTGCATGGGAAAGCATTAGAATTATCTCAGTGATGTTATTTCAGACAACTGATGAGAAGTCCTAAAGCACAAATAAATATATCACAAAGTCCCCATCATTTTTTTTTTCTTTTTACTGTACACTTTCCTACAGTGTTAAACATATTGAAATATATTTTTTAAAATTTACTTTCAAAAATTCTCTTGCAAAATCATCTGCAAAACATATTATAATTTGTTTATTTCTTTCCCTTCCACTATCTTTGGGACAAATTACTTTCAGCTTCACGCTGCCAACTATTGAATAGCTTTTATTGGCATGGGACTGGAAAGGTGTTATGAAAACTGAAAAATGTCACTTTACCAGCTGACATCATCTCCTGACTCATCTAAACAACCTCAGAGGAGTGTGTGCCTTAAAGACTGCACCCTCCCCAAGGATTGACATATCATGCTATGGGTTTTCTATCTTTTTGTTTGTTTGTTTTTCATTCATCCGCTCTTTCCATGTGAATGTTTATACATCATGCATAAGCCCTTACTTCAGCAAAGGAAGAAACAAGGCTTGGAATTCCACCTCTATTCATCCTCCTTGGGAGTAGTCGTTACAAAAAAAATTACTGAGAAGTAATCATTTCACAGCCTAGGCACACTAATGAGTTGCAAACTGTCTGACTTCTATGACTTATTCTCAATACTGGTGTAGGGTCAGGCCCCTGACTTATAAACTCAATTAACAAGATTAGTCCTGATACCTTATGTTAGCCCTGAATTACTTCCTAGGTAATTGGTGAATTCAGTGATGGAAAGAGGTTAAACTAGCATTGCACTTTGGAGGGAATATTAGTACTGGGTAAACATTATTGAGAAACCTATCACTGAGTGATACGTATTTGTATGGTACTCCTTTCCACAAGAAACTGAGAAGCAGATTCCATTAAATTGTCAGGGAGAAAAGATTCAAGGTGACATAATGTAAATAGACTAAGTGCATACTCTTACTGGTTGGTTTAAAGCTTGACACAGATTTTGTAAATGTAGAGAAAGCAAGTTTCTAATAGAAAATAAGTTTTGACTGCTACATTAGGTGGCAACACTTCTTTAAAAAATTGAAGTATGACTGTGCTTATCTGCTAGCACAGTCTCAATACACATTTACCAAGACAAATATCTAGGCCAAGAGACACTGGGTTTGACTTCTGCTCACTTATATAAACAACACACACAAATGTCAGATTATTTTGCTGCAGAATTTCAAAGTCTTCATTTCTAACAATGAAACCAAGTCGACCAAAAGTATGAAGCAACAGGGAACAGGTCAATTATACTAATTATTTAAAAAGTTTTTTGTTAGATAAGAGAGGATGGAGGGATAGCAAATTATACATATGCAGATTATAGGTATCCGTTCTTTAAATTTCCTTTTCTAGAAGAAAACTTTCTGCAAATTATGTACCCTCAAGGATAATGTTTGAAGCATGCTTTTCACCACTGTTGGTCAGACGGTTGTTGGTTTATAACCAAGGGGAAAAAAAAAAAAATCACAAGAATGTCTAATAGAAAAATGTTTTCCTCTCTAAAGAAAAACCTCTGGTTTTATGCACAGATGTGCTCTTCCCACCCAAGAGGAGAGACAAGACAGCGAAAATCAAGATGATAGCAAAGCAACAGTAATAATGACCTGTGGTGTGTGGCTACTGATGGCTTCTGTGGTTTGTGGGTTATTTTAGCTTCTTATGCTGTTCTCCTTGAGAGAGAGTAGTGTATTCTGCTGGGGAAACATATGAGATGTGCATTGAAGTGAAAGACAATACAATGAATTCAGTTGCTAAAGCAGTGATGTGGATATCAATGAGGTGTGAGCCCCTCAATTCCACTTGTATGAAAGAAGCTAAAATGGAAAGCAAACCTAAAAGAAGTTTTGAATGTGGTTCAATGCTGTGACAGTGGAGCAAGTCTCCCTTGTCCAACCCAAATACCAGTTTCCTAAATTTATGTTAGGTTCTCCCATGTTTGGATCATACTGTTATATGATTTCTAATCCAACTGTGTAACTTTATAAAGCCTCAAATAATTTTTTGTAGCTGTAACAAATAAACCTTAACTACCTAAATATTAAGACTGCAAAAACAAATAATAGGAGCAGAACAGATTGATTCACTGTTATCCACTTTGCACGCACTATGGCATTGTGATATAAATTTGTTTTCCACAAAGTCCTTGTCTCATCCAATGAAGACTTGCTCCATATATGTATCTTTATTTCTTCAAAGTTTCATGGCAAAGTGAAACACTGCTATAAACGTTTCTCTAATGTCATCTGGATTTAGGTTTTCATTTTAAAACTGTGAAAATTAGGACAAGGCTGTCAGAAGCATCTGATAAGCATCATCAAATGTATGCTGTTACAGAACACTTCTCATAATAAAGCCAAAGGTTTAAAACAGCTCTGGTTAACTTTAGGTTTTATGTGTCAGGGCTTCTGCAAATCAGACAATTTAAGTATTCAGAAATGAACAATACTCAGCTGTTAAAAGACCTAATCAGCTGAGTTTTTCAAAATCATACAAAGAATCAGTTACTGAGATGGAGAGAAAATACATACATTGTTTATGATGGCTTTAACAATTTAGCACAGGAAATGTGCTGAAATGAACTCCTTGGCACGTCCTTGACAATCTCACTAAACTCTAAACAAGAGTCTAAAAGTAATTGTATCATCATCAAAAAAAAACAAAAAACAAAAAACCAGTAATAAGGAACATTTAAACTTATCCACAAGTAAATGCAGAAAACAAGCACAGTTGACACTGAGCAACTGCATTTCCATAATATTTTCAAATCAGTTAGAAAATATAGTGACTAAATTGTTTATAGTTTGTATTTACAGAATTATTCAGGTTGAAAGGGATGACAGAGCAAGGTCAGACATGGGGTCAGATCAGGCTGCTCAGGTATTTATCTGCTTTTGTCTTGAAAAACTCCAAGCAACATTTCTGGGAAAGGTGTGCCACTTCTGGACTGTCCTCAGGGTGATTTCCACCCCTCTCATAGCCAGATTCTCTCTTATTTCACTTTATGTACTGTGAAGACCCCAACTCCGTCTTCTCAGAGGTGTCAGGGCAGGTGGTGGGTGCTGCTCTAGGGCATCCTGGAGCCATCCCTCCAGGCTGAACAAGCCCTGGTCCCTCAGCATCTCCTCATGGGACAGCTGCTCCAGATCCCAGCCAGCTGAATCTACTCAAGTCTATCACTGGTTTTAGTGTTGGGACCCTAAAAGTGCACTGAGTATCCATGTGTGCTTTCATGAGCACTAAGTAATATCCTCTGAGGAATTAAACTTGGTAAATTCTGGTTTAATATAGATTTTCTAAACTTTGAGTGGGTTAAACAACTGTACCTGTTTTTTGCATTCTTAAAGAGTCAGATTGATCTGCTTAATTCCATGCACCTCATTAATGTCCCAAGTAAGAAGAAACACTTCAAATTTATAGCTTTTGTAGGTTGTAAGCAGATGTATTAATGCTTCATGAAAGAAGCATAAATTTTTAAGTTAATTTAGTACACAGTTGGTGTTGCCCTGGACAAGTGACAAGGACAATGTAAGTGGCATGAATAGCTACCAACATTAGGCAGCTGTTTTACAGAGATTAATATTTAATAGTTCACTGCACTGAATTTAGATTTATTGACAAATACCCACTTCTCATTATAGTGGCTGAATTAACATTAATTGAAGAAATAAAGCTGTTAATTGAAGTTTTTAAAAAAGGGTTTTTTAAAAACTCTATTCAAGATTCTAATCTCATTAAACAAAGACAAATTTACCAGTGGCATGGGATGTACACAAGTATAGCTAATAGATCCATTTGCTGATCCAAGTAATTTCAGGGTGCTTGACTACCAGAATTGTACAAGTAGAATTTCCTCTCAAGACAACTTCATCTCATGAAGAGTAATCATAATGTGAAAGGTGGAAAAAAGCAAATACATTCCAGCTTTACTAACATTTTTTTTACAATTTCAGGATTTAGATATTCATAATAAAATGTATGAGTTTAGAATTTGGGTGTTAATTAAGTTGTCAAATGTAGAAATGCCATGTATAGGGAATTTAGGAGGCCTTTTCGTCATTGCCCAAAATGTATAATCATCAGATGAAAAAGAGACCAATGACAGACAAAGCAGTATATGAAGGAAAAGGGCACTTTAGATGGTTTACAGTAAGAGCAGCATTCACAGCCTTGTACATTTACATGGAAGTTACACACAAGGAATTCACAACTTGTTGGTAATGTCCACTGGGGATAGAACATGGAGTAAGAAGCTTAAATTGAAGCCTTAAGTTTGATTATACATTAGTAAAACTTTTAACTGTAAAGACAGTTAAGCACTAAATTAAATTGAGGCTGTGAGATTCCCATCATTGGAGGTATTTACCAGGATTTGAAATAACTGTCAGGAACAGTTGAGGCAAGAGGATGAAAAAGATTGTCCCTTTTGGGAATATTCTTTCATATTTGCCATATAATATAAGACTTTTTTTTCTTTGATGCATCTTAGAAAAGTAATTACATATTGCATGCTGTGAAATCTCTTCTAGAAGAGGAATCACAGCCAAGGTCCTGAGACTCATTTTTCTAAATGCTGTAGAAATAGGAAAAAAATATGTCCCAAGGATTGCCACAAATAAAAATGGAAAAAAAGAAGGATACATAACAGCATTTGAGTACAGTATTAAAAAGGAGAAAGCTAATACAAAAAAATACTGGTGCTCAAAGCACAAGGTTATGTCTTATCTATCTTTGATTGTTTCAAAGGTTTTTATTAATAAGTGGGAAAGGTATTTATGAATTCATGTACAAACTGTCTCACTATTATTAGCAAGGTAATTTGCAGTCTTGTAAGTAATTTCATAAGAGAAGCCAAAGACTAAATAAGCTTGGGGAATTGCCCCTCAAGGATGTTCATATCAGGGAGGTGGGAATCACTCTGGGACAAAAATATCTTTACTGCTGCTTGTATCATATTCCCCTTAATTTAAATAAAGGATTTATGGGGTTGTCATTGTGCAACCTTTGTAGAAGAAGGTTACATTACTGTAACATTACTGATGTTTCTAGACCATCTCAGTCACCAGGCTGTTTTTTAAAGCTAACTTTAATGAGAAAAATACAAGGAAATGTTATGGACAATTAGGAAGTAATGAAAGCCATGTCATTGCAGCTGATGAAAAAATATATTGAAGGACATTGCTACACATTGAGTATGGGTATTAATCTGCTGGACTACTGCATTTTTCAGAGGTTGGATTTATTTTATGAAACAATTCCATTAATAATCCAAGAGAATGCATAAACACAACATTTGTTACAGAAGATGCTTCTATCACTGGGTTGAACAGACATTATGAAAAAGAATTTAGAGAGAATAGAAATGAAGACAAGAACTACAATCAGAATCACTGAGAAAATATATAGTCCTAGAAATATGTGAGTGAGGAAAGCATTCCCTTCTCTCCACAGTGAAGGGCATCACATAGTCACTGAAGTTAGTCTTAGGATCAAGCCAAAAGCACCCTGACAATAATCATTGCCTCCACTGCTCTGACAGCCAAGAGGCACTTCACGTGCAAAACCCAATGGCCCTAAAATGCATCTCTGAAACAATTCCAACTCCCATATCTGTTTTCAGACTAAAGCAAATGTGAGGGTTAGTGAGTGGCATGAAGCAGGTGCATAATCCTTCTATGATGCAATATGGCTGACACTTGCCAAGGTTTTCTAAAATCTTTAAAGTTATGGTTTTTTACTTCAATTATTTTTTTTTTTCTTTTTTTTTTTTTTTGTTTTTTCCCTCCCTATTTTGTAAAGTATTATCCAAATCATTGGAACAAACTCGTCAAAAATTTCATTGTTTTTCTCCAGGCATACTGGTTATGCCACTCGTCCATGCTTCATTACTGGCATGAGGGCCTGCAGCTTGTGGCTGCTCTAAAACAACATGCTCAGAACAGAGACATAAGACAGAGATACAACCTCTCATTATATCTGACACTCATCAGTGCACTTAACTGTAATCACACTCCTAAAGAGTCACAATCTTCTGAAAAACAAAATGGTTCTAACATCCGAATCAAGAGTGCCATGCAATGCCAAGATGTACAGTCATGAATTATGCATTGTGTTTCTCATTTGCCTCAGAAAGACATTGTGTAAATCAAAGCTTTTCTGTGCATCCAGTACATAGATATGAAGCACTAACCAAGTATTATGCTACCAGATGGTTTAAGTTTGTTCTTTAAAAAATTGCTCCAAATGTAAGTACACCACAGAAATATGAAAAAACATTCTATAGAAAAACTCAAATTTGCTCTCAATCTCTTTTCCCCCACTTATCTTTTGATGGCATTTATCTCAAGTTTTGAAACTGTTGCTTTAAATTATCTAGAACTCTAGAAGTGTTTGCATACAACTTTTCTTTTTTGCAGAACTGAGTTTAAGAGCCTAGAAAGCATTCTTATCAGTAGGAAGAAAACACAGCAGTATTTCATTAAAGAACTCTCAAAATTATCATACTCGATTTCAATTATAAAGGAAGGACATTAATACAAACCTGTTTAATAACAACCAAATAGGAATGAATCCTTGAACACTAACTACAACCAAGCAGTAGCCCCTGCATGTGGATCTCAAAGAGCTACTCAACTGAGCATGATGAGGGTGAACAGCGGATGACTAGCAGAAACAAGATTTCTTCTATTTGGTGAATGTGTGGGTTTCTTCTGCTTACCTCCTAAAAATATCTGCAATTGATTGCCTACAGAGAGAGGATGTTACAATTCTGTTGTGTCAATTTTTTTAAAAAAAAAGTTTTAGAGACGCCTGGGTATTAATGAGTAGGCCAAAACAAAGGAATTTTCCCAGGAAAAAGATGTGTCTTGCGAAGATCAGCCTAGCCACAGACCTGGAATTACATGCTATAGCAGGAAGACACAGACTCTAATACTTTCCATATAGCAATCAAGTTACAAGATAAAGCAAGTTTAGTCTTGGCCCTCACTACTGCCATTTGGAAGGTGCTTCCAAAATCTCCATGACCCTAACAGGTAGAAATCTTTTCATTCCAGACTGAATTTACTCAAGGTCAGTATATGCATATTTATTTGCTCTTGGGCCAGTAATTCTCTTTACATTTTCTCCTTCTGTTCAGCCTCATCTCATGCATAAGCTGAGACAGTGATTGTGTTCTTCCAGGCCTCATTTTATTTTGGGGCAATGTTTCACATTGATTCATTTAGGAGGTCCCTAATCCCACCCTCTGCTCAGAGCAGGGTCTGACTAGGTTGATCTTCTCCTCTGGCTGTGTATTTCCATAAAGAACCCATCTCTGTCTTCTCAGTAAATCCGCACAAGTACGAGGAGACTGCTTTTAGGTTCTCCTGAAGTCCTTTATTCTCCAGGCAGCGCAAACCTTTTGCAGAGTGAATTTTTTATGATCCATCTGCCTTGAAATTATTTGTCTATTTTTGGTTTTGTCTTATGTCTTCATTTTGCCTTTGTTCTCTCTGACTTATGATCCATTTTAGTTTGGTTCCATGCTCTCCATTATTATCTTTATTGAAAATCAAGACAAATAAGGTTTTTATTTAATTTCTGCCTAATCCCACTTTCCTTTTTTATCTTATTTTATGCATACATTTGGAGAAATAGTGCTTTTCATTTTAATTCTTCTGCAAACCTGACTTTTGGCACTTCTAACTTTATTTATTACTGAGCTCTAAAATACAGACTTAATTTCCTTTTTCCCTTTCTAATCAGTCCCTCTTTCCATTGTCTGCTTAATCTTAGTATCTTTCAAGTCAGTTATTAATCTGATATTGTCTTTATGCTTCCTCTCTCTTTTAATGAAAGCTAGCCCCTGATCAAAACAAACCAAACCATATCAAACCAAAATGAAATTCAAATAAACGTAACAACAATACCTGGACTTCAGCAAAGCCCTGGATAATGGACATTCTCTTGGAAAAGCTGGCTGCCCATGGCTTGGACATTTTCTCTCCTCACTGTATTAAAAGACAGCTCTATGGCTGGCCCCAGAGAGTGGTGGTGAATGGTGCTGTATCCACCTAGAGTCTGATTACTATTGGGGTGCCACAGGGCTCAGTACTGAGTTCAGTCCTGTTTAATATCTTTACTGATCATCTGGCTGAGGGGATTGAGTGCACCCTCACCAAGTTTGCAGACATTACTAAGTTAGGCGAGAGGGTTGATCTAGAGGGTAGGAAGGTTCTGCAACAGATCTACACAGTCTGGATTAATTGGATGAGGCCAAAGGGATGAGGTTCAATAGGGCAAAGTGGCAGGTCCTTTACTTGGGTCACAACAACCCCAGGCAGTGCTACAGGCTGTGGGAAGACGACTGGAAAGTGGCCCAGTGGAAAAGGACCTGGTGGTGCTGGTGAACAGCCAGCTGAACATGATTCAGCTGTGCCCAAGGTGGACAAGAAGGCCAATGGCATCCTGCTCTGTATCAGCAACAGTGTGGCCAGCAGGACCAGAGCAATTGTCCTCATGTACTCAGCACTGCTGAAGCCACATGTCACTGTCCACACCGTCCTGTGTCCAGTTCTGGGCCCCTCACAGCAAGACAGACTTTGAGGTGCTGGACTGTGTCCAGAGAAGGGCAATGGAGCTGGGGAAGATACTAGAGAGTACCTCCTATGAGGAACAGCTGAGGGAGCTTGAGTTGTTTAACGTGGAGAAGAGGAGTCTCAGGGGTGACCTTATCAGTCCCTACAGGTACCTGACAGAGATTGTAGCAAGGTGGGGGTCATCTCTTCTTCCAGGCTACTAGTGATAGGATGAGAGGACATAACTTCAACTGTGCCAAGAGCCTCAGGAAGAATTTCTTCATGGAAAGGGTTGTTCAGCATTGGAATAAGCTGCCCTGAGAGGTGGTGGAGTCACCAACCCTGTAAGTGTTCAAGAAATTACTGGATCTGGCACTTAGTGATGTCGTGTAGTTGATGTGTTCTGTCAAAGTTTGGTCTCAATGATCTTAGAGTATTTTCCAACATAAATTGTTCTGTGATTCTGTGAACATTGAACTAAATTAGGCCAAAATAAGCTAACGTAAAATGTGCATACATTCAATATGGTGAAATACATATTCAGTATTCAACCTTAGGTGAAATACACTGGTGTACCTCCAGCTGGAAAAACTACACAGAATCTGCTGCTACACTGTCAGAATAACCATCTGCTTGTTAACTGGAGTAGGAAAGAACAATCAAGCAAAACACAAAGATGACTCATTTATCTTTCAATGTGTGTGTTTTTAAAGAGCTTTTTTACTTATTATTCAATAGTTCAAACAGACTATCAATTACTAGGGAGTGTAATACACATGATTATTCTTCCAAATTGAATTTCAAATTTGTAGGAGGCATCTATTGTTAACAAATTAGCCAAACAATGAATCATCCAATCAAAAGAAAGTTTGGGTTGGAAGGAAACTTAAAGATCATTTGTTCCAGCCCTCCTGCTGTGGGTAGGTACCCTTCCACTGGGCTGGGTTTCTCAATGCCCCATCCAACCTGGCTTGAGCAGTTACAGGATGGGACATCCATAACTTCCCTAGGCAATCTCTGTCAGTGCCTCACCACCCTCATAGTAAGGAACTTCTTTATAACATCTAATCTAAATTCACCCTCTTTCAGTTTAAAGCCATTACCCCTTGCCCTATCACTCCATGCCCTTGTCAAAAACCCTTCTCGAGATTTCTTGTAAGCCCCTTTAGGTACTAGAAGGATGATAAAAGGTCTCCCTGAAGCCTTACTTTCTCCATGATGCCCAGCCCCATCTCTCAGCCTGTCTTCAAAGGAGGAGTGCTCCATCCATCAGATCATCTTTGTGGCCTTCCCCTGGAATATCTCCAACATGACAATTTTATTTTAGGCGTAACATAAATGAGCTGGATGTAGCACTTCATGTGGAGTCTGTTGAGGGCAAACTCAATAGTGCAAGGGGAGAATCCCCTCCCTCACCCTGTTGGTCACACTGATTTTGATGCATCCAAGGATGCAGCTGGCTCTCTGCGCTGCAAGCACACATTGAGGCTCATGTCGAGTTTTCATCCACCAACAAACCTCACATCCTCTCTGTGGTACTGCTCTCAATCCACTTGCTGCCCAGCTTGTATCCATATTTGGGATTTCTCTGATCCAGCTGCATTTGATCTTGTTGAACTTCTCACAGGCCCACCTCTCAAGCTTTTCAAGATCCCTCTGCCTGTCAAGCATCTCTTCCCTCCAGCATGTCAACCACACCACACAGTTTGATATCATCCAAAAACATGATGACAGTGCACTCAATCCTTCTGTCCATGTCCCCAGAAAAGATAATAAATAATACTGGTCCCAAGATGCACTCTTGAGGTTGCCACTTTTCACTGGTCTTCCCTTGGACACTGAGACATTGAACACAACATTTTGAGTGTGAGACCATCCAGTCAATTCCTTATCCATTAACTGGTTTGCCCATCAACTCTGTGTCTCTCCATTTTAGAGAAAAAGGTGTCATGTGGGACAGTATCAAAAGCTTTGCATAAGTCCAGGTAGATGCTGCCAGCTGCTCTTCCCGAATTCACCAATACCCTAAACCTGTTATAGAATCTACCACATTTTTCAGGCATGGTTTGCCCTTAGTGAAGTCATCCTGCCTGTGAGCAATCACTGCACTGTTCTTCATGTGCTTTAGCACAGTTTCCAGGAGCATCTGATCCATGATCTCACCAGGGACAGAGATTATATTGACCATCCTGGAGCTCTACAGGTCTTTTTCCCCTTCTTAAAAATATTATAATTTGCTTTGATTGTTTCTTGTTAAAAGGTTTCTAGAATTTTAGAAGGCAGCATTAGCTGGAGAAGAACAAAGAATTTTAGTTGGTGTAAATATTCGGGATATTGGAATCTATTTTGAATCAGTTGTGTTTTCAGAAAAGGAAATACTTTACAGGCTGAAGTGGGATGCACATCGATCTGTGCATCCCACTTCAGTCTCTAAAGCATTTCCTTTCCTCNNNTCAAAAAGATTAGTACCACATTTTTACCTTGGAATGATATGAAAATGTTTTTGTTGAAGTAGATGGCGCCAGGAACACAAAATATTTTAAGTGTGAATTGATTTTATAAATACAAGCATGAAGAAAGGTAGTTTTATTTTAAAAATATGTGACCAGAGAAACAGTAAAGATATAAAGACTGCAGGTAAGCAGTTTCAGGCCTATATGGCATGGTGGTTTATTCCCTTTTGTCATTCCTTGTATAGGTTCAGAATCACTTCTGAATTTTGGTTTTAGAAATTAAAGGCTATGTCTACTGCTAATGAGCCAGACAGGAGTATGGCTTTAGCAGGAAGCAAGACATTTAAAAAGATGAATAAAATTCATATTTCAGAATTGGAGGACTGCACAATCTTACAGGTCTTCTATTTGCAAAATTGTGAGGTTCGAAGCCAAAGCACTGAGAACCTTATTTGTTGTCTTTCATTATCTTCAAAGATCTAAGGTCTGAAAATTGGAATAAGTTACATTATATACAATAAACTTTCTGGGGCAAATCTGCTTCATTATACAACAGGACAATATTTAACAATACAGAGTTCCTAAGTGTGAATACCAGAAAAAAAAAGACTAAAAGACTATTTTACGGTATTTCAGCAGTAGTACCTCCTCTCTACTATGAAGCTATAAAGAAAAACTTCCCAGGTACTGTTTACATTCAAGTCCATCTGATAAATAAGTATGGACAATAACCAGATGCTAGCCTGTTACACTGTGTGTTTTTCCTCAGATCTGTCCATGATGTGATGCAGGCACTGGAAGGCCAAATGTGGATAAAATAGCCTAGTAGGAAATGAAAATGCAGCAGTACAGAAAAGGTGAAGAAACAGGAGTTAGAGGGTAGGGTAGCAAATATTAGATAAGAGTCAGGCGAAAGGGCAAGAAACAGCATCTGTAATTAACAGTACATCTATTCTTGCAGCAATCCATAGTCTATGAGTCTGTTACCCTAAACTGCAAAAACTGTTAGCTAAATTCCCTCTTGGCTACCTGAGAGGTAACCTATTCAGAGGTCAGTTTAAGTAACAGCTTAGACTGATGAATGCAGGAAGGAAAGTTTGTTTGTTTTCTGTATACGAACCAATGTACAACAGCATACTGGGACATCAAAAGTGTTTAAATTTGGTATAGATAAGACAGGGAATGCAAGAATTCAGAAGTTCTCTGCAGCCTTAGTTCAACCATGTTTTTTGTATAAGCACAGTAAAACTGTCTTTAAAGGGAAGCCAAATTTGCATTGGAAATCTCCAGCAATTCTTAGGCACAAAGGAGAAAGTATAGAGTTTAAAATAGTAGCCTAACCTTTTACTGTTGGGATCTCCTGAGTGCATTCTCCAGTTGCTTGCACACACTTTTCATGCACAGTTCTTTACAAAGGGGTCTAAGAGAAGAATATTCCCTAGCAGCTACATGCTGATATCTTTTCCTCCTATTGATATTCCTCCAGTCATCAAATGGCAAGTCTTCATAAATAATTTTGAGCTGCAATAAGTTACTAATAAAATCCGAGGTTTCTTCTCTTTTATTATTAAAATATTTAAAAGTAGTACTTATTATTAAAAGTAGTAGGGATAAAAGCATGTGCCCTGTCCTAAAAATAAGTGCCATCACCAGTATTACTAATTAGAGATACGATCCCTGCCTCTGAAGAGACTTTATTTATTTTCCAAAGCTTATTTCTGTTTTCTTCTTTTTACACTTGTTCACTGTAATTTAAAGCCCATAAACTCAGTCTGACTCCCACTGACTTTTCTTTTAAATGAATCTCAATTTTCAGTAACAAAGAAGGGCAGGATAGAGGATCTAGACCACACATTGTTTTGCTTATAATTCAATAAAGTATCACCACTCCTAAATGAGTCCTTCTGTTATTAGTAAAAAATGGAAAATGAGTATTTCAAGTCATCCAAATAGGCTTTATGATATATTGAAGGAATGAAAACAATACAACTCAAGAACAGTAATATGAAAATACAAAAGATTGATGAAAATACTAAAGATTGCTTCTGCAATGTTCTCCCTTTGTGTATGGATTATTCCTTCTTGTCTGGTGTCACCTGGTAGCTCAGGAAGAGAACCCAGAATGGAGTTTTGCCTTTGGCACAAGACAGAGCACTCTTCACAGAACAACTTTTTGTTCAGTATCACTCCTTCACATATTTCCATAGTTCAACATATTGTTCCCCTGTCACTCACCTTCCTCTACCTGACAGACTTTTTAGGTAGCCTATATGGAACTCTATAATTTGAATTAATACTATATGGTAGCATGGGAAGTTTTGTCAGCCAGACAATAAATTAAATCTGACAGACTTTTTACTCTCATATAAATAATTGCTTACAATACAGGCAGAGAATTTCTGGTCCTGAAAACTTCCTTTAAAAGCATCACATAGTTATTGAGCAGACACATTCATAGTCTTAATAAGACATTCATAGTCTTATTAAAAAAGGGCCCAAACTTTGTTGCTGAATTAATTAAAATTCAGTCAGGGTAATTAGAAGCTGGGGGAAGGGGAAGGGAGAGGGAAGAAGAAGGGAGTAAGGGGGTGTTCATTAGAGAACTCTTAAAGAAATTATTTCTAGAAATCTGACATCTGAAAAATTGAGATGATAATCAATGGAAATAATATCAGAGCTACTGTATATGGGACACAACTGGCATCTGCAATCCATTTAGCAAATGATTTTAGAAAAATATTTTATTATAATGGAATTGATAAAAATAAGGATAATAGAAGTCTTATTTTTCAGAGATAGGACAAAAAGATGGTGATCTCGATAGACCTTTATACTGGAAAACATTGCAGTTTGGCCTCATTAAAAAATCAGTTGCCAACACCAAGAAGCATTGGAATTTGTTGGGTAAATAACACTCCACTTCTTTTTTTCTTAGCATATTAGTAAAACTTCTGTCTTAAAACTTGTCTCACAAAAAGTAAGACTGAAGCAGACAGCAAACATGGACTATATTATCCTCAGAGTTAAATTTTGGCAATACTAAACAGACAGGAGCAAAGACTTATGACAGAAAGACTAATGCAGAATTAAATATTGATACACCTGTTATTATAATGATTTATGAGCCAACAAGTGCCAAGACAGAAAACATACAAAAAAGCTGTATTCATGATTTGACATCACAGTAAAGAATATAATAGATTAAAAATACACCATGGGAAGCAGATGAGCAGAGATATGTCAGCCTTGCAGAAAAGAAACAAATAGTCCAGAATAGTGACTCACTCTTCTTCCAGCAGGGAATGGTACAATGATGGTGCCACTATTTTTGTGACAAGAAATGCCCACACAATATTAGATACAATTTTTGACTTCTGATAGAATTCAAATTTGTTGTAGAGTTTTGGGTTTAGCAACAGTCCACTGATTTATATTTTGTTCAAAAATTTGTCTCTCAGTTTGAGAGTCAAAAATCCACTTTTTACTATTTTTGAAATTAAAAATGACATTTGAAATGTCAACATGTAGGTGGCTGACCTTTCCAATGAATTACTGAATTTTAGTAGGATAGAGCTGTGTTTTTAAATCACAATAAGCCTGCATGCTTTTCCTCTCTTCTGTCAGCCCTCTATCTTGGCAATAGGAAGATTTTTTCCTTACAGTAACTTTTGAAGGGAAGGTCAGAGTTTTACAGATCTTGTTCCAGTAAGGTCCTAACTACTCCCTCAGAGGTACAGAGTGCCCTTTATATTCTCTGAAACCTCCAAGCAGCTTGCAAGATAAATGGCATTTGAAAGCGGGTTTTGTTGTTCGTTTACATTCATTATATTTCTTTATGTCCTGTCATTTGTGCTCAGCGCTCATTTCAAACATGCATTTTCAATGCAGAAGATTCTATCAGCAGCAGCAGCAGATGTGAAAGTAATGACAGGCTGAGAAATGATCTGCTGGCTGATTTTGGAAAGTGCTTTATTTGGCTCAGAACAAATTTGGTTGTTTAGAAGACCTGCATCATAATCATATTCAATTTCAACTTCTGGGAAAGGAAAGGAAAACCCCCCAGAACAAAAATTTTTTATATAAAATGTATTATAAAAGGCTGTTCGGGAGAATGCTAGTAGAAAAGATCAAAGGCTCCAGAGTCACTAGAAGTAAATCAGATTAAATGAGGAAAACGTAAGGTGAGAGAAGGAATAGAAAATAAATCATAATAGTCAAAAATAAAGGATACTAAGGTAATTTGAAAAGGACATGGTGGGAGAGAGTACACAGGACAGCTGTCCTGTGCATTATGTTCACTTCCCTCACACACCTTAGCAAGAATCTTGACTTCCAGAGAGAAGGGAATACTGTCCATGATCCTCTTTCATGAGATACCAACAGTGAAAACCTTTCACAGAAGTCTCTGACAATTATAAAAGTTTGATGTCTTTTCCCACTGCAGACTATTTTCTCTCCCCCTCACCCCATAGCTCTTCATTTTGTCTCCTGTCTTAACCCTTTCTTGTATCTCCCCATCTGGCTAAAAATCATCTGAATCATGTTTGGAGTTTCTGAAACCTGGACACATTTTCCAAAATCCCATCAGTAGGGTATTTGTTGATTGCTGACGCTTTGAAAAATCAGAAAAATTTACAACTTAAAATAGTGAAAGGAATGTTAGGTTTTGGAAGCAAAAAAGAGAAAGCCTGAAATTTAGTAGGAAAAGAAAATTCCTATCCCCTAGGCCCTCAAATACTTTTTAAACCCCTCAAAAATGACCCAAATTAATTAAAAAACAAAAACAAAACAAAAAACAAAACAAAACAAAACAAACAACAAAAGAAACAAAAAAACAGGAAAAAAAAAAAACAAACCACCAAAACAAAACTTCTTGTATTGTACTGTTTTAATTACTGCTTATTAAAAAAAGCAATACATGGCACTTCCTGGCCTCCAGAACTTCTTCAAGGTTCATAAATAGAAACACATAAAACAATACTTTTCTTCTCTGAAAAGGCTGCAGATTAGTTTCTCCACACATATATATTTCCTATTGTATGAGAGCTAAGATAACTTTGAAGGTAACTTAGAGGACAAGAACAAGCTGTTAAATCAGAAGAAAAATAATCTTCTACTTCACACGAAATTTGCTTGGTATTTTGTCTCAGGTTTTGCTAATCATACAAAGCCCCAGAGCCTTTTCTTATATTTTATGTTGTCTGAGAGTTGCACTTGCAGCTTCTGCCAGACTCACCTCTCTGACTGGATTGCTATTCTGCCAATGGCTGTCCCTTGTCCCTGCCCCTGTCCCACTGCACAGCTGCTGATCAGCAAACAAACTGAAATGACTTTGCCTGTGCTGTCCCAAGGCAGTGCCTGTGATACCAAAGGACTGCTGGGCCTGAAAATGCTGCAGTGTTTTAGCAGCTCCTCAGATTCAGTTCCACTAAGTTGGCATCCTTGGATACCCTTGTTATAATTCCCACATGCCACACAGCTACACAGACTTTTCACAGCTCAACCCCAAAATGAAGGAGATGAGAAAAAGCTCAACCAAAAGCATTTTCAGGATATCTAATACCATGCTGAAAAGCTGAAAAGAGGCAAGATGCAAATGCCCTCTCCACATGCTAGGAGAAAAGGCTAAGAGGAAAGAAAGAAAAGAAAGAAATGGGACTCATTGAGAAGGAAGATGCTGAATCTAACCATGGGAAAGGAAGTTACAGATGTTCAGGCTCCAATGGAGTTCATAAGTGGTGGAAAAGAGCTAAATGAAACCAAGCAGAAAGCAAACTGGAATAATGTGAACATTAAAATGTCTGTAATTGCCCATATGAAAGGTCTGTGTAGCCTGAAATCCTGAGAAGGATGAGCAGCAGGCATTGCAGGAAGGAGCAGAAAAAAAGCACAGAAAATTCTAATTTCTTGAGAGACGTCATTAAATATTTAAGTACATGACTGAAAATGAGATTGTGTCTGGGTGACATTTGTTGTTGGTCACTGCTGTGTGGCTATTCTAAACATACTTTTAGCCTTGATAACATTCCAGGGCAATCAGAGCTTCTTTTAGTCTTGCACTTTTAAAAATGCAACCTGGTTTATTTGCTTTAAGCCTCCCTAAAACTGCCATTGCATTTTCCCTTATTGTTGCATTGTGGTGAATATTGGAAAGCCATTTCCTCCTTCACTTTTCAGTATTAGTGTTAGTATTACTGTAGGAAAGATATTGTAAATAGAGAAAAATATCTAGGTCTTTCAAAAGGATGTTCTGACAAGATTAATAAGTCAGAAAGACATTTTAGCAGATAAGAACTAGGGTTTTTCTAATGACAGATGTAGGATATTTACTTTGGACTCATTGCACTCTGTCATTCACTGTTAATTTGTTACTGAGCTTACACAAATATCAGAGATGATATTATCATTATTACTCGTTTGTGCATTGTCTTCTTGTAATTTTTTTACCTTTCAGCAGGTAAATATGTTCCCTTTTCAGAAACAATTCTGTTAGTTTCCTGTAATTACCTGCCTCCCATACTTCATTTCTCTTTCCACCAGCTAAAATGATTGGGACATAATGCTGGAAATAAAATAAAATATTTGTTTTAGTTATAACTTCTTAGAGAAAGCTAATTTTGGAAGAACTTCTGAATTGTTTCAGAATATATGGTCTCTGCTAAAATGGGTAGTTTTCATCAGTTATCTCTAAGTTTTACTTAGGCTTTCTAAGAAATATTGAAAGCTACATTCTCTTATAGAAGAAATGTAAAAGGGAGAGTTTGGATGTTTGGAGTTCCAATCTAACTGAAATGTTCAATCTGGAAATGCATAAAGTGCATTCAACAACTGGGTCTTATAAGGAGATAAGAAAAATGAAAAGCATTTCTGATTTTCAGCTTTTTTGTTTGAAAGTTATTATCTCGTTGTAAAAGCTGTAGCTGAAACAATATAACCATGTGACAATGTTTATCTATCAAATTTTCTCTTTGAGAAAATTGTAACAGCTGAGGATGTGGTAAGTATGCAAAGTATTTAAATGTCAACAAACTCCTTCATACCTGTTTTATCATAGCTGTTGTTAGACACTGGCAACTATCTTTGGGCCAATCTTTCTTTAGAAACTGGAGAGATAAATAATGAAGTATGAAAAAAATGGGATGGGGGAGAGGTGTAATTCCTGTTGCCAAATAAAAGGCCTTGCTAATAAAATATATTCTTGCAATCACACTGAATATTAAAGCACATCTAATATCTTAGAGAAAACTCCGAACTATTCCTTGCTAGGAAGAATGCAAAGCACTTTTAGTTTTGGAATCTGCTGTGTTTCCTGGATTTCATCCGTTGCAGAATTTCTACTTTCCATAAAATCCACAAAACTTGAATAAAAATGTACATTTGTGTAGGTAATCCTGCTTTCTGTAGGAGCAAATCAAATATCTTTATTCAACCTTTAGCTCAAAATTCCTAGATATTCATTAGCCGGTTTTTTTCCTGAGTGGTAGCTGACCAGAAATTCCATGATTGACTCTATGGGCTGAAAAAGTATGCCTCATATATTTAAAAAGACAACATCAGGAATATGAATAAACAAATTAAGGACAAATATTCACGAGAACTTACTAACTGTAAGTAGACATACTTTTTATCTACTCTGAGCACAAAAGTATGCAGGTCTTAATATTTAGTTTGCTAATAAGTTTAAGAAATCCAGCTTTTATTTTGCATAATTTCTTAGACTAAAATTAATTATCTGATTTTTAAAATAAAATTTAGAATTTAAAATGTATGAACTGTATTCAGAACTAATTCTCCCAAGAGGAAATTTAAATTAGATTCATCCTATCCTAGTTTAAATTAATCCATGCAGCTTATTTAAAACCCTACAGGAGGAAATAAATAAGCATATATTAATTTTTAGATGGTAAAATGTTTTGCTCTAATCCGGGAAAAACAAAAGAAACCAAACCAACCAAACAAAAAATCATCAAGAAACTAACTCATAAAATTATGCAGAAAAACATCTCAGTTAGTCTCTTTGTTCAATGAAAGGAGTTGCCCAGAACTGAAGTTTGTTTGAAGAGCAGAAATGTGATAGCCATGCAAACCAGGAACTGCTTATGATGCATCTGTGGATGGTATCCCTTATGTTCATGGGAGACATTATAGTGACTGCTTCTAATTTAACTGTCCAAAGAACAAGGATTGGATATTATTGGATGTATGTGGATGCAATTCCATGTGCAATCACTGCTGTGGGGCCCTGTAAACCCACGCCTCTGCTTCTGGCATTGATTAAGTAATTCCATTTGTTTAATGCTATCTATATCAGTCAACAAAATGCTTTACCTAGTTCTACATATTAATTTTACCCAAAATGAGTAAGAAACTGATAATGATACAATCATTCTAGGTAACTAAGCATTCCGAAAAACAAAACAATTTTTTTAGTTTTTTCAGTTAAAACCAAGATATATAGTCAAGCTAAAGTATATTTATAAATAAACTTACATGAGATAAAGAGAATCAGTCTAATGTAAATTACAAGGACTGCATTAACTTCAGCAAGTTGGCTTTTTTTTACATAGTCTAAGAACTGCCTTAATCTCTACCTCATTTTGGTATGATAAGAAAATGAAAGTTAAGCAACAAATGAATAGAAATTCAGGAAAATATATTGTTTTTTATTGTCCATTAGATGTAAAGAAGAAATAACAGTTTGTTTCTCTAGAGATAGCACCACAAATTAAGACTGGAGATTCTTAGCTGCAGAAAACTATTTTAGATATATACCAATTGACTTTGCTGGAAAAATTGCCCATTTGCCCTTCTAAATATCTAAGTTCTATAAAAGCAACTAACCAACCAACCAATCATCAAAACACCCAAGAAATCCTCTCCCCCAAAAAAACGAACAAGGACAAGAAAACCTAAAAAACCCCACTCTTTTCCCACTAGAATGAATGTTTAAGGTTTTCCACATGGTAGTTCTAAAGTAATTTCATAATTTGGAATTCGTTTTTATAAATAATTAATTTTTTTTTCTTTAGAAAATCCCTGTTGTTTTTTGAAACTCTGTTTGGCAGAAAGCACAGATAACAATGTTCTGAAATGTTCAGACAGCTGTTCACCTTTACTGTACATATGACTACTGAAAATTTTCACACAATCACAGAGTGGGTCAGGCTGGAAGGGACCACAGGGGTTCATCTGGTCCAGCCTCCCTGCTCAGGCAGGGTCATCCTAGAGCACAGGGCACAGGATTGTGTCCAGATGATTCTTGGGTATCTCCAATGAGGGAGACGCCACAACCTCTGTGGGCAATCTGCTCCAGCCCACAGGCACCTGCACTGTGAATATCTTCCTGTTAAGAACTTTCTGTTCAGTTATGATACTTGACTTACTATACTTGACCACTTATACCTTTCATTATTATAGAACCTAAAGATCAAGACTACATCCTACTATAAAATGCAAACATATGAAAAATAACAATTTAGACTGATTTTTTTTTCCCTCTTCCTGAGGCTAGAGAATTCTGAGGCTAGAGAGCTAATATTGATTTAGATATTGAGTAACTTAGGATATTCAACATATTTTCTGTTGTAGTTGCTTTCAACATGCTATATAAGCCAATACTGTTTAAAAAAATACTAACGTTTCTTTTGAGCACTATAAAATAGTCTGGAATTTGGCTTTCATGCAAAATCTGGCAAGATGGACGTCCCTGGCTATATTTGCTATCTATGTAAACTTAGGTCTTGAACTTGTCCTCATCCACTGCAACCCTTGCAGTGCTGCAGGTTGCTCTGGTCTCTGGCTCTAGTCTGACTTCAGCTGATAAATCAACTGAATTCTACTGCAGGAAAGCTCAGGCACAGGAGGAGGCTAACAAAGATGTATTTCACTAGATAGAAAATGAGATATCTCTTTTCATAGATGACCATCTGTCCTTCCTCAGAAACTCATACCATTACTTTATAATGAAGATATCCTCTGGTTTGAGAGTTTCTTGAGAAAATGGTATCTTAATATCCCAAATATCTAAAGAGAAATACAAACTGAAATGTAAAGAACACAAAGACCTAATAAAGTTGAAGGCTCAAAGAGGCTTCCTCTTTTTTTTTTTTTTTTTTTTTTTTTTTTTTTTTTTTAATTATTATTTTTTTTTTCAGTAGTGCCACCCTGAGTGAAAAGGATTATCAGTGTTTCAGGAACTGTATGATGATCACTGTGGTGATCAGTGGGTAATAATGCAACATCTCATCCTTCTCATTCAGAAAATTTCAGGAGGTCTGAAAAGAAGGAGGGAGTATGATATACACATGACAAAATTGTATTTTTTATTTAAGCTTGAGGATTCTCTCTCCTACAGTTTAAACAGATAACTATGTGTTATTCTGCCCTTAAATACCTGCATGCATGATGAATGGTGCTGAAATGTAGTATACAGATTTTTAGGTGTGTTATTAAGTTATTACTGACTAGCAACCTGTATTGCCACAGCTGGAAGATCATGTGTTTCTCTCTCCTGCTTTGACTATGTACAGTACTATTGATAATTACAATCCACCCTGGGAAAAATTCATTGCATATTCTTGTATTTAAAATTATAATTCTGCACATCTAAATTGCACCTTAATTTTTTAAATATCTTTGCATAAATCCATTAAATGATTTAAATGGTGGCAGTGATGACATTTTGCATAGCACCAAATCAAAGAATTCACTGCTGAAAAGCTGTATCAATTCATTAAACAAATCTACGGAAGCCGATATCCCTAACATACCAAAACAAGGCATAATAATTCTCTAATCTACTAAAAATGCCTCTGGCATTATCCTTCCCATATTCATGGAGGCTGGTTCAGGGTCATAGATAGTAGTCCCTGTGCCACATACTATGGCTAAATAAAGTATTGTAAAAAATATAAAATAATATTTTATATTTCTGTGGATTTTTTCTATCTAAGGACCATTTATCAATGGCTGGTTATTCCCAATTGAAAAAAAATGATAAAAATTATTTCAAATTATCTCAAAGGCAAAAACGCATTCCGAAAGTACCCATAAAGGAACAACTTTCTTCTACACTCAATGTCTACTGCTAGAGGGAATGAGCAAGTCATAAAGTGTGATCTGTAGGGCATTACTTGTAACTGTATTATGCTTTCATTACAGGTAGAAGGCTCTTTTTTCATGGAAAAGTTTAAAACCTAACCAAAAACAGCATTACAGCGGGACTACTGGTGGCAATGATAATTAAACTTGCTTGCATTTTGCTATTCTAAGACTGTGTTTGCATTCTTACAATGATTGAATATTTGTCCTCTCTGGATTTTATTATTCGAACAATACCATGCCCAAGTGTAGTCACACACATATACAGAAGTGACAATATTTCTCTTTTGTTTAAACTGGTTAGGAACAGGGATTGAAGTCCAGAGCTGCCTTTGGGACATGACAAGTTATGGAGAGGTAATTTAAAACTCAGCTTTCATGACAAACATCTTTGGTCTGAATATGAGGTGGAGGAAGCACATAAAAATTGCTTGAAGCAAAGTAGCAATGCTAAAGATTCAATATTCATCCTTGAAAGGACATTGTACTAGTACCGTTTAGACAGAAGCTTTTACAAAAATGTTGATACAAAGCCAAGAACAAATTCTCCCAGAAATGGAAAAGTTTTTTAACATTTCAGTTTTTATGAATTCTTTTTAGTGGGCAAAATCAGTCACAGAATAACCAGATAATTCTTATTTGCAGTCATATGTCACTGTGCCAATGGATGTGCTGCTTGGCCAGACAGATGATTCCTATAGTAGATGTGGTGGCATAGTAATACAGGAAAATTACTTCCTTAGGATGTTGAAAATCTAGCTCTTCCATAGACATGGGGATACAGAATGAAGACACACTTCAAATATGTATGACAAAGTAACTATGTCCTCTTTCTAGAAATATCCAAATGTGAAATGGGAAACATGCACTAAATAGTCCCTCTTCTCAGGATGAGAAAGACTGATTTGCCTAGATATTTTAAGGGTTTTAATGTTTAAAGGGATGCATATTTTACTGCTTATAGGAGCAAAATAAAAGATTCCCATTTAAACAGGAGAACAATTATGTTTACAATGAGAAGCCTATATTTTATCTTTGCTTCTTTCCCTATTATTTCATTGAACTATGTTATAATAACTGCATAAATAACACTTATCAATCCAAGTAATGTAGCAGGACGTGGTCACACTTGGACCACGTTCATAAGGGTCTGTTACTGTCATTACTAATGTTCTGTTATGAAAAAAGCCTTACATTGCATTAGTCTTCCCTTTGCTTTTTTCCTGATGTGCTCATGGAGATGTAGCTGTCCCCTGTGATGACAGCAAGCCTTGTTCTTTCAGGTGTTACTGCCTTCCAGCTGACAGTGAGCATGCTGTTTGTTTTCCTTGGTTACACTAACTGTTTTCCTCCCCAGGATGCCTTTCATCTTGTTTTTGTTCATGTTTGAATACCCTTTAGTTTCTTGTTCCTCTTTTTTGACTAATGCCAACAATTCCCCCCTAGTGTGATATGCAATTTCATTGATAAACAGTTTATTCTCCCTTCCAGATTATCTCTAAAGGTGTGAGGTATTTCTGGAAAGGTATTTCTGCAATGTATTGCTGGTATTTTTATGTTTGTTGTGTTATTGTATTACTGTGTTTCTAGTGTATCTTCCCTTGTTTGCGTTTTTCTGCAGAAAGTGGTCTGTTTCCATATGATTGTGAATTTAATATTTTTCTTTTAAAGTAAGTATGAAGTAGTATTATTTTGTTTGTGATATGAAGATTGGATATTTGCCTAAATCATCCAACTGCTTAAAAGGTTCAGCCTTAACTGGCTGTCAGTTGGTCACTTTTAAGACTTTATACTTTAAGATTATAAGACTATATACCCTGTTTTTCTGCTTATTTACAGGATTACTGAAGAGAAAACAAAGTTGTCCCACATAACTTGGAGATCATCTGGAAATAACTTCCTCTGGCTGATCTCAGCTACTTCATGAGAAGACAAATGGTTCTTAGAGTGGAAACTCAGCACAATTGTAGATATTTATCTGGAAATTTGGATTTTAAAAGCAAACTACATTCTTAAATAATTGATGCAATGTATCTATATGGAACTAGGCAATAGCATTTGGGTTTATTAAGACTTTATATTTTAGCCTATTACCATTTAGAACATACTACAGGAATTGGTTAAAAGATGGCAATTGAATAAATTACGGTCATGAGGTCTGCCTACAAAGAAAAATTTCAAATTTCTAGCTCAGTTGATAGAAATGCAAGACAGAGAAAAAAATTGTGTCCCCATGCCATCAGTTCTACTGAAGATCTGATTTGATTGTAAAATTTTCCTTTGAATATACTGTCTTGTCAAGGGAAGTGAGATAAAATTTAAAAGCTTTTACTTACTGCTTTGACTTTTACTGATAATTTAGTTTCCATAGTCAAGAAATGTCAGAAATAGTTTTCAAAAATTAATGCTCTATTTGTTTATTTTACTTTCTTGTTTGTTTGGTTTATTTTCTTGGAACATATTTTACAATAGCCTGATTTACATTTTTAATTAGTGTATTTTCTCTCTGCAATTATTAGTAACTAATCAGTTATTAACATTGCTTCTTGTCTTGGAAGTTTGCTCATTTTAAGTAAAGAAAAACAAGAGCGACATTCACGCAGCCCAATTCCAAAAGTCAATGCCACTTTTAAGTTCTGCAAAACTTTATGCAACTCTACAGAAACACGTGTTGAACAGAAATATCTAATAAGAAATGGTATTATGCCTCAAAACACCGTGCTCTTTGAGTCAAAATGCTGGAGATCTTTCCCAGAATAAAGGTAATCCTGTGCAAGTAGTTTTTACCTCAGTGTGCATAGGCATGCATGGAGGGGTTTCTTTGAATACCGTCTGTTTCTTGACATAAATACTCATTTATGATGATTCAAATTCTGAAAAGTAAATGAAGTAAAATACCAAATTAAAAACCTCAGAAAATCCTGCTTTCTTTTCCCCTTTTTTTTTTTTCTCCATTGAATTGTAATGGTTCCAATGAGAAAATGAAAGCATTTAATAAGGAAAAATATTTCCTTAGAATGAACTGGAAGGCTCGATTGTTATTTTGGCTTTCAGTATCCAGGGTGCTACCAAAGTCACTAGAATTAAGGCTGTGGTAACAATTTTGCTCAATACAGACTGTTGAAAAAATCTTTACATTTAAAAATGTAATGAAAAGACTTTATTTTCGGAAAACAGCAGTTTTAATTAGTGAATTCATGATTCCAATTCTACTGCAATGAATACTATGCATAGCTCCAATGGAGCTGAACTGCTCTAAAATATGACTGGAAACTCAGAATTCACACAAGCAGTGCTTAGTAAGGACTAAATATAAGAGGACTTTCTGCTTAGTAAGAACTAGCACAAAACAGCGAGAACATCCTAATTTGGCCAATATTTGCTTATCCTGTACTTTCAAGTGGGTAAAATTCTATACAGATGAAGTTACAGCAAGTTTTATAAATAATGAAGATAAAATCTACTCATCCTTGTGCAGAAAACTCTTAATACAGTGTCAAGAGATGCTGAGAATGGAAAGAGTAGACCACCAGCAGATTATACACCTGTTTGGAAGGCCCTGTTGTAGATAACAGAAGCAGTCATCTAATTATCCTGAAGATCATTGCCTGATCTTCTAAGTAACAATATAAACAAAACAAACACTTCCTAGTTACTGTGGAATTGCATTGATACAACGGTGCTTCCATGCTCTTTGCAGTACAAAAATCTATTAAGAAATAGAAAAGCTAACAATATTCAAGTTATGCGTAGAGATTTGAAAATATAAAATATATAATACATTTCTAGCAATATATTACAGCTTTCTTTTTTTTCCTACAAAAATTGTCAACCATATTGCCACTTCTCCCTCATACCTTGCATGGTGTTTTGGTTGCGTAAATGTCTTCCTGTCCTTCATATTAGGATTAATAAGATTCAACTGCAACAGGTATACCTTCGGGAATTGGTTATTTGTTCAAAAGAAAAGAGACTCTTTTTTTTTTTTTTTTAAAGAGCTGTTAGAATCTAGGAGAATAAATAATTCAAGATTCTCTCCCTTTTTGTTTCAATACTCAGGTGTACAAATCTCATCCGTAAGAAATTCCATATGGTTCTTCAATCAACATCAGATTCACATTGCGATATTTAACCCTTTCATTTTTAGTCATGGAGATTCTGGAAGTCAAACAAAAGAAACATTTCTAAGATTACTAACCTACTTGAGAAAGAAGAAAGGAGGCATTCTCACTGAGGAGAGAAACTTGAAAGTCTAAGAATAATAAAGGAGCAAACATGAACCAAAAGGTTTGTGCTGATGTTACTAGAAAATAATTTTTTAATATTTATTTTATGCATTTTAGACAAATATCAAAAGAATAATTTTCTGTAGCATGCTTTGAAAAACAAAAACGTGTGTCTTTTTCTCTAGTAAATTATGCAGAAAGAGAAGGAAAGCCTTTTGGTATTTTTAACCTAAGAAGACAGTAATTTTCAACTGCAGAGATTCTGTAACAAGAACAAATCAATACACAAGGACTTAATCTTTGGTCTTGAGGTTATGGTAAATACACTGAGGAACAGATAATAACAAGTATTAAGGAAAGCCCTTTAGAATGTTTCAATTGTAATATATCTGTACATTGCAACACCTCCCTGAGAAGCACAGTGTCACATAAAATTATACAGTGCCCAGAGATAACACAAAAGACCATCTGTAAGCTTTGAACAGATGTAGCCTTTGAATACTTGAGCTTATCATGGTCTTAACATTTTCAAACCTCAAAACAAGTGCAGCTTCAAAAACAATACTGGAATAGGAACAAATTCAAAATTGGGATATTCAAAATTCCTTTGAAGTTGATACTTTGTTCACTGTTATTTAAAAGCATGTTTCTGTTCAATACCTGGTGGTTTAAGGGAAAAGGGGTTTGTATACATAATTAAATATCTGCCAATTTTATTTTTCAGATTAATCTCCCTACAAACATACAGACTAAGAACAGAACAGACTAGAATAGACTATTTCAGTTGGAATAAACCTATACCAATCGTCCAGTCTAAGTGCCTGACCATATCAAGGCTGACCAAGTTGTCAAGTCCAAATACTTCTTAAACACTGACAGACACGAGGCATCAACCACTCCTCAAGGAAGCCTGTTCCAGTGTTTAACTACTCTCTTGGTAAAGGAATGCTTTCTAATGTCTACTCTAAATTTCTTCTGATGCATTTATGAAGCATTCCCACTCTATCCTATGATTTAACATCAGGGAGAAGAGATCAGGACCTTCCTTTCCATTTCTGCTCCTCAGGAGGTGTAGAGGGCAAGAAGCCTCTCCTCAGCCTTCTTCTCTCCAAACCAGACAAGCATGAAGTCCTCAGCTGCTTCTCACAGGACATTCCTTCCAACTCTTTCACCAACCTTGTTGTCCTTCTCTGGATGCAGTGAATGACCTTCACATTCTTTAATTGTGAGGCCCAGAATTGCACACAATACTTTAGGGGGGGGCACACCAAAGCTGAATACAGTGGGGTAATCACCTAATTTTTTTGGGGCTTTGTTCTCATAACTGTGTGGAGCAGGGGGTGAGTTCTGTGAGCATTCTGTTATTAATAAACCACTGGGGTTTTTGTTTTGTTTTTTTTTCCATTTTCCTTAGCATTCATTTTTCTGTTGGTGGAGGGAGATAACTGAAACCTTTAGAGGAGACTACTCATTGCAGAGTGTCTTCTCCTAAATTTGTCTCAAAACAGAGATAATGACAGTTGAAGTTTTGAAATTTCATCCCAATAATCATAGCCCAAAACACTAATCTATCTAGATCCCTCTGCAAAGCCTCCTGTCCTTCAGGAGAGTCAACACCACCTCCCAGTCCCCCAGTTTGGGATCATCAGCAAACTCATCATAGGTTCACCTCCTGCATCCCGATCATTGATAAACAGATTGAATAGGACTCTCCCTGGAACTGTATCCTGAGTAACATTGCTGGTGACTGGTCAGATGTAACTTCATTCATCACAGCCCTATGAGCTCTGCCCTTCAGTCACTTCTTCACCCAGAGCACTATATGAACCCACACATCCCACTGCTGGACAACTTGTTCAGAAGCTACTGTGAAAGTCAGTATCAAAAGCTTTACCAAAATCCAGGATAACTTTCCATTAATCCACTAGGGGAGTGACCTTATCCTAGAAGGACATCAAACTAGTGAAACAGGACTTTCCCTCTGTGAGCCCATGTTGACTGTGCCTGATGACTGCACCATTTTTTAAATAACTTGCACTAGTATCCAGTATGATCTTCATAATTTTTCAAGGAGCTGCAGTTAGATTAACAGATCTACAGTTCCTTGGGCCTCCCTTCTCATGATTTTTGTAGATTGAAATAACATTGGTTAGCAGATTAATTTTATTTCAGGTAGCAAGTAATGGTGAGAATTCCAGTGTGGGATGTGGTTTGTTTAAGGGGTCAAAGAGAAAAGAAAGGAAAAGGGGATGTGCCAAAGAAGGCTGCAAGACATGAGAAAGGAAGACTGAAAGAGGAAGGCATGAAGAAGATAAAATCCTATCAAACTGTACTAAGCATGCACTATAGAGATAGGTCTTCACACACCTTGAACCAGCTTTAAGAATAGTTATAAACTCTTGGTCCCAAAGGTATCATACACCTAAGTGGAGCTGGAGTTTCACTAAATAGGACTATCAATAAAGTATAGGTTTAATGATCCTGTACTGACACCCAGCTAAGCAACTGATAGCATTCTAGAGTGCTGCCAGCTTGGAGTGCTCTGTGAGCAATAAAATTATAACCAAGCTATTAATAAAAACTGATTTTCATTTCTTCCATTCAATAATCCCTTGCTATGAACAGCAAATGCCTAGGTGGAAAGTAAAATGCAAATTTCTCACATGGTTTCTCACATATCCATAAATCTCCCAAACCAAAATCTATGAAAGATAAAAGTCAAGGCTCGTAGTTACTTTGTAAAAAGGAGATAACAGACTTATATGTGAACAAAGTTATCACTACACACTAATGGAAACTATAGAAAAACACCATTTCAAAGACAAAACTTTGAAGTTTCTACCCACTTACAGATTCCTTCTCTTAGAGAACTGAAGAGAAAAAAAGAAAGGAAATTCAACCACAATACATTTGCACAGTCATAAGAGCAAAGTAAACTTTTCCAAAGAAGAGAAAAGTTTGTTCACATGGGATGAGATATTAAAAATATTAGGTTAACTTGTAAAGGTGTGTACTGAAACCAAAACCACTTTTTATAAGGTGGGAATAATTATAGGTTTTATATTGCACCTGAAGTTTCTGAAGACAATGAACCAACTTCTTTCACTTCCAAATAAATTTTATTTTTGTAACTACAAGGATAATTCTAAGGTTCTGTTTGTTTGGTAAACCTTCAATTTATCTCTCTAAATAACCGACTGTTCACCCACAGTTTATCTATTCTTATATCAAAAAAGGGTCCTGATCTCTTTCATCTGGTGTTCTTCTTTCCCCTGTGAATGGTGAGTTAGTTTAGAAAAGGCCTGCTTGGGAACTGAGGGGCTCTATATATACACCCATCAAAATACAAATAGAACAGAGTTTCTTTGGTCATTCTTTTAGCGGTTTGGTGGCTTTATTTATGCAACTATTCAGATCACCTACAAGTAATAACCAGTGTCCATGCACAGACAATGGGAAAGTATCAACACCTTGACATTGAATAGTCTGATACTCCTAAAAAAAATTATATATATATATATATAAAAATCTAGATTGTGAGTTCACCTTGCCCATCTTGGAAAGATGGAGAATAGAATTTTCAGCCCTGTTCTTTTCAGTTTTAGTTTTCTCAGACAAAATCTTACTAGATTCCTGTCTTCACAATGAAAATTTGTACAAACACAGTAAAAATATTGGAAGAGAAGTATATACCCAGGAAGTATCAAAATGAATCATACTTCTAGATACCATTACAGATGGAAATCAGATACACTTTTGGACAGAAAAATTTAGGCATTAAAAACTCTGCATGCAATTTAGTTGTGAAAACTTTAATTAGCCAATAAATTCAATGAAAATCAGTGAATTTCACAGAGCACACGTGAATTTGGTCAGCTGACTAGTTTCCAAAGTTTATGGCTGCTTTAACTAGGAGTTTGACTCAGCTGTCTAATTTTCTGCTGATGTCATAAGCAAGTATATACGACATCCCCAAGAGGCTGATTTGGATAACAGAAGTTTAACACCTGTCTTTTAAGATTTTCAGCAAATCTGTGGGGAAATAAAAACATAATTTCTAAGAATATGTGTGTGTATTGGAAGGCAGGGGAGGGATACATTTTTAGAAACTAATTAAGATTTTATAGAACAAAAAAGTTTATTGTTTATTCTGAATGTTACTTCTTTGTTACCACTAGCACAAGTGCATTGCTTAAGTTATCTGTAGTAAAAATAATACCAAAAACTTTATATGTATTAATACTGGAAATTCAATGCAGATATTCTTAAAACTTAGATATTAGGGAAAACCACAAACAAATAAATGGATTTAATATAAGTTTAAACAGACTAACAATATTTCTGTAGTCTATAAATAAAGTCGATGCACAATTGTGAGTGTTCTTTGTTTTCTTTCCAGTTATTTCATTGTTTGGATGATGTATATTTGACAGAAATAGTGAAAAAATGCAATATAAAGACATTGAAATATTGCATTTTGTGCATACACAAATAGTCCAATCCTTCTTCTACTAAGAAAATTAGAGGAGTAGTAATTAAGTAACACTTAAAAACACTCTCAGTATGTGCTAGGCACACAATAATTTGTGTCTTTCATCATTTTTTCTGTAGTTTTAGATGTGTGTTTGTTTCACAAATACCAAGCACTTAGAATTTCTTTCTAGCCATGTTGGGAAAACTGACTCGGGATAAAATATGCCTGAGAGAAATGTAGTATTTTCCTTTTTCATTTCTATTTTTATTATTTTAACTTTATATGAATGATATTTTGGGGGAAGAAACAAGCAAATGAGTGAAATTCTGGTATATTTCTTAATAATGGAATGATTTGCTATAATGTCAAATTGACTGCATTATCTTAGATTCCATCTTACTGTATAGGCTAACCAAAATTTGCAGTTACTTCTAAACTGTAATTGGAATTTTGAAAGAAGGTTTACATGGTAATATCCACCATGTTGGTTTGATTTTTAAGTTTCTATTGTTTGGAAAACTATATCTTCAGGATACAACTCTAGGGCATGATGAGTTAGGATAAAAGCATTAAATTCCATTGCATGGGTGTTCATCACTGTGTTCTTAATAACATTTACTAATTATTACTATTCTCTAATCTTTATCTACCTTGGCAGCCCAGCTATAATAAACCAACAGGATCTCACCAGAAACTGCCACCTTCCCTACTTTCAGAATAAGTACATTGCAGTCCTGACTGATAAAAATTGGACTGCTAAGCCTAGCCAACAGAATATATTTTACATCTTAAATAAAAAGGGAGTTCCTCAGAAGATGTCACATAAACATGTTCTTAAACTTCCATTCCACTAATAAAACTGTGCCCTACTAATTCAGACAGAAAAGTAAAAGGTCAGAAAGATTTAAAAGCCATAAAAATGTATTAATTGCCTGAGCATTAGGCCATCTGTCGTGAAGCAAGAGCCTTTGTCCTCTGTGGTGGACTCAGCTATATCAATAGTGTAACTGCTGCTCAATAGCTGTGTGTTAGTTTAGCTCCTCGTGGAGCAGACATTTAATTGAAACTCGGACTGGCAGAGTACATGGCT
>JAOTQP010001286.1:73385913-73412466 GCA_026413545.1 Cichladusa arquata | reverse complement strand
GATATAGATATAGATATAGATATAGATATAGATATAGATAGATATAGATAGATATAGATAGATATAGATAGATATAGGTATAGATATAGATATAGATTAGATATAGATATAGATATAGATAGATATATATGTATATAAAGTTTATATTTAGTAGCATTCCATGATAATTGAGGAGTAAACTGGTATATAGCTTCCAGAAGAATCAGGTTAGTAGTTCAGTACAATTTAGCTTTAGGTTAAAATAAAAAATGTGGATTATATAATGCAAAGTATTTATTTGGTAGAAGTTCAATCTGCTATTTAAATAATTTTGAAAAAATCCCATATTCTCAAATCATCTGTTTTCTACAGCTGACATGAAAGGCTAAAACAAATAAAAATTGAAGGCAACATTCCTTCATCTCCCATACCTTCCACTGTTGCTTGGGGAGGGCTTGGGACTGGAGAGGTGAAGTTTGGGATTACGAATGGGTGAGGAAAGGTGTTACTTTATTTTTGTCTTTTGTTGCTCACCACTTAAATCTATTTAAATTGACAAAAATTTCATTTCCCCAATATAGAGCTTTTTTTGCTTGTAGCACAGTAACGGTAAGCAATCTCCCTACCTTTGCCTCAACTCATAAGATTTCTTATTTTATTCTGTAAACCAAGACTTACCCACAACAATCGTACAAGAATTTAGATAAATCTCATATATATCTCCCTACATTTATCTTTACAGCTTTGTCTAACAGAAAAGCAACCTCCACTGTTTTCTTTTTCTTGTATACTGGCAGGATAATAACAGTTTAATTTGATGAATTGCAGTTTATTTTTCTTTTTTAACCAACTACTGTGTTGCTAGATCAATCAGCTCTTTCATTTAAATTATTCACTCCAGTAGTTGAAAGTGTGAATTCAGAATCTTTTCAGTTCACTGAGAAATTCTACAGCTCTGTTTACAGGGAGGATGTACAAGAAAACCTGAAGACTGTCACAAGAAACTATTCCTGTCTCAGCAATCACCTCAGTGAACCATGCATATCTCCATAAGAGAAGTAGTCAGCCAGAGCTCTCTGTGATGAAACAATGCATACAAAACCTAACACTGAAAGAAAACTAAGTACAATATTTGACTCATGCTATAACAAAATGATCAGGCTTACAGCACATTTTGTTTACTTTTTTCTATTTTGTTTTTCTATAATACTGGCATACTTAGAATCAATAAAACAGACAAAAAAATTTGCACACTGTGCTGATTCCACATGGAAGGCTGGGGGGCGGAGCCGCCAGGGGGAACGGAGGGCTGTTCCCCCTCTGGGAGCTTCCCCTGTGGGATGTGGGGACCAGTCGGAGGGCTGATTTGGTGGTTGGCATCCCAGGTGGCCAATGAGAGTTGTTTCATTTTCATAAATCACACTGGTGGGGGGGTGGGCCGCTCTCTTTCGCCTTCCGGCCTCTCCAGAAGTGAAGTGGCTCCAGGCTCGGCCTTGGCCCCGGCTCTGTGGGAGCCCCTGGCCCGACCGCGGCTCGGCTCCCCGGCTCCGGGCTCAGCCCCAGCCCTGGCCTTGGTGGCCCCCGGCTCCACGTGGCCCCCGGCCCCGGGCAGTTTTCTGCTCTGCTCTGCTCTGCTCTGCTCGGCTCGGCCCACCTCGGCGTCCCTCTCCACATGGCATGGCCGAGTGAGGGGGATGGGGGAGCCACCAAAGGCTCTCCCTTCCCCCCCCGCCCCTACTGAGAGAAGAGGCCTCCAGCTGCCCACGTCGCTTCTTCACGTTCTGGATGCAATTTTAACTCTTTTAATGCCTGGATATTATTCTCGATCTCCTGAGGTCCCCTAAATGAGAAGAAATAAAGCATGGAGTCTACAGAAGTCAGCAGAATGAAGATAAAGTTCCTGATAGGAAGAGATTGAAAAGATGCAACTGATGAGTAGCTGAAAACCTTTTTTTTTGTGGGGCTATAAGGGGACTGTGACGACATTAAATTTTTTTTAAACTGTGAAAAATACTTGGGGAGGTTTGGGTGCTTGAGAAGAAGACTTTTTTCCTCGGGGAAATGGAGCTCTCTGTTTTGGGACTGGAATATGGACAGAGATATTTGACAGAGAAGGAGATGAAGAGAATTTTTTTTTCAGCAGCCTGCCTTTAAAAGTGGTACCCCAAGTGTGTAACATAACCCATAGCACAGCTCTGGAAGGACTGTGAAGAATGGGAGGAGAGTCATAATCTGCAATATTTTCCCGGGTGGATGTAGATTGTGAAGGTGAAGACATCACTTAAGCCTAAACCAAAAAAGGGACTTTTCTCTCTAGAGTGAATTGAAATGATTATTTAAGTAGATAACTGACCGAAGTGTTTTCTGTATGTCGTTGTTAAGAAATGTGGAATGAAGAAAGGGGGGAGGAGGGAATAATCTAGAAATCTTATTCTGAATTCTTTTTGAGTTATTAATAAATTTTTTCTGATACCCTTTTAAGTTCTAAGCCTGCCTTGTCTCTCTTCCTGAATCCTATCTCTAAAGGAAACTAAATATATTAAAATTGGCAAACCCAAGTCACACTGTGACATTTTGGTGGAGAATCACAAAAATTAAAAAATACAATTTAAAAAAAATTCTTACCAGAAAATCTAACTGGCCTCCTTCACTATGAAAGACTTCAGCATAATTCTGAGGCCAAACAATGCAACTTCTGTCTCTCCTATACAGAACAATAAAATTCAAAAGCATGTAGGCTAAGATAAAAATGCTTGCGTAAATTAGGATTAATTAATTGCAATTAAGTAAAACCAAACAAAACCTGAAATACACAGGTAAGAAAATGTGATAAATAATAACAGAGATTAATGGGACTGTAAACTAATGTTGGAGACTGCAAAAATTTAGCACAGCCATAAGTCTCTCCTTGTCACTATAGAACACAACTTAGTTATATTCTATTTCAATATTTGAAATATGCTGCTATTTTTTTGGCTTTGTATCATATTAATCTTGAAGTCTTGAGACTTGGGGCTGCACTATTCTACCTCTTCATTAGAAACGGTATATATCAGTATTTTACCTTTCTCCCCAGACCTATTGAAGTCAAAGAGAGTTTCCTATTGATGTTCCTAACTGCAACATGTATTGAAATTTTAAGTTACTCCTAACATTTCTCCTTGAAGTTAATTGAAAATGGTCAATTGTGAAAGACTTTATGTAATTTTGCAGCTCATCTACTTTACAAAACTGTTAAATATTTCAAGAATATAAGTCCGTTTCTTGTAAGTATAGATTAGAAGTGCTTAATCACGAGAGAAAAAAACATTCTAAAGATAATTCATGAGGTCTTGAAGACTCTAACACTCGCTCTATCATTACAGCTGGTGTTCACTCTTCTGAATTTCAGGATATTATTAATGTGCAAGAAACACTCCCATGAAAAGGAAAAGAGTGGAGCGTAAGAGCAGCATTACTTAAGCTTTGTCTAAATGGAAATGTTCCAGATAGCTGTATTAATGACAAACTCCTCTTCCCTGACTGCCATGGCATATTATTGGGGTTGCTTGGTATGAATCAGACCAGCTGCAGTTATGATAGTTTTACTGCACCATGGAAAACAGCTGAAAAGAAAGTGGGTATTACAGTTGACACAAAACTGAATAAAATCCAGCAGTGCTCTTTGATCACAAATAAAGCAACCAGCATGTTAAATTACATTATGAAGACTATGGCCACCAGACCATTTATTCCAGTCTACTCTGTTACAATGGACCCACACCTGGATTATTGTGACCAGTTTTGGGGCCCACAGTTGAAAAAGGTCGAGACTTTCAAGAGTGGTTGAGGGAGAATATGCTTATTTAATCTGGAGAAGCCAAGGTCAAAGGGCAGTCTAAGAGAAAACTAGATGACTGAGCCTCTCTTTCTAGAAGTGGCAGATAACAAAGTCAAAGGGGAAAAGTTTAAAATTACCTGCCTGAGGGGTTCAAATTAGATATTTGGAGGCTATTGCAGCTGCAGAACAGGGCAACTGGGGAGGCAGCATAACCTCCATCATTGGCAACTTCTAAGACTTCATTAGACCAAACCACAGCTGATACGATCTACTGGTGATAATCTTGCTGAGAGCAGGGGTTTGGATGACTTCCATAGGTGCTTCTAACCACCATTTCTATAACAAACTCATAAATGTTATCCAGTAAAACACAAAAGTTAAACCAGATGACCAGTCATTGGATTTGGAGGTTTCTTTGGCAAAGGGTTGGTCTGGCCTGTAAATACAATTGAATGCTAGTAAGAAAAACCACCATTTTGATCTTTTCCTTTCTTACCTATTCTTTGTACTTTTTTAAAAAATCCTGTAGATTAGAGAGTTATAAGTCTCTAGTAGCTCTTCCTAACCACTATTCAGCTTATCCTATCACAGAGAAACTAGTCTGAAACTTCAACTTGTTTGCAGAAATATTGGTTAAAAGAACGTTTTTTTCCCCACACACATAGAGAAACTATGTCTCTCATACTACAGAATACAACATCCAAAAAAGAAGAGAAACAATATTTCCCTTTGAAGTTCAGTTCCATGAGAAAGAAGTGCTAGTGGTCAAACTTCAAAGAGAAACTGCCCTTCCTACCTGTCTGTAGCACTTCAGAGAGAGCTAATTTACCTCTGTGGGGAAAGGCAGGCCTTTCAGCAGTCGAGCTGCCTGAGAGAAGATGTAACTGGTGGACTCCAGAATTGGATGACAATTTCCTTTGAAGCTTGGCTGCTCATGTCATTAGCATTTCAGACATGTTGAAATTATTTACTTTCCATTTTGGTTTCAGGTAGAAAGATAAATGGAAGCTCCCAGCTTAGCTCTTAAAGTTGTAGCTAGACTTTAAAAGGGTTTAATATTCTTTAATAGCAGTCATGAAGTTTTCTGACATACATGGTAGAGACACCCAATTTTTTTCATTCTTACAACACCTTGATGGCCATCCACAAGGGCTGGCATAGTATCTATCTAACAAAAGTCAACAGAAACTATTTGTAAAAAGGGGATCGTCTTATTTTAATTGACAATGATTCTATAGAAATTATATAAAAAAAATCCAATGATTCTTTGAAATAACGCCATGATTAAAATTTTCCTCATATAACTACTTTGTTTAAAGTAGCTGGCAGCTTGCACTTCATTATATTTTTATGGTGACATCTACACAACTGCGGAAAAGGTCAGACATACTAGAATTCTGCTGCATAACAATTTCCTAAGTGGAATATTTTTCCTGGATACATTATACATTTTTACAATTGACTTTCACAGAATTTAAAGGACACAGCTCATACGGTCTGCAAGGGCTTAAAACAGCCAGCACATCTCTTCAACCCATGAGGGACCTGACAGCCCACAAGTAGAACAGTTGTCTATATAAGATTCAGCACAAGTTTCCATCTTTCTATAACTACTGTTTTTATTTAGGACATTTTGACGAAGCATCTGAAACAAACCCTAGCTTAGGATAGCTCTAAAGCAAGTCAATAGCTTAAAATATAAGGAAAATTGCAGGTGCTGGTAAAAACAAAAGAAAACAGAGAAAATTGTGCATCAGAGAACATCTGTTGTAATGTGAAAGAAAAAATATATACGAAGAATTGGAAAAGCAATGAAAGGAGAAAGCAGAGCTAAGCTTGAAGGAAAGGAAAAAGACAGTAAGGTTCAAATGTAATACAGGAAAGGGAATAGAAATGAAAATATTCTATAAAGTGTAGTGAATGAAAAAATACTACTAATAATAAAATTGTGGGTTTCCTTTTTTATTCTTTTACTGCTAGAGGGATTTTAATTTTATGCAGAAAGAAGTAATCTTAAGAGAAAAAATGTTTTTAAAATATAGTTTAAATAAATTAATTGTTGATTTAAGAGACATACAGTAATAGTATTAAAAGACTCAATTTTTTATTAACCTATTAGTACAAATTTCAAGTGGTAAAAGCACTCCTGAATACACACACCTGAATTGTACATTAACTGAGAAATAAAACACAATTCAATTTGTTTAATTTCAGCACTTCACTATTGTTGCAAGTACATGTACCTTAAAGTACAAGCCCAATTTTGTTTACAAAACACCTCTAAACACTACAGTAAAAATATTTAACAACAGGAAAATTATTAGCTAAAAAAAATTGTTTTATCTTTTAGAAATAAGGATATTTAGATTTTTTTCATCTATCTCAGATTTTCAGGACTCAGGTCATAAAAAATAATAAAATCACTCCGTACTTTATTTGGTCTCAAAGGCATGGGCAAATTAGCTTTTCAATGCTGAACTCAGATCAGACTCACTTTCTAGGTCACAGAATATTATGATCTAACCATCAGATTTACCATTGTGTGAAAAAAAAGTGAAGTTTGAGATATTGTGAACAAACTGTGATTTGTGTTATTGTTGCATAGTGTATCACTGCCATGGGAAAAGCATTGCAAACCACCACTGTCCTGTCAGAAATTGAGAACAAGTGTGTGAAATTAGTAGTTTTCTGCCAATATTTTTTAAAAAGGATTTTAGGTTAGACTGCCCCATCACCTTCCTCTGTCTCTATCTATAAAAATCCCAATAGGAGAGTGCTCTCATAGAGTATAATTTCAAACCCTGAATTCAAATTAAAAATATTTCAGTAATAATGCAAACTTCAGTAACAAAGCATGAGGTTGACAGATTGACAAGTATGTATTTTTTTTCTTTAAACAGGAATAAAAAAAGCAGCCAGACTTGTATTAAAAAGTATAGTATTACTCTGTCTCTGAAAAATGTTCACTGATTAAACAAAAAAAACCCAGATAAAAATGTAGAAAAATAATGGTGCAAAAGGGTTTTTTTTTATTTTTTGTTTTTTAATTTATAGAAAAATGCTGACCATTCTATAATTTAAATTTAGAGTCATAATTTCTTACCATCATCTGGTTTTGATGTCCTTAGCACAATTTTAAAAAGAATTTCTACAGTCCATTACAGTCATCAATATTTATCATAGATAATTGTGTGCTTCTTCTATATTGCAAAGTGTTCACATACTATACTGCTGTCATGGATTTTTCCCTCACATGTCAATCAATTTTTAAAAATCTGATAAGCTTAATTCCACTTAGACCATTTAGCTGAAATTTGAGCTTCACAATTATTCAGCCAGCAAACCGATTTCAATTTCTATTGATTTGTCAGTCTCTTGGAAAAAGCATCAGCTAAACACAAACTGAGTTATCTTATAATGAGAGAATGATTATAACTTTTTTCTGATTTTCAGAGGCATTTTTTTTTTTCATAACTGGTACATTTAAAACTCAAATTTTATATAACTTTGGTGCAATAATTTTAAAAAGTTTATAATTAAACAGGACTCATAAACTAATACCATAGTTGCTATTTGTGACAGTATTTGTCAAAAGATATCTCACAATATCTAAGTTCTCCCATTTTCACTTTATAAGCAGAAACTAATAAATTTACCAACTGTGACTACGTGAGTTCTACCACTAAATAAATTTAAAAAGTTCAATAACCAAGTGTCTCTTAGAAAAAAATAATGTGACTGTTGGGAATTGAAAGCACCCTACTGACCCTCCTGTGGTTTTCTGTTGACAGGTCTGAAATCCTGAGCATCACTGACATCCAGGCAAGTTACCTCTGCTAGCAAGTGCCTCGCTTAAATGAGGTGAGGAAAAGTTCATGACAGACAAATTCATACATACAGAAGACTAAATTTATAGAAAGGACATTTAGCTCAGGAAGTCAGCGAGCTGAACCTTGAGGATGGAGCCACATGCGCCCCAGGGGCTGATACCACAACAGACAATTGTCAATGACCTCTTCATCAGTGACCTGGGCAATGGATACAAGTTTGGAGAAGATACAAAACAGAATATTTGATACACCAGGGCATCATGCTGCCATTCGGAGGGACCTCAGCAGGCTGAAGGCATGGGCTACCAGGAAGCTCATGAATTCCAGTAATGGAAATTGCATGTAGGGGAAATAATACCCTACATCAGTACACACTGGAGGACAACTTTCTGGAAAGCAGTGCTTTTTAGCAGGCCTACGGGCTCTGGTGGACAACAAATTGACCATGAACTAGAACTGTGTGCTTGAAGCAAAAAAGATGAAGGGCATCTAGGCAGCATATGGAAGATTTTTGATTGCAACTCAAGGGAGGTAATCCTTTCCCTCTGCCCAGCCCTAAAGAGACATGTCTAGAATATTTTGTCTAGTATTGACCTTCCCAGTACAAGACAGATATGGATTTTCTGGGGCAAGTCCAGCAAAGATCATGAAAATGATCAGGGAACTGGGGCATCTGACATAGAAGGATAAGCCAAAAGAGAGCTGGGACTGTTCAGCTCAGAGAAGACAAGGCTCAGGACGATCTTATCAATGTGCATACCTGATGGGAAGAGTTAAGAATAAAGAGCTAGACTTGTCTCAGTAATATCCAGTGACAGGGCAAGAAACAGTGGGACATAAAATGATGTGAAAAACCCCCATTCAAACCTTAAAAACAACAACAACAACAAAATAAACAATCCACCTCACAAAAAAAGCATGGGCTTTATGTGCTTTTATACTATAAAGATGATCAAACACTGAGACAGATGACACAGAGAGGTTTTGAAGTTTCCATTCCTGGAGATATTCAAAACTGAATACGACACAATCCTGAGCAACTTGCTTTAACTGATCCTGCTCTGAGATGAGAGATTGGTCCTGGTTTTTTTCCAGAAATGTCTTCCAACCTCAATCATCCTGTTTGATTCTATGTGTGGGCTTCATCTGACACTTTTGTAGGCTACAACTTTTGGCCATTGTTAGAGATGACACATCATGTTGGAGCAATGTTTAATCTTCCCAGATACAGCTGCTCTGAAAAGAAGCTGAGTCTACAGATAATTTTTTCCCTTTAGTCTATGTAACATTAGGTCAGACATAAATATCCAGTGACTGCTGGCTGCATGCAGTTCAAGCAGCCCAGTTGTGTCCAAGAAAACACCATCAGTCAAGGAAGGTGGTGTACAGGCAAAAGGAAACTGTGACATACATCTGTGAGGGAAATGAGCCAGGCAATGATTGCTGATATCCAAACTGCTCCTTGCCCCGGCTGTAAGCTAAATAGTTGCACTTAGTGTCTATAATAATCCAATCATACCTCATGCCTCAGCAGAGTAGAGCAAGCCCTGAGAAATCATAATTACCTCTTTTCTCAGGAGTACCCACATATTTGTCTTCTGGCTATCTACATGATATAAACTGTGTCTTGTGGCTCTTGGTATTACAAAAAACTTTGATATGCTGCTCACAGGGTCATGAGAAATAGCTAATTAGGGACTGACAAAGCTGAAGCAACCCCAACTCCCAAAGGCTTCCCTCTTACCTCCCAGCAGATAACAGAAGATCACAAAGATGGAAGGACTTTTTGCTAGAGAAGTAAAAGAGTTAACTGGTAAATTTGACACTCAAGCTTAGGTTAAGTAAATTTATAAAATGAAAAGTTACAACTCTTGACTATAAATCTTACTGAAGGCAGGAAACTGGTACATCACTGAGGAGAAAAGAAAAAGCCTTTTTGAAAGTCAGGAATATCAGAATAATTTAGTACCAGGAAACTACTTTAATGTCTACACATCCATACTTTGTAGAGAAATAGCCTTTATTTCTCAATTTACTCATCTACAGTTATTGCATTTGAAGATACATATATGTAACATATGTATATATGTATCTATAACCAAATTTACGTACTACACACAATATGCATACCATGCAACAAAATGCATACCATATAAACATGTCAATTATGTCTATATATATGTACACACACTTAGGTAGGATGTAGGCTGATGAATATTAGTTCTATCAAGCTTTTCAATTTCCTTCATGCAGTCTGATAATAGTCTTGTGAAATTCCTTCATTTTGGAAACAATAGAATAAATGAACTACATCCAGTTCCTGGAATAGAACATAATAAACAAATGATAAGCATCAGTACTAAAGCAAAACCATTTGTATATTCAATTTATCCAAACTTTAGCAAAATTTTTATAACTGCTATTCACAGAAGCTGAATATACTGAGTATTGCCACTTAGCATCCTAATAAAGTATATATTGAAATTACATCTGTATCTCAGGTGCTTGCAATTTCACTGAACATGTATGCCTAAAGTACTGATTCTAAATCCAGTGCTACCTGGATGTGTATGTTTCTTTTGTCTTGTTTTGCAGTCATATCCTTTTATCCTAGTAGAAAGATGAGGAACTCATCTTGAATGATGGAAATGTTTGAAAGAGGGAAGAATCCCTGGAACATCCAGCAAATAGTGCTGGCAATTCAGCTGAAAGAACATCTTGTAAACTGTACGGCACTTCCACAGCTGAGTGTGGGGGAAGAGCCATACCAAAGCAAATAGCATCCTTCAAAAAAATTTTTATCTATTCTATCCAGAAAAGCTTGCAGGGTACTTTTTCTGGTTAATAAACTAGAATACCTCAGACAAAATTCCACTTATAATAAATATTGCATCTCTTAATTAAAACCTCAAATCCCTTTAGACAGACTATCTTAAATGTTGAAAAATAAGATCATTTCCACATAGAGATCATGTTAGTTGATTGAATGTACTTACAGTGCAATTTGTGAGGTTCTTTGAGTGGGAGGAAGAAAACTGAACATATGATTACACTGGTTTTGCTAAACAAGTTTTGGGCTGGGTTTTTTGTATGCACAGAGATTTTAATCTCCTTTAGAAACTAGATAAGAAGTATTTTCCCCACATCTACCTTTGCAAACCTATGAATACATTTTGACACAACTCTGAAATGCCAAAAATGTATAACTCCTAGCCACAATAATTAAAAATTATCTAGACATATTTTGATTTTTTTATTATTATTTCTTTATAATACTCTTCTGTATCCTCTCAGCACATCTGCTTCATTCACATAGCTAATGTGAAATATTTGACATCATTTTAAAGAAAAAAAATCAGCTATTCTATAAAGAAAAAATATTAATTTCTGTGAATCATGTTGTAGGGGTTATCAGCACACTTCTGAGTTCTCCTATGTGCCAATAATATTGTATAACTGTCTTGTTTAATGCAGCTCCTTTTATCAATATGAAACTTTAATTATTTAAAAAAGTGGAAGTCTGTTTCACTCCACTAAGTAGAGTTCTCTCACCCTTAAAAGAGGAGTCAAAACTTCTAGGTTAAATCTTGATTCAGATTTAAATAAGATTCTAGTTGGCAGTCAGAAACTCTTAATTGTCCTTTGAAAAATTCCACTTTGAGGAGCAGCAGACCTTCAGCATTTTTTGAAAGGAAGATTCTACAGTTCCTTCTTGCCTACACTTTCATTCTGCTTTAGGCAAAAGAGAAAAGCAGAGATGTCAGAAAAATATAAACCATTCTACTGGCCATCTTCTTAAATGCAGTGGAAGATTCAGAAAAATAAGAACATTTTGCTCCAGGCTAACCTATGAATCTTTTTTTCTGTCAATATTCATTTCTTCTTAGTTAAAAGGGGTAGGAGAATAAGATGAATCTGAAATATTATACAGTTCTTGGCTAGAAAATTTTAATCCTTCAATATTTTGTTTCCCATTCTTTTGTTAAAATTTATTGCCCTTCATTGTGTCCATTTTTTTCAATGGAATATATTTCACCTGTAAGATTATTAATCTCTTCTCAATTGAAAAATCACATCATGAATATATATACCACCATTTTAAATCGCTCATATTATATGGGTTCAAACCTTCATTCAAATATTTACTGTATTTCTGCAGCTGTTGATGTGCTGAAACACAGAGCTTCCCTTGGGGCAGAGGCCCCTTAGAGAGACCTTGACAAATTTGAGATGGGCAATCATCAGCTGTAGGAAGTTTAACCAGGGCAAGTTCCATATTCTGCACGTGGCTGTGTGTGTGGACTGGGCAATGAGAGGCTGGAAAGTAATGCTGCAGAAAGAGATCTGGGGGTGCTGGTCAATGGCAAGTTGACCATGAGCCAGCAGTGCCCTGGCAGCCAGGAGGGCCAACCTTGTCCTGGGGGGCATCAGGCACAGCATCACAGCCAGGCAAGGGAGGGGATTGTCCTGCTCTGCTCTGAGCTGGGGCAGCCTCACTGCCAGTGCTGGGGGCTGGCTTGGGCTCCACAATGTAAGAAAGGCATTAAACTATTAGGGAATACCCAAAGAAAGGCCATGAAGTGGTGAAAGGTCTGGAGGGGAAGACATATAGGGAGCATCTGATGGCACTTGTTCTGTTCAGCCTGGAGGAGACTGAGGGGAGATCTCTCTGTAGCCAACAACTTGCTTCTGAGGCAAAAAGGAGGCACAGACACTGATCTCTTCACTCACCACAAGACTCAAGGAAATGGCATGAAGCTGAGTCAGGGGAAGTTTAGGTTGGGTATCAAGAGAAGGTTCATCCACCCAGAGAGTGTTTTGGCACTGGAACAGGCTCCCCAGGGACGTGGTCACAGTACAAAGCGTGACAGAGTTCAAGAAGCATTTTTGGACAACGCTCTCAGGCACATGGTGTAACTCTTGGGGATGGTCCTGTGCAGGGTCAGGAGTTGGACTTTTATGATCCTTGTGGGTCCCTTTCAACTCAGCATGTTCTATGATTCTGCAAGTTATACTTAGTTTAGGTGGAGGTGTATAAAACCTGTAACCCAAGACTGGAAACTGAAAGTTGACATCAAACTACCAGCTGCAGCCTGAGCTCATCACAAATGCTTTCTCAATCCTGCACCACACAGAGACTGAGTTTAGATCCTCTTGGAGAATCCTTACAGGTTGTCAATATAAGGCTAAACAAGTACAAGTCTCAGTTGTGACTATCCTTGCTAATTTTAATCAGTCCAGTAATCAGCACTCTGAGATCATGAAATTATACTATTGTGTTCTTGAAAAAGGACAAAATATTAAGTGGGTGAAATAGCACTATCTTAATCACTACAGCCTAAGAGAGCAATATTACAATCTTGAACTGGTTTTGTCATGTTCTGACCAGTTCCCATTTTAAAGACTATTCTATTTACAGTCTGCTGGTGTTTCAGGTACCTCGTTTTCAAAATTAGTAAGGGACATCTATGATTTTGAGGAATTTTAAAAATTAATTTACATTTAGTGCATTATAATACTAATAGTATTCATTCAAGGGCTACAACTTTCAGAATTTTCTTTTTTTTTTTTTTTTTTTGGTACTTTAACTCTGTTGAATTCAACATCATATTAGATTCCTGTTTCCTCTTCATAGTATCACAATTTATAATTTTAATTTGCCATCATAAATTTAGAAAACACTTATATTTTTAGAGTCTGTATTTTTACAGCTGTTCCCCACTCAGTAAAAAGCATTCTCTTCTTTTCAGTGCCTTTGCTCTCCTTAGCCATTATTGTACTTCTTTTTCATACTTAGAGTCTCTTGCATTAAAAAGTCACCTTCTTCTTTTCCCTTGTTGGGTTTTCTGTCCACTAGGACAAGTATTCTGATATAAATGTGGGTCCTCTGCCCACCTTGACATGTCTAAATAATTTATTTTGCCCTTGCCACAACATCTGCAAACATTGTGAACCAAGACTTTATGCAAATCTCATTTCTCAAAATTACACCTGGTATTGTTCCTTCTTCTGTGCTGTTGCATACATATAAGTGATACTTCTCACCCACCCCCCTCCCCTCAATTCAGAAACACACCATTCTGCCAATTCTATAAAGACAGTGATGGTCCGACAGACATTAGCATCTTATTGGCATTATTACCCTCCACAGAAATGCTTCCTTAAACATTTCCTTTTCCTGGTTCCTTTCTCATCCTTTCTGAAGTCTAAATTCAGCAAAACTCTGAAGTGATTGTTTTAAATAAGCAGCAGATACTTAAATACTTAACAGTCCAAACTGTTTTGCTGATATCAACTATATAAGCAGATTTCTAGTTGTGGAGGCACTGGTTTTTCTCGTTCCTCTCTCTTTTTTTCTCAGCTAGATGATTTCTCTGAAAAGATTCATTGCTGTTATCAGTAGCAATAATGGCTGTGGAGATAAATACATGCTCATGAACAGGAAAGATAATGCTTCATTTCAGGTAAGATATATCCATCTGCTTTATCTACTGGTATCTCCTGCACCAGGCTGACCTCTAGCAGAGTTTGGGTTCTCATCTAGAAGCTTGAAAAAGGGCAAACCATTGAAAAATCAAGAAGAGAGATATTACTTGAGCATGAAACATAACATCACAATGCTTTATTTGTATTAACTCTACCAAATGCAAGGAAATAAAACTGATTAAAACTCAGAGCAATCTGATTTTTTTCTTTTTTCCTAAACATACCAAATAGGCTCTTAATATTTCCTTCAACAACTCTGACAATTGCCTTTATACTGAATAAATAGGCCCCTATGCAGCAACAAAAAAGACATTATTCATAATGAATAAAATTTAATTCATATAAAGGATAGAATAACCTCTACAGGAAACCAGATATGTTGGCTAAACTAATGATATACTCTATAAATTATGTATGAATATGATAATTCTTTGCATTATTTGATAATTTAGAGGACTGCTGGTTTAACTACAAATATTGGGCTAGAACATTCAAAATCTGACCTTGAGACCTCTCTCACAAGAGTCATGAAAAGAAATTGAATGCATTTGAACCTTTGTTTTTACTGAAAATAAGAGCATGATCCTCAGGCTTAGAGGGAAGTGGGCTCGAAGTCTTAAACCAGCCATGGCAACTTTCATGCTTTCCCTACAACACACACAGGACTCCCACATCTCCCCATTTATCCATGCAACTCTCTAGCAGTCATTTCACTCTGGACTCTGCCTACTGCAAACAAATATTCAGGTTTCCTTCAGGCACTCAGATAAATACTTTTTACCCTCTCTTATTCTTGCTATAAATTAATTAGTCAGAATAAAACTCAGATCTTGCATATCAAAATAAAAGTGAGTACTTTGAGCTGTGTAAGGACAAACTGAGCATATAAAAGGATACCTATAACATAAATCCCTTTTTAAAAAAATTTCCCCCATGAAAATTCTTCACTGTTAGGATTAATAAATGAATTGACATAAATTAAAAACTAACCTGTTATAATTCAACCAAATTAAGTAATTAATACAAATCCTGATTATACGTTTTGCTTTGTTTTGTTCAAGACAAGAAACATCAAAAACTTAAGATTTGCCATTCATTCTAAAACAACTTCAATTTTTTTTTTTTACATCAAATACGATATATAAGCCGTGCTAAAGAATCAGATTCTCACAGCAGAAGTATTTTTACAAAACCTATACATATTTTTACATTTCCACACTATTTTTTATTATATTCTTTGCAATTCACCCTAATTCGCACTTAATAGGTAGTATTAGGAAAACTGGAGTGTGAAATTGAGGAGAAAATATAGACTTACATTTTGGAGCCTCATCAGGGACTCAAACATCTGTGTTTGGTGAGCAAGATAATTTATTTTCAGTACACCATCTTGTAAGAATCCTTTTTTTGCAATGAAAAACAAATGAATATACTGGTAGTTTTTATTCCATATACAGCATTTCAGGTATGGATCCATAAAAATGGGAAAAGAAAAATTGAGATATGACAGAACATTTCTATGTCATCTTAGGAAAGATACACTACCCCAGATTGTTTTAAGTAGATCAATACTCAACTTTGCAAAATTTAGGAGATTTAGTAAAACATCTCTTGAACAGTGTAAAACATCTCCTTAAGTCACCTGCCCACCAATTCGCAGAATTTCACTCAGATTCCAAAGGTTTTACTAGACAGAAAAAAAACAAACAACAAAAACAACAATAAAAGAGGTAATAGGGAAAAGAAAATCTGGCGATGATCCAGTGCACCATTTAAGAGCCAGATCTCAGTCCATCAAGAAGATGAAGGTCAAAATACAAGAGAGTTATCCATAAGGAAATACACAGAACAGGAAGTTCTCTCTACTGATGACTCACATTTTGTCCCAGCCAGAGAATGAGGCAGACTGATGAGGATAGAGCTGAAGTAATTCAGACTACAAGCTTGAACCAAACCAGATGGGCCCATCAGCTACATCAATGTCTCTGCCACACAACTTCCCAGCCAGTCATTAAGGATCAGTTGGAATTAGCAGGGTTTCATTTAAATCTTGACTTCAGAGATCTAAGTGTTGAATGTCATATAAAGCAAAAGAAAAAAGATTCATTCTTTTTCAAAAGGCATCAGAGGGTTTTTTGTGGTGCTTCAACATCCACCTATAAAAAGGGAACAGCAGTACATCCTCTGTATCTCAAAGGAATTTTGTATGAATTCATTAGAGAGTGTAAACAGATTGAGCTATCATAAGCAGGGCTGTATGAATACCAAAGCCTAAGAGAGAGAGAGACCAGAGTGATTATCCTCTGTCCCTCGCTTATTCATGAAGCCACTTGGATATGCCAGATGCTCTAGCTGCAAAATGAAGTGAAGCAAAGCAAAGCCACTGAAGATTTTATGAATTAAGATTACAGAAAGCTTAGACAGTGAACAACACCAGAGAGAGTTTACATGTGTCTTCATATGCAGAAAAATGGCTCCGTAACTAACTGGGGAGACTGGTGAGGGAAGACTAAGGGAATAATGTGCATCACAAAGTACTGATAACTTATATGGGAAATTACTGTTGTACATTGAAGTTCAATTTCAGAAAAAAAAGATGTATTTCATATTTGGTAAAACAAAAAATAATGAATTTTTTAAAATTAAAATTATTCCAATAATTTAATTTTATGCTTAACATAGCATTTCATGGGTTTGGTTTTATAATATCCCTGATCTATGTAAGACTGCAAGTCACATCTGATATGAAAAAAAAACATTGCTAGTATTTTATAATCTCTAAGATGATTTTCATGTGAGACATACCTTCACAGCCTGATGGTTTCTAATAGGTATGTTGTTTATATTCCTAAGTACCGGTAAATATTAAGACACTCTATCCTATGTTTCTGGAGAGGGGGAAGAGGAAGTAATGCTTCAAGTTCAAAGAGTCTCCTTTGGTTTAGCTTTTTTAAAAATGTCATCTTTACATGTTCTATTTTGACTGTTCTAGTCTATGGCAGTCAAGGACAAGATGCAACTAAAATTATATTTCCCAAATCCAAAACAAAATCTGTTAATCTATTTTGGTTTTCTAATTTTGTTTTGATTTTCAGTCATTTTAGACAGTAGTTTAACTCTCCCTATACTTTTCATTAAAATATCCTATAAGTTTAGTTAATACTAGCATATTTATAGCTACAGTGTTAAAATGTGCATAGAATTAATGCTGTGGTATCAATATGGTGTGCTGTGTTATGCTGGCATCAATAGCCATTGGGAGACACCCTCTTATTTTTGGGGGGCCAACTTTTAAAGGGGCTGTTCCAGCACTGGGGATCAGGTTTCCACATGCTACTTTTTGAGAATTCCTGATGATTTAGCAAGTACCAAGAAAGAAGAGATAGTATTTGTCAGTACAGCATGTCAAGATTTTGCTCAGCCTGAGGCCGATTTTCATTTGTGATGGAAGCTTTCTTGCATTTTGTACTTTCTCATTAACCTTTCTACTGAAGGCTCCCCGAAAATCTCATCTGAGGCAGAAATTCTTCTATCCTAAAGAGTTTCCATGCTGCACTATTGCCTGTGGAACACTCCTTCCTGATGGAAGACCCAGTTGAATGTAGCATTAATTTTGCTACAAAGCTCTTGTGTAGACTGTATGAATGTAGTTTTTCCTGGCAGACACAGAGGTGAGCATAAGCAAATGAAAATACATCAATGTTAGTTTCATGAATATTGGTGAAAGAGACTAGTGAAACCAGCTGTACTACTCATGACTGGTATTTGATAGGAGTAAGGAAGTGATGAGAAGAAAAATTAACTTAGTGTATTTTATATAAATACCTCAGAATAATTATTGAAAAGAGAAGACACTGTGGTTCCATTTCTGGAAAACATGGAGGTTTAAAAAAAACCATTTAAATAGCTGGAAAAACAAAAAAAAATGTCTAAAAATTAGAAATAACAGTCCCTCCATTCAAGGAAAAATGCTTGAGATTTTAATAATCACTTAAAGGTTGATATTTTGCTGATTAACACAATCAGTGGAGTGGTAAGCATTTCTAAAATCTGCTAGCCATTCTACAGCATTGCACATTCCATGTTTCTATCACAATTAGTACAAGTTGTTAAAAAAATACCTCGCTCTCTCCATCTGGTTTTTGCAAGGTAAGGCAGAGAACGAGACAGACTCTATAGCTTTTTGTCATAGGAGAGAACCAGATTCTTAAAGAACCACATAGATTGTGGTTCTTTAAGATATATGAGAACATGTCTTGCTCACAGATTTATGATGGTCTCAGGAGGTTTTTGTAACAGAAATAATTCATACATTTGCCCACCCCCCACAAAAGAACCCTCTATTTTAATGAGCTAGCATAAATTATTCTATTTGACATACCTGTAGGTTAGTACTTCTGTCAAAAAACTCAACGTACTCTACATGTGAAGACAAGCACAAACTGTACATTAAAATGGAGACTGTCACTGGAGAAGATAATTATTAAAATAGTAAAATAAAAGATGATAGAGTAACCAGGAGGAGTATTAAATGATAAAAGAATATCTTTGTGGCCTTCCAACTTTGTAATTTATGGAATATATTCTAGGCAGAAAAATAGCCAAGAACATATAAAATGAATAAATGTTAATGGGTAGGGGTGAGGGAGAGGAAATCACTGAAAAAATATAGAATTATAACCAAGGAGCCCTTAGAAACCAAAAGAATTTAAAACAATTCAGTGAACTTCTGAAAAGAAGCCCTAAAATTATCTCTATGTCTATACTGTTTTTCAGGAGATATTGTTAAAAATGTTCTATATCCGAAATCAAAGTGGAAAATGTAGCTCTAAGACAGAAAATTGATGTCCACATATCAGTTTTTCACAGTTAGCTGGGAAAGAATTAAGAAGATGGCAAAATAATCCTTCCTTATAAATTTAATCCCAAAGCAAAAAGAAAAACCAAAAACATATTGCTTTGATTCTCTTGATACTTACACAGCCCTAATTTTTTGGCCATACCTTATCTTTAATGAACACTTGAAACTAATAAGTTCCCTTCCAAAAACACTAAACAAGTACTACTCTCAAGGATCTTATGATGATTTTCCCAGAATCCTTGGTGGGAAAAAAAGTTATCACATTTATGATTATTGGAAAGGACACAAATTCAATTTCAGTAGCATGCAAATGTGCTAAACTGCAATATGAGTACAACAATATTAGTCCAGATAGTTCTGTTGGTTGAAGAGACCATAAAATTCTGTCTGCCTGCAGTACATGAAATCAATTGTGGACCAGACAGTCTCAGAGAACTAAATCTCTGCATTTGTTCCCTTAAATCTAAATTTCAATTTCATATAACTTATTTTAAAGTGCTAGAGGGTTAATAAATGGTTCAGATACAAGAATGGAACAGGGCAGCTTAATGACAGCCTGTTCACTTGATTTTTCAGAGGGAACGTCTCTGTCCAGAGATGATTTTCAGCACTTTATTCAATGTTTCAGTTAGGCATCATTGACCTTTCATGTCATGTGTCTTAGTTCAACTAGAAATGACCCAAGAACAAAGAAAATTAACACATTATCCACAGCTTCCATTGTTAAGATCGATCTTTTAAGGAAGAAGAAACAACACAGGAGTTAGAGTTTAAATTACAAAAGAGAAAAATAACTAAAATAATGTGTAGTAAATGTAAGTGATCCAGAAAAGACAAAAATAAAACAAAAAAATCAGATATCACAGAGACATATTGTAAAACTAGACAGGGTGTGATTCAAACAGAACTTTGCCTTAGAGGCAGCCATAGTATTTATTACCTTTGAAAACAAGGCTGAAGTGAGGCATATTGCCTCCTTTTAATCAGGAGTGAATCTACAGTCCTTATTTAAGAGAAAATATTTTATTACATCAGACACTTTAATACTTCTTCATATAGACAACTGGAATCAGTTTTATTTGTTTCTTATCAGCAGACCTATATAGTCGCTGTCTGGCAGCATTTCCATGATAGAGTTTTAAGTGATGAATTCAGTATATATTTCTTTTTTTGGTCATTTTATGTAAGTTCACATTGTGTATAATTTCTTTAGAAAGTATTATAAATACTCAGTGCATAATCAGGTACTAAGAGGATGTGATTAGTTTTGCATGTTAGTGCAAAAAAAAAAAAAAATTACTGTTCCTTACAGTTTTTCCCTGTGTAGATGTCTACAAATATCCTTGTCAATCTTGCATTCAAAATAGTTGTAGAAAAAGTTCATTGATGAACTGTGATATTACATTTCCACTGTAATCTGCATTTGTTGCACTTCACGAGAAGTCCGTAAAAACTAAAGTTTAATTTCACAGAAGCATAGAATAAGAGAATGTTAAGGTGTTGGAAGGGACCTTAAAGATCATTGAGTTGACATCTCCCACTAGGTTTAATCCAGCCTTGAACATAAGATATAGTAGTTTCATAAGGCATAGTCCCTTAAGTGAATGTCAAAGTAAAAAAAAAAATACTACTAGATTAAGAAAATATTAAGACCAGAGAATAAATGCTGCTTTAATGCAACTTTCATGTCTTCCCACAGCTCGACATATACACTTCTTGTGTGGTTGGGACTGAAAAAGTGTATGTATCTTACTAATAGTTTGGGTTTTTTCTAGCTCAATATAGTCTAATAACCCTATTACAGATCACTGTACCTCAACCATGATCTGTGGAATACCTATGATCCAGATGTCATTAGAAGGAAGAGAAGAAAGGCACATACATTTGTAAGCAAGGAGAAAAACAAAATTAAAGTAATAAATATTTGAAAGTTTAACTTTTTTTTTATTGTATTGCCAATTAAATGTATTGAGACAACCATGCACAAGTTAATCCTAACTTTAAAAATGTCTTTCTTGGGTTTTAAAAGTAAAAATGCCCTTACTCTTAAAAGGAACTTTTGTAGTATTTATTCCCAGTTCTTTTACATTTTTATTACCTTTAGTGCCTTTTGTTAGTACACACTAAAACTTATTTTATTTCAATAGGCCAGATTTGCAGCATTTGAAAATATGTAAATTATCCTGCACAACACAAATCTAAGGATTAATTAAGAACACTGCCAACTTAATCCATGGGAATTATCAGTGGCATGTATCTTGAGAAGTTGGACAAAAATTGATAATTAATCTCTTATGGCAAAAACCGCACTCTTAAAATCATTAGCACTGAAACATTTCAGTGCATTCTGTCTCCAGTTCTGGTTAACAAGGAGGTTATCAGTGACAAAACCAACATTTTTTATGCATTATGTATTATTTCAAAATTAAAAGAAAAACGTTAGGAGAACTTAACAAACCTACTTTAAACAGGTGATTTATGAGGATGCACAGAGAAGTAGTCAACGTAAAGATGAAGACAGACAAACAGCTAACCCAACAAGTTAAAATACTTCCAAATACTTCTTGTAGCAGTCCCAATAAACATCCAACAGCTTGCTTTCTTAGGATAATCTTTGTGAAATTCAGATATCCCATAGGATTGTCCACTGTCCATGTTGATTTGGAACTGGTTGAACAGAAAGCACCAAAGTACTACCTTTGTCACTATTTGTTGGAGGAGAAATTACTTTCAGAAGACTTAAGGAGCAAGCTGCTAAGAAGTTTGCAGTTTTGCATCTTCGTTCAAGCCAAAATGCTATCCTTGACAGTGATACAAACTACCACAAGGGAAAACTAATACCAACATTTTTTCTGCACCCAAATAAAAGGTGTTTTAACTATATTTTTTCCAGTAAATATTTCAATTTTTTTTTAATTTGGTTTTGCATGAAGATGGATTTTATTTATTAGATCCGAATTAACTTTGTTCATAATTTATTCCAAAAGATTTGTCTAATTTCCAGGTTCCTGTGATCTTATAGCATATCTCATTCTCGAGGAATTTCTAAATCAATCTCTTGAAAGCATCCAAGAATAAGAAGTTTTGGAGAAGGCCATTGACATGCTGAGGTGTGTTCAGAGGATAGGTTGTTGGAACAATATAGGTCAACAGTTTCCTTATAAGAGGACTGGGAAATGGTGGAACTGTTGCTTTGGATAACATAGTTGGGTCAAGATAAAATACCCATCTATGCCAGTGTGCTGTCCCTCCCAGCAATCAAAAAAATGTGCCTGGGGGAAGAGTGTAAGAACACGGCAAACATCTACTGTTTTTTTCCAAATTATATCATCCCACCCTTTAACAGCTTGTGCACCAGGCACTCCTTGAAACAGATGTGAGGTTTTCCTAGTAGTAAATTTTGAGTAGTAAATTTTTTCCTTCCATAAAAGAAAATCAGATGGAAAATTCCTGCTTAGAAAATGTGCCATACACAACAGGACATGATTTGTTTCCTTTTCTCTGTAAGCTTATTTGCAATAATTCTACATGAAATGCATGAGCACTGACAGTAGTTCCCATCAAAGACATGTGAATAATGAGTCCATACACATGCAAAATAAAGAATTTACTGATTTTTAAACAAAATTTTCCCCCTAAATAACATCAGTTCCCTAATTATGAAGCCGAAATAGTGTCACCTGATTTATGTACCCATCAAAGACTACTAGCAGTAAATAGCAAAAGAGAAAAAATTGCCTCAATCTTCCAGACTCAAACAGATCGATCAAATGGCAAGCATCACTTCTTGTCCCAGTACTCAATAGGTTATTTTATTCTCACAAGTATGTTAGGTGGCTAATACAGATGCAGAATTATTGACTGCTCCCAAATACAGAGTAAAAAATTAAAGCGAAGTGTAGATTAAACAAGATCCATTGGATGAGTAAGATTTTACATATAGTAATTATTAGAAATTTCTTTTTGAGTTATGTTTTCTTACCAAGTATATATATTTTTAATTTGTGTATTTCATTTGTGTTAATATACTTACTTAAATATCTGTGTACGTTCTCTTTTAAAATGGCATCTTTAAGCAGGTCACATCATCAAATTCAATGGGATTTAGCACAGACCTGCAACCCACTGATGACTAAGATCAGACAAACAGCAATTTTAATTGTTTTTTTCTTTTTTTTTTTTTTTTTTCAAAGACAGAAAATTATTTGAACCTGTAACAATTGTTTCACATCAATACTTAGAGGAGATAAGTAGAAACTCTTGAGTATGACTGTCCGAAGTGCAGGATGTTTCACAGGAATTGTAAGATTTTAGAATAATTTTGGAATTAAATAGAAAACGGTTTTGATAACATTAGTGAAGAAGGATAAAAAAAATGATCGGATGCAAGGAACTTTTATTCAAAAGAATAAAAAACTTTTATGCATCAGAAACAAAAAAGACCTACAGCTAGGTCTAAGCACGCAGAGCTGCCATTTGTTTCCTTCCATTGCTCAACACAAGCAACAGGCAGAGTGTTCTATAGTCACACTGCTTTCTCCCAAAAATAAATTCCTTTTTTCTTCCGTCAGCAAAGGTGTTGCTTTCTGCTTGTACAGCTAAGGGCACAGTGGTTAGATGAGTCACCTGGGCCACAGAAGACACAGGTGAATGCCTGCTTTATTTATCTGGAGGATTTAATTTGTTTATTTTATACACGGTAAGGTCTGTGACCAGAGTACTTGGAAGTAAATGCCTTGTTTAATATTTTATGCTCTTCCACATTTTAAAAATAATTAAATGCCACCTCTTGTAAAGAAATGCTCTCTATGTCTGTGATGTTTGCATTTCTCCCTTGCAAGCCTTCTATTTCAAGACTTTAATGCAAATCGAAATCCTTTTTCTGCCAACTGGAACCGAAACTTCAACTTGCAATTTGTGTATCAGAGGTGAACATTTTGGTTCCTGCATATAACTCTATTCTCACAGACATCCACACACAGCCTGTACTGTAACACTTGTAGGCTATGCTACAGCTGACAATGGTTCCTGAGAAAATCCCTGTTAAAATAGATCTTGGTTCTGGGGGGAAAAAAATTAAATACCCAGATCATACCAGCATTTTCTGACCAGCTATATAGTCTTATTGCAACCATTTTATGCCAAAAGAAAGATTTTTTTATGCACATAAGAAAGAAAGAAAGAAAGAAAGAAAGAAAGAAAGAAAGAAAGAAAGAAAGAAAGAAAGAAAGAAAGAAAGAAAGAATGTTGTAAGCACAGAAGGAAAATATTTTAGACATGGAACAGTTTTTCTAATCAAAATATCTCAGTTCAGCCACTCTGACAAAAGTGCTGATACTATTCACACTTCAAACATCCATGAAACCAATCAGCTAATTTTAATTATTTTCCATTATGATCATTTCATTTGTGGCTGCAACAATTTAGAGGAGATTAATGTTTCAAGACTGTCTTTCCGTTGACATTTATAGGATTTTTCTTAAATGCCATTGCTTTTTCTAAATAAGATGACTCTTTTTAAACCAATATTTATATATGCAATTAGAGAGTTAGTGCATACAGCTCTGCTAAAGAGCTTCGTTTGCAATATTACATCAACCTCAACTCTGCAATTTGTTGTGGAGTTACATAAAAATCTTTGGTTCAGTTAGCTCTTGAGGTGTAGACACCTCTCTTCAATAACTTCATTATAAAGCAATCTAAGTGCAAGAACTTAGGACAGCTACCAAGCCTTTTGCTAGACCAAATCAGCAAGGGGGATAATTTATTTGAACAACCTACTCACCTATGTAAATGCCTTGCTTGTTCAAAGGCTACTGAAAAGTCCACTTCAAAATTTGATATTGCTATCCCTTATAACAAAAGTCTTACACAAAATCCCAGCTGTCAAAGGTGCCATATATTAATCGTTTATTTACAGTTGTGAAAAAGGCTGAATTTTTGAAAAAGCAACAAAAGAATAAAAACACCTGTCAACTTGTCCCCTTTCTTGAAACAATTTCAAAATAAGCGTGTTTTTGGAAAGTTGAAATTTTGGCAAAATTTATTTATAATTTATTATAGTTTTAAAAATTATAACTGAATTTATCTTTACTATAAAATCTTTGATTGAAATTCTAGTATCTAGCATTAATTTTTCAAGCCTTTCAGTATGACTGAACTTTGTGAGCTGCAAGTTCTCCTCTGTTTCCCGAAATGCTCCAAGTTTATTCACACTCATCTGGCCTCAATGTTGATATATTTATTAAAACTGAAAACACCCATTTTGATGGTTTCTGGTTGTGAATGTTGTGGTTGAAGAGACAATAATTATCAATTTTTAATATAAGTCAATAACAATCACTGGTGTTATTGCTGTTTATCTGCAAATCAATTTACTAAGTACTAAATTGTATGCTGGTCCTTATCAAGCCAAGAAATAAGAGTTTGATCTGAGCAGGAAATGGAACCATTTAGTTGTCCTTCAGCTAAAACTCAAATACATTCTCTGACACTGAAAAAATGGTTTGAAATTTAGACTGCTCATGGTCAGATATTTCAGATATAACTAGTGAACTCTCAGTCTATTACATTTCAAATCTGTTTACTTCCATCAAATTTATTGCAGCTTTCATTGAAGTAAGAACGAATGCTTTTCTACACAGTAAAGTGCCTTTCAAATATTATACCTTCTAGCAGTGTGAAACTGTCTGAAATATTGGAGATTTAAAGTGGTGAGATAAACCGTCAGTTGGTTTTCAAAACATATACAAATAATAGGTCCAGTTTCAAATCAGACTTCCTTAAATTAGATACCTAAACATCTGTTTCAAAGCTCTAGATTTTGAAGCGCTTAGGAATGATCTGAACTCAGTATTTCTGTTTGCTGATACCAGAGCAAAATTTCACACCAGCTATAAATTCAGAAACTTCATGCTGCTTGAAACTAGGACAGTTACTGCCAAGAATCTGTGACAGTGAAAACTTAGTGTAGTTGCCCCCAAACCGTCTCTAATAATTTCTTCAGCTGAAGAAACAATTTGTTCTGCTTTCCTTGGTCATTCTCTTACTCATTACTGGATAAACTCTTCTTAGTTTCTCTTTCTCTGAGGTCTCCCAGGTCACTTGGTGCCTGGCCTATACATACACATAAATATATAAGAGTACATCTTGAATAATATATATCATATCAAAAATTAGGAAGTGTAGCTATATGTAGTTCAGAAACTGATAGAGATCTTTGGGAAAGCAGGAAAAAGATTGCTTAATTTGAAGAAAAAGCTGAGGAAAATAGGTCAACGATAGAATAGGTCAATGGGAAATACAAGAAACTGAAAATACTACTGAACAATAAGCATTTTTATCAAGTGAGTTTTCAGAGTTTGCATATGTCACGGTGTGAATTTGGTTTGCCAATTATAATATATTTAGTTTCCTTTAGAGATAAGATTCAGGAGCAGAGGCAAGGCAGGCTTAAAACTTAATAGGGTATAAGAAGAGATTTAATAATAACACAAAAATAATTCAGAATAAGATTTCTAGATTATTCCCTCCTCCCCCTTCCTTCATTCCACATTTCTTAACAACAACATACAGAA
>JAOTQP010001286.1:73362947-73385813 GCA_026413545.1 Cichladusa arquata | reverse complement strand
TCTTTTCAAGCACTTAAACCTCCCCAAGTATATTTCACAGTTTAAAGGAATTTTAGTGTAGTCACAGTCCCCTTATAACCCCACAAAAAAAGTTTTTCAGCTACTCATCAGTTGCATCTTTTCAATCTCTTCCTATCAGGAACTTTATCTTCATTCTGCTGACTTCTGTGGGCTCCATGCTTTATTTCTTCTCATTCATGGGAGCTCAGGAGATCGAGATTAATATCCAGGCATTGAAAGAGTTAAAATTACATTCAGATCGTGAAGAAAACACGTGATCAGCTGGAGGCCTCTTTCTTCAGAACAGGAAGGCGGGGTGGGGGGAAAGGGAGAGCCTTTGGTGGCTGCCCATCCCCCCCACTCGGCCATGCCACTTGGAGAGAGGAGCCAAGCCGAGCTGAGCCGAGCCGAGTTGAGCCGGGGGCCACCAGGGCCAGGGCAGGGGCCGGGGCTGGGCCCAGGGCCCCGGCCAGAGGCCACCTTACCTCCGGAGAGGCCCGAAGCCGAAAGAGAGCGGCCCACCCCCCACCAATGTGATTTACGAAAATGAAACAACTCTCATTGGCCACCTGGGATCCCAACCACCAGGTCAGCCTCCGACTGGTCCCCGCATCCCACAGGGGAAGCTCCCAGAGGGTGGACAGCTCCTGCGTTCCCCCGGTGGCTCCGTCCCCCACCCTTCCATGCGGAACCAGCACAGCATACTAAATGTGTACACAGAAAAAAACCATGATTCAGAGATGGTTTTGTAAAACCAGCAGCAGTTTCAGTATCAGCTGTTTCCAAAGTTGCATATTTAAGAAGCCAAAGCCCAGCAGACTAGGACTGATAAATGAACATACCACATACTAGCTGCCCTTTGAAATTCCTTTGCACCTTAGCAATGGGTATCAGTGTCTAGAGACGTGTTCCCGTATGAAAAATTCTATGCCAACTGTTTTAGACAGTTTTGTAGGGTTATTATTGCTCTTCTTGAGCACTTCCTAACGAGAACCCAGGGAAGCGAAAGGTGTAACTGAGACACGGGCATCCAGGTATTTTAAGATCTTAATGAAAGTGTACATAGACATTGTATTTCACCTTTGTTATCTCTGTAGAGAAGACAGGTTTAAACTGAGCTAAAAAAACTCTTTATATGTCCTCTTTCTCTGCTTTGTGGATTATGGGCTTTACTGTAGTGCTAGTGGATGACATTAGAGATAACATCTTATGCTGGGAATTGCCAGCACAGTAGAACACAGCCTTCTTGCCTGATGAAGATTTTTATTTTTCATTTTTAACCAGTTATATGCAAAGTAAGAATTACCTCAAACTAGTTTTGCTGTCATTTGCTCTGCCAAAACTCAAAAACTTAATTAAAACCATGAGGCGACACTACTGAAAAACTAATGGAAACAAGTACAGAATCAAAAGCTGCATTTTCAGCCATCCGAAAGCTTTCAAAACCTTGACCTCTAATAAAGCTAAATTTCAGTGGTCATTTAGCAGCAGTTTTTTCAAGGTAACTGAAATTCGGGTAAGGTGATGTAATGAAGTTTGAAAGAACATGTAATGCTAGAAAAGACATTTAGAGATAAATATTTTTTTTTCTGATTCTGTCATACCAGAGAGCAGTGGTTACATTTATCTGCCCAGTGCAGTGACAGATATATTTTACTTCTCCTCTTACCAAGTAATAGTATAAAGTCCATCACAGTTCTATGGTAAATTGAGTACCAGTTCTATTACTTCAATTTGGCAATCCACAAATTCTAAATTCTAAAATGCTTAATAACAGACTAAGCCCATATCAACAAACACAGAGACTGAAAAACAACTGAATATTTAAGCTGCAAATTCATTGTATTTTAAACACTCTAAAATGTGTGAGAAAGACAGTCTTGGACATGTAAATCCATGCAAAAAAATTTCATCTGTTTGTAGAGATGTGTAGTAGTCAATTACACTGTAAGAAAATTATTTTATCTAATATATTGATAATCTGTAGGTTAACAGCAGCAACCACTTTCTTTCATGTATCTTTACTTCCTGATCTGATAATTTTTAGAAAGCATTGCTCCAGAAATGGAAGAAATTCTTAATAGTTGTGTGGTAAATTGCCTTAAAATGTTTTTATTTTAACCGGTTTACTGTTTTTTCTTGATGAAACTAGTATTTTTTTTTTTATGAGAAACAATATTGCAAAAATGTACTGAGTGAATGTAGAAGTTCCTCTTCTTTGCAGAGGTTATGTTTGAAGGAGTCCTCCCTATAACAAGCTCCCTAATAACTGAGAATTAAAATCCAAGTAGCCAACATTGCACCTATAAAAACCCCAGCAAGGCAATTTAGCCATTAGGACATCTTGAATACAAATTAAAGATTCCAAAAGACAGTAAAATAATGACAATTTTCTCATCTTTCCATCTTTTCAGCACAGCAAGATTTGCACACCCACACAAGCTGAGGGAACAGGAACTTTTGTAGAAGTAGCATTTTGCTGTTGGTTCATTATCATCTCTGCCTGTCTTTATTCTGCTGCTGCCCTTTTAGGTGTAAAGCTCCGAGGGACACAGAGGCAAACACTGTTTTGAGGATAGCTGTGGTACAGCATTTGCTAACTGAAATATTATGCTTGCAGGAGCACCCTCCTGTTTACTCTCTAGAAGCCAATCCATCAGCTTTGTTTCACTGCTACCTCTCTTTTTCACAGCACTTGGCCCTGTAGACAGAAGAATATTATATCAAATATGATACCAGTTACCAAAGATAGAATTTCAGTTTGCGTGCTGCTAATATAAAGCCTCCTAGAGAAAGTTATTTTCATGGCACATTTTCATGGCAACACAGATTTAATGACCTATGAAAGCCTTACTCTGTTCCAAAGAGGACAGCTCTACCACCTAAAACATGAGTAAGTCAGGTAAGATGGAGTAAGGAAGGTCATCTTAAATACATTCCTTACACAAGTAAGGGATAATGCTTTTTTAGGAGCCAAGATGAGTTGATTAAATCCAACATGTAATGAACAAACTGAATGGAAAATAGAAACCTGTTAACATGGGAAAAGTGCTTTTAGGGAGAATTAAGTGCATGAGTAAGCAAGGAAAGGTGGAAGTAAATATTGTACTTATATGCAAGAAAAGGTATCAAAAAATATGTTCTCAAAACTTGGAAGAAGTCAGGTCTCATTCTTCCACCTCTCTCTCTTCTACCAGGTCTCAAAGCTGGTGGAAGACATTCACCTCTGAAAGAATACTTGGAACAACATATTGTTTAGCTCTGAGAGGATAAAAACAATGCTCTTTTCAAGAGAAGAAAAAGCCAGGGAAGGAGTCAGAAACAAGATATCTTGAAACAATAAATCTGCTGTATTATCAGAAGCACAGATTATGTAATAATACATTAAAAAATAGGCACAACTGCTTGAAAAAGAATACACATTTCTGCTCCATTTAGGGCAGTGTATTTCCCTATTAATGGAAGTCCTCCAAGATACCTCTCCTTCCTACAACTCAGGCTCCACATAGACTCTCACTTGTATGCTGTCACAAATCCTGATTTAGGAAGCTGCCAGCTATGCCACTTTTTGGCAAGAGTAGGATCTACAAAATACAGATATAATATGTAATCCCTACTATGCAAACCATTTGATAATGTTATCAATGTCGTGCTTTTCTATGCTTTTAGCTTTCTAATATATATACTGTGTATGTAGCATCTGTATCCATCCATGCTCATGATGCCATGTCTGCATTGCTTTACTCAACCCCTGCAGTGTGTAAATAAGATTTTTAACAAAATCAAGCCACATAAAGAACACAGGGGACCTATTTTCTTTGTCTCTACGTCTATATGGCTTGATTACTCTGTCCTGCAGCTTTATCATCACTAACAGTGTGCATGTCTCAGGATTATGCCTCAAGCTAAGGAGAAGCATTTTCAGAAAAAGTCATAGTAAAGGAAGAAATGGTAAGTGGCAGCTGATCGATTAGTTATTTTCTGTTTGGTGTCATGGGAACTCTATTATGGAGGAACTCAGACAGAAGAAAGTTAATCAGCTGCAGCCTTTTGATTAAACTGAAAGTGGACAAAATCTGATTTTCATTGTATGAATAAACAGTAAAATTAATTATGCCAAAAGTAGATATGCCAGGTGGAACCACTAGATGAAATTTTACATATTTATTTTATATAAAATATAGAGTCAAATATATTTTGAAAAATACTTTCCAGCTTTTTTAAAGCTATCACCAGTAAAATTATGCTACTTTGTCTCACTAAAACCTTACATTTGTAGTTACTGCCCATGGGTGTCAGCCATATAAGCAAACAAAATATTGCACAGGTCAAAATATTAATGAACTCTGTATGATGAACAAGACACATTCAGAAAATAAAGTAAGGATAGTTTTCCGGAAAAAATTTAATTGAAGTATCTGCTGGAACACTCAATTAGCAATTTTAAACTCATCAACTAGCTTATGTGCAGTCCCCATTCACACAGCCAAGTGTTCAAAACTAGATTTTCCTTCTCCACCTTCCCTGTTTAGCACTTTCTTGTCCCATCCCGTTTGCAATATGGGAAACAGCACTCATTTGTCCACCTGTTCAAATCCTCCCTAAACCAATAACGAAACATTTAACCTACTGAAAGCACTTGTTAGCTATGCACTATTTGGTACAGATTTTCTTGTCTGAGAAAGCCACAGACCTCCTTGGAGTCCACCTGCTGTGCCAGTCACGGTCCCAGTGACACAACAGAGAAGCTCCTGTGTGGCTCTGCAGCCCCAGTTACAGCCAGGGTTTTTACAGCATTAAGGGTTTGGCTACTGCCTCTGTGGTCAGCACTGAAACAATCAATCCTTTTCCAAGCTACTTGTTTACAGTTAACATGTTTCAAAGGATGCAGGCAGATGGCATCACTTGCAAAGCTATTGTTTTAGTTTTTCAAGAGACACAGCAGCACCTGGAAAGCATTCAAAAGTTCCCAACAAGCAGGATAAAACCAGAGCTTGTATATTTGACAGAAATAAGTTAAATTCTTCAAAAAATAAAACAATGGGCATTTTTAAAGGTTGCCGAGATGTATGAATCTGTGTGGAAATTTCAAATGCATTCATTTTCCTTGAAATCATATTGTAAACGTCCTCATCGCAAGTCTTGCCAAAGTGAAGGAGGAGGTGCCTGAATTAAATGGACATAATAAAAATAATTCTGCATCTTTCAAAAAGCACAGGCTTAGCCTAGATAGGTTATCCCATTTCTTCTTTGCTAGTTGTCTAATTATTAAAGTGCCTCAACAATGAAAAAATTCATTAGGAAAGTATTTCTTGTGTAGTGAAGAAGACATTCTAATGCATAATGCTGTAATATTCATCAGAATTAAGATTCAGCTTTGCACACTAAAATTCTATCAGAACTTTTGCAGAAATCCAGTTGCATTGATTACCTACATCCAGGAGTTCCCAGCTTGTTCCTTTAAATAATTTTCTCATCTATCAGTCCATAATATATATATGCATTGTAAAGACCATTAAATATATACATATTTTCTTTTCTTTACAGAAAAAAAATTAGAGAGACTGGATGCATCTTAACATCCTCAATTTCTTGGTGCAATTGTGTATAGCTACAAAGTACATAAGTAAAAATAGGCATGCAATAAAATAAGAGATGTCTACTAAGGTACAAGCATGATGCAAATGAAGTTCATTACAAAAATATTCCAGCTCTATTTGTGCTACATGAAGCCTCAGGCTTCTTTCCCTGTATCTGATGCATTTGAGAACCATTGGTTGCTGCAGATGTGACCCAGCTTTCTTGGCATGAAGCAGGAGATTTCTTACATCTAATACAGCAGCATTACTGAGCTACATTACCTCTTTCCAAGGGGAGAAAGGAAAATACAGAAAGTGCAGAAAGGTAGAAATTAATGAGAAAAAAGAAATACACAAGAGAAAGAAAAAAGCAAAATAAATAAAAAAGAAAGTTTAGAAGAAAAGGAAAAAAAGAAGACAAAGGGATAATAAGAACATCAGCAGGAGGACTAGCAGCTTGCTGAGATTTCACTTGTGCACACATACATAGAAAAAATACCCTGCACATCATGGACAAGCTCTGCCTGGAAAAGCAGGCAAAAAAGAATCTTACTGAAAAAACAAGCACACAGTTTTCTACAACTTTCAGTGATTCCTTGTCAATGACAGCCTAGTGAACTGATCATTTTATATGCTATTTAAAGCAGTAAGAACCAATGATTGACCATACATGACTCAATCTTACTCACTGCACCTACTTAATTACAGGACATAGAATCAAAGGAAATAAAAATGACCCTGTGGCTTGTTGCTGAGCCCACAGTGAGTCACAACAGCTGTTTTTGTGTGCAGTTTTACAAGGAGATAAGCATTTTCAATGACTTGGTTTTAATGTAGCCAGGACCTTGAGTGTTTTTGCACTGTGAAATTCAGGATTACAGATCTTCAGATTACAGTTTCTCACTGTCTGCCTTTGGTTTTAAGGTATTTTAAATCTACACTAAGAGAAGAGAAAATAAATGCAGCCAAAACACATCCCCAAGACCAGAATAAAAAAAAAAAAAAAAAAGTAAAGAAGTAGTTAAAATGTGTCTTTTGTTCTTATATCTTTTTTTTTTTTTTTTAGATTTCAAGTAGGGATACTACTCACAGGCAATATTGAATCATCTCTAAAAAGCCTAAAGCTAAATTTTAGGCCAACTAATATTGCAGAATGCAATTCATCTGAGAGTTAGGGAGACCTAACCAAGGTTTGAAGCCTCTGCTCGGATCAATTCAGAACAGAAAACCAACCTGCCTCTGAAAGAGTGGGTGAATATTCCACCCACTGTGCTACTGAGTAATTTACAATTCCTGTCCCTACCAATGATCTTTTAATTTTTATAAAAATTTAAATAACTTCCTTGGAGAGACTCAGGGTGTAAAATATGCCTGTAAAATATGCCTGGCGAAGTTACTTTCAATGAGACCTGAGTTAAGGCCAAGGTAAACAGGGATTTAAACTTTATTTTCTTACATCCCAAAAGTATTCCTTAACTATAACCATTGTGCTAACTTCTCTTCTGACATATTTCTTCCTACCTCTTTTTTCCTCTATTGGGCACACAAAACAATGACCGTATTTCAGAAGAATTAACTTTGACTAATCAGAATTTTCCACACCTTGCACCATAGGCACCTGATGTGCTTGCCTGCATAGCCAGCAGATTCCCATATGAAAACAAATATGCCTGTTTTCATAGGCACAAGTGTATCATGGAGATACAGGTAACTTTGATATCACCATGCAAGAAAACGAGCACAAATGAGAATGTAATAAGGAAAATTTACTCTCACTTTTTATCCTATCTTCTTCCTCTAATATACACACATTAAAACTGAGACCAGTAATGCTGGTAGTGGAAGCACATAACAGATACCACAGCAAGCCCAGACTGGTAGAACAAAGCTGACTTAGGGAAAATAACCACATCTAAATGAAAGTTTGCATTCTACATTTCAGCTCCACAATGAAGTTGCAACAATGTCAGAGCTGTGTTATCACCACCACTCATTTGGCCCTTCTGACATGTTTTGATGTTAAGTAAAGCATGCAAAATGCTTTTACACAAGCCAAAACCAAAATAAATGCATTGGTCTCACATGCAGTACTGATCTACTCTGGTGCTCAGAATAATATAAATATTGCATATTGAAAAAAAATGCACTCTGTCATTTCACAAGAGAAGCATTTCATTTGCTGCAATAAATTAGTAATCTGAGAGATTGCAGACAGAGTCATGTTTACAATACTTCAAGGTTCATCCTATTTCCTTGTTCTTTTGTGCTGTCTTGGCAGCAAGATATAATTCATTATTTCTTTTTATCAGTCTGTAATGGCAGTGTAGTAAATTAAATCTGGGGTTATTTCAGCCAATCATAAATCCTGATTAGTTGTAGTCTAATTAAGGAATAATGAATGGGGAAGTGACAAATTTCCTCTTCCTCATTTTCTTTGTAATTAGAATGCATACTGCACATCAATCAAATAATCTACCTTATTAAAAATCACAAACTTTTTTTGGAACCCATGTGTTGTTTTGTTGGCAGGAGAATTTATCAGGTTTTATGGCCAGCTGTCAAGAAATCATAAGGTACCAACATTAAGCTTTTTATCTGATAAATATCCTCAAAGAAAGATAAAAAATAATCTGCCTTAGCTGTTACAAGAATGACGAAACATAGTGCAGTCTTTTCACTAAGTGTAGAAGAGGGTCAGGCCTTGATGCTAAAATAATTATTTAGGTTGTCAGACAACAGCTAGAGCCTAATAATTCTTCCAAGCACTAAAATTTCTACAATTTAATCTGTGATATCACTTGTACTCCTCCAAGTCTTGATCTGCAGTGAAGAAGCAATAGAATAAACTGAGTGCTGAATAAACTAGAGGTGAAAACCTCTATAAAGAAGATGGATAAAGACAACTTCCCACATTATGAAGTTCACAAGCAACAGATAAAATATACTTTGAGGGCTTAATCTTAAGATAGCATTAAATAAGAGAGTTAAGGAATGTTCAAAATAAGGGATTTGCTTTTTAGAAAAAAGAGGGGCCACAACACAAAATATAATTTTAGCAAAAATTACCCAGTTAGAATATTTTTGGATCTTATATGAGAGAAATAGTTCAGATTTAGTCTTACTCTTTTTTTTTAATGGGACTGCTCCTACTCCCTGTATTCTCCATGCTGTGCCACAGATCAACACTCTGCTTAGTGAATAAGATGGACAAGGCTGTAAAGCTTTATGTGGAGAGACATAGAAATAGCGTTTCTGCTTTTCAGTTAGGAGCATGAGGCAACAACTACAACATGCAATGTTTTTAAATTAAATGCTTTCAGTTTTTATGTGTTTGTCCGCAGAATATTTTATTTCAATTATTTAATTCCTTTAATTTTTTTCTCCAGGAAAGCAAATTCTGTTTGCAAAATGATTTCTTCAGATCTTTTCAGATTTCTTCAAATCAAATTCTCGATAGAAAAATATTTCCCTCAGGAAGGTTTTGACCAGGACTTCAACAGCTCATCCCAAGCAGAATAAACTGACTCATTCTCAAGAATTCACAAATTAATTCTCTTTTTGTTTTCCAACATATGAAAGCTGAACCATCACATCTGTACATTTACTTAATACTAGATAACATTCAGACCAACATGATTTTATGATTCCACTGGTTTAATTTCCCTTTTTTTTAAAATAGGAATCTCATTATGTCAACATCTATTGTTGCAACTGTGTGACTTTAATAGGGGAAAAAAATTTTCAAAATAAGAAATTGTCACACAATATGGAAGCACTGGGCACCAGGACTAGATGCCTAGCATCAAAAATAAGGTGAACCACAAAAATTACATTACATAAAGCAGGTAGGTAATGCAATGAGGTAATGTGAGGTTGACTAGCCTCACATGTTGCGTAAATAAATGAGTAAATTTAATTGAAATGATACAACAATACTGGTCATCAGAAAAGCACTATTGTTACCGAAGTAATTTCTTTCTCTCTTATTCATTCCTTTTAAACCATGATAACAAGTTTTTGTTGGAACTGTTAAATTATATCTGAGGCAGAAATAACATTTCCCATGGGATTTTAAATTACTTGGATGAGAAAGCCTAATGTAATAATTATAAATTAAGTCCATAAAAGTTTTAAAAGTCTTTTCCTCATAGAGGGAAAAGCTTGTGACAAAGAAAATTCTAGGAGAAGCTGTGAGAGGAAGATTCTTTTCCTGTCAGGTGTTCTGTCTCAGAGTAGGATTTAATGAGCTTCCCGTGACGGGGGTAAGTCTACATGTCTGTGGGTATTTAGGTAAGACACAGGCAAGAGATATTTGACAGATACCAAAGCAAAGCTTTCCACTTTGCACTTGACATAAAAAGCATCATTTCTTGCTTTGCATTGCTTCTTATTGGTGGTTGGTCTCTATATAATGTTTTAACTTAAACCCTCAAAAAAATCTGAGCGCTTAGGTCCTACTTGAGAGCTAGAGTGCAACAGAAGGTTATTATGGCCTTAAATTCTCTAAGGATCTTTGATTCCCATTTAAAATGTCAAGACATGAAAACAAGAACTCTAATTCTATCATGTCAAAGACAATAAAAATAATAATGGTTTAAGTATGTACATATTTTCACACAGAAAAAAAACAAGTTCAAAAAGTCCCATGAAGATATTTTATAGCGGTGACACTTACAATTCCTTCTTTCCAGGGATGGAATCCACTGGTCTACAGGAAACATAACAATAGAACCAGGATTTTGTTTCAGGACATGTTTCCATTGTGCTTTTTTCAATACAAAGAAAATAAGGATACTGTGATACAGCCACGTTGTATTTACATATTGAAGATAAAGATAAAAATAAAAAAAAATTGGAAAAATCCTATGCTTTTGCATTACACGTGGCAGCCAGCTTAATCTACAATTATCAGCATTAACGCAAACTTTGAAATCTTGAAGTGTCGTTATGTTTCCTTGCAAAAAATCACTCTGCTGTAAAATTGGTAGATAATAGTTACAGCTATGGTTATGGTTTGAATGAAAATCTTTGCTTTGCTTGCAAAAAGCCCACATGTTCCTGTTTTTAGTCCATTGAGCTTGAAGGATAGGTCATTGTATTCAGATTATAAACTAAGTTTATATCTTTCTTAGATACGATTAAAACACCAGGATTTTTTTTTTTTTTTTTTTTTTTTATAAATTTATTACTGGTAATGGGATCTGTGAAGGAGAGAGAATGACCTTGGATTTTGGTCTTTGGAAACAGTGATATTTTTGAATATCCTTTCAAATTTCAATAAGTCCCACATGCTTAAGTAGGAAAACTTTGGACAGAAATAAAATTGCATGAGTTTAAGCTTCCAAATGCAAGAATACAATATTGATCCTCAAAAATCATTATACTGTGGATGCAAGGGGAGGGAAAAGGAAGAAAATCTCTCTCTATAAATGCTTCAGGCAGCTATCACAAGAGACTTTCAAGTCCTAAATTTGCTGCAACACTCAGCAAATTAAAATACATAAAACTTTTCCGAGTTCTAATGTAGTTCACATTTCAAAAGCCATTTTTCACTATTTGAATGTGAGTATATACCACTAAGCAGCTGGGAAACCTAATTTAGGTTTGAAATCTGCTTACAGTTTTGAGATCCTTGGCACTATTTCTGGGGAGGTCCTTGTATAATACTTCTAAAGCAAACTAAAAATGTTATATAATGAGGGCCAAATATATGAAATATTTTAAGTGCCCATCCTTTTACCATATTCCATGCTGAACAGGTCAACACAACAATATTATTTCAATCCAAATTCTATTTCTAATGCCTGATTTGAACAACAAACTCCCTCTATAGTATTCAAACTCTTTAGGAAATGTTTTTATGGGTGGATGAGAAAAAGTTTAATGGGTTAAAAAAAAGTTTATTTTTAAATATTTTGTCACTACTTGATGCTGTTGAATGTGGCTGTTTGCCAAACTGCAGGAGCAGAGAAACTGGAAAAAACAATGTTAATAGGTACTTTCAAGTTAGATTTTTCTCACTATCAGTGGCTTTCCTTAGAAAAATATTCTTTAACTGAGTGAAACTATTATATCTCCTTAGTGACAGAAAGTGTTAGAGAATCTTTAAATTCAGCTAAAAGAAAATTAATTTGAAGAACACCACTATTTCTTATGGCAACTTCTTCTGCATCTAGGTTGCATGTGCAGTTGGTAGAAAAAAAAAAAAGAAGTTAATATTTTTAATTTCCATAGGTCTTATATCTTTGCATTAAAAAAATAAGGAAACTATTCCTCTACCCATTCATGTTTCAGCTGTACTATATATTAACTAGGAGTGGTTTATGTCTAGAAGAGCTCAGAGCTAGTGAGGTTTATGACAGTTTTATTGGAAGCATTTATCAAGATTTAGTGTTTGTCAGCAGCTGAACCAGTGAGCAGCTTGATGGTCATTCAGCATAAACACAGTGGTAGGGTGACAAAACCCAGATTATCCCCAAAAATGAGAAGCAAAAATAAACATTTAGAGTATTATGCAAACACTTACAATCACAGCCAAAATGTCTTCTCGTCCTGTCACTTAGACCCTTTTGAATTGTTACGCCTCAGTGACAACAATTCTTCAGTGTAAATGACAATGTGGCAGCACTGGGAGAAGAAATTTTGTTGATACTAGCAGTGTATTCACAAGTAGAAAACACATCCTTTTTTTCCCCTTCTCAGTGTGTCTATCAGCCTGAGTCTCTCCTGTGGGTAACCACAGGAGGACATAGTATTGATGTTTTCTTCCTGTTGGAAATTGCTCCATCTTCATGTTAGAAACTCAAACTGTGAGAAGGTAGAGGGGGAAAAGTCATAAGGCACTTGACTTGTAAATAATCTGTCACAGCAGGTCAGGGCCAGCTAACTTTCCTCACCAAAATGAAGGAAAAAGAAAGAAGCAAAAGAGAGGGAGAGACAGATCTGATTTCTGCAAATGTCCAGCCCGTCTGCTCAGCCAGATGGCCAATTGAATCACAAGAGGAAGGTGTCACAGAGAAGCCCGAGACTTCCCTGCCTTATCAGGCTCTAGCCAAAAATAATAATTCAACAGCATCCAGCAGAACCCTCAAGGCTTTGTGTACTAGCACACTGAGCTTTCCTGTAATCACTGTGATATCTTCAGGAACAAAGGGTAGCATGAATCATTATTTGGATGTGATAACATGACCCATACAAACATTAGGGGATAATGGGCAAGTCTGCACTCTGCAAATCGAATCACACCATGATCCATCATTAACCTAAGTGAGCTATTGCTTTATTGAAGTAGCCCTGTAAATGAATAGGTCACAGTCTATTTAAAAGCTGAGAGATTTGTTAATGCTCCAAGGTCTTATATTCTATTAGAGCATACAGCCCAAGTACAACCAAGATTCTAAGTGTGTTTTCAAAGGATAGGTAGCAATGAAGATAAAACCTAATATTTAGACTTGAATAATTTTAAAGTGCTCCATTAAAACACTTATTTGCAGAACAGTATTCTTATGTGTCTCAATTTTAGTTTTGTCTTAAAGAAGAAAGAACACAATCATTAATTTTTGGGGTTTTTTTGTTCAGTTGGTTTTGGGGTTTTTTTGTTCCTAACACACTTTCATAGTACAAGGAGTAAAGACTTTGGGACTGCAGAAAATTAATGCACATCCAGTTGTTCTGAATAAGCACTACATGACAAATTAACACTGTCCTTCAGAAAAGAGCTTCAGAATTCAGAATTAAGCCAATTAATTGCTACTTTAGAAACTCTGGATTTTGCATAGACATAAGTCCAGGTGTTAATACCAGTTCTTCACTGTTCAGTTTTGATAACAGGACTGAGCTTCAAACCCAGTTAAGACAAATCTTTCAAGGACTCCTATGACCCTCCTTTTCTTATGGCATGCTGACAGCTTTATTCAGTCATGGATGCAACAAGGAAATATGGACATCCTCTGAGACTACTGAATCATAAATGAAGATGGAATTATTTTCCCCCTAAATACTCCTGAAATCAAGTTTAAATCACAAATTATATATCTCTTTACCAAAAAAAAAAAAAAAAAAAAAAAAAAAAAGTATAATATTATAGCAATTCTTTGAAATAAGAGAAGGAAATAAATGAGTCTTTTAATCAAATTACTACACACTATCAAACCATTTTTGCCTGAAAAGGTAGGAATGGGCTTCACAGTTGGGAAGAAGAGATCATCTCCAATAACTGCATAGATAACTTGGGAGAAGCATATGCCAAGGAACTTGATAGTGAGAAATTGGTAATCCCTTGAAAACACTTCTATTTCCTTCTAGGAAGGACAGATGATTAGCTTCCACTTTGTTCACTTTTACCCTGAAAAATTCAAAAATATCTGTAACCATTTACTATATGACTCTGTTAAATAGCTGTTCTGAGAATATGTAAAGTGTTTTAAGGGACTGTGTGTTATAGCATTTTTTGTGAATTTTAGGGAATCCACATAGAAGAATTTCAGTTACATTTCTAAAGGTTTACCAGAATAAATTGCTATCTATTACTGTACACTGTTGTTTACTGTAATTTTGCTAAATTCTTTGTTGGGACACACTTTTCTTTTAATAGTCTCAAATTATATACTTATTACTGCATACTTCCTCAAGACACTCTGACACTTTCCCCTGATGGACTGAAATTCACTGAGGCACACTGCTTTTACTGACAAGAGTCAAATATAAGGTAGGTAATTTTTTCCTCCAGTTGCAGCTTCAAGGACAGTCATACTCATGTTTAAACAGTTCCGTTCACTCTACAGCTGTGGGGAAAAACTTCCAGTGAAACACCTTTCCTGTGCTTAATACTGCAGTCCCCATGAGCCACACACAACCTTTGCAGATTATTAGATGATTGTGTAAGCTGCTGTTATCAGACCCTCCTCTAACTTTGAAGGCTGACTTGCACTTGTATTTCTGGAATCTCCCTGATGATACCAATGATAGTCTCTAAAATATGAATAGCATATCAACTTTTATAGGTAGAAGATTATTACCCTTAAACCCTTTGGATTGTACGTGGGCCACTGATGAGTTCTTCTTGATTTCTATTTGATCTAGTAATTGAATAAAAATGCATTCTCTCAGTGTAAAAGGGCAACCAGTAAATTAGGGAAGAATGTATAGAAATCAACACAACTGCTTACGACAAGCATTATGAATACAGGACAAAAAAAGCTGCAACCTATTCTTTGATCATCTCTCACTCTGTCATAGCCAAATAAATGACACTGACACCTAATTCATTTCTTTTGAGTTGCACATTGTAGAAATAATATTTGCATTGTGCTGAAAAGTCCATTCTTGTCTCCTGACTTATATGGATGATCTTTTGGAACACAACATTAGCAACATTTTGCTGTATTTTTTTTTCCTTTCTTTTATACTGATATTTGCTTATAGATAGAATTAGTCTCTGCTCCTATCACAGAGATACTATGCTATCAGAAGAAAGAGAGAATGAATACCAGTATTTTATAGAAATATTGAGTGGTTAAGATTGGAAGGGACCTTAAAGATTATCTAGATCCAAACCCCTGCAGTGGGCAGGGATGTCCCCCTGGTAAGATTGCTCAAAGTTCCATCCAACCTGACCTTGAGCACCTTTAAGGATGGGGCACCCACAGTGTCTCTGGACAATTTGTGCCAGTGCCTCACTATTCTCAAAGATAAAAAATATCTTATAATTGAAATCTTCTTTTAGTTTAAAAACATTCCTCCTTTCCCTATCAATATCTGCCCATAAAAACACTCACTGTCCCTCTTTGTATAAGTCCCCTTTAAGTATTGAAAAGCCACTAAAGGTCTACATTGAGTCTTCTCCAGGCTCAGCAGCCCCAACTGTCAGTCTGTCTGAGTAGGAGAGGTGCTCCAGCTCTCTGATCATCTTGGTGGCCCTCGTCTGGACCCACTCCAACAGGTCTACATGTTTTCTGTGCTAAGGACTCCAGAGCTGCACACAGTACTCAAAATGGGGTCTCACAAGAGCAGAGTAGAGAGGGACAACCACCTCTTTCTGATGCAGCCCATGAAGTATTCAGTTTTCTGAGCTGCAAGCACACATCCGGTGAGCTTTTCACTTACCGATAGCCCAAGTCCTTCTCACAGGGCTGCCTTCAGTAAGTTCAGCTCCCAGTCTGTACTCATGTTTGGGATTGACCCTGGAGCAGCACCTTGCACTTGGACTTGTTGAACCATGAGGTTTTCATGGGCCCACTTCTTGAGCTTGCCTGGATGGCATCCTGTCCTTCAAGGTCACTCAGCTTGGGGCCACCTGATAACTTGTTAATGGTGCACTTGATTCCACTGCTTATGTCATAGATAAAGATATTAAAGAACACTGGTTTCAGTTTTAGGGCTTCCCTAATCCATATTAACAGCAGCTCCCAAAAGAAGCCCTACCAGCATGTGTGTAATAAGCAGGGCAGCCACACGGATGGCCAAAGGCCTGCTGTTTGCCAGTCACAGAACAGACAATCTTTGTGACTGAGGAGTCTCCAGCAGAGGTTAAGCCAGATTAATTCCTGCTCTGTGCTCATAAAGAGGCTAGAGAATCAACCTAGCCAAAAATCTAGCTTCAAAGCAAATTTCTACAGGAATAAATAATTACTATTGGAATACAACATGAAAGATTTTGATGAATCAAGACTGTCATGCTTGTTCATTGAGCTGTCTCTTCAGTGAATCGTGCAGCTTTTTTTCTCTGACAAAGACCAGAACCAGGGCTATTTCCATCAATGACAGCAAGTTGATCATTAACACATTATCCATGAGACTCATTTTGTTATTTTGAAGTGTTTTCCTGTGGCTGAAGTAATTTTCAAGGTTCATCTCTAATTCCTTAAAAGTCACACTGTTTTTCATGCTGTTGTCAAAGTTTTCAGTGGTTTATAAGAAAGACATAATGTACAGAACAGAACTGAAAAAAGAGACTGCTTCTGTGAGTGAAGGCATTGCACAGTCTACCACCTCTGACTCTGCTACTAGAGGACAGATGTTTGGGGAAAAAAAAGAAATCTATCATTTGGTAACTGACAGTGGGAATTGAAGCAGCGGTCAGAACATCTCAAAATTCAGTTTATAACTAAATTTTATAGTAGATATCAAAAATGGATGCACTGAGACAAAGCAGAGAATAAACACACAGCTAAAAAAAAAGAAGCAAAGTATTTGTTACAAGATTTCAAAAAGGAGATAGTTATAACAAGCTATGACAAGTTCACTTGATCTGGCAGGGAAATGCAATCCCTTTCTGGAGTTTAGCAAAGTAGCATTTTCAGAGTACCTCACAATTAGTTTCACTGAATAGAAGAAAACAAATCAGCCAGGTAAACCAATAAAGAACAATGAAATTAGGAAAGAAGTTATTTTAAAACAAAGAGGCCAAAATAGTATGTCTTAGCCCTGTTTTATTCAATAGCAATCTAAGTTTTTCAGTGATGAGAGGTGATTAACATCTTGTACTATGTCTCAGGGAAGAATACGTTATTTACCAGACAGCTTCTTAAAACCATCCTGTCATATAAGGGAATTATCTCTTAATATTAGGCAGACTCTTAAGCATCATCCTAAAAAAAGACAAACAACTATCTTTCTGAAATTTAGATCTCTGAGCAGCAAATTGTAATAATGAGGGATGACAGAATCAGAACCCTTTTGCCCTAATTTTTCCTTTAAGAAGTAAGAACACTGTCACCTTTACTCTGTGAAATCTGATAGTATCACAATACAAAATAACACGTATGTGGAAACATACCCCAACTTTATTTCCACTACTATGGCACAACGACTTATAAGTATCACACAGCTCCTAAAGGCCAGTAGGAGTGAACACTGAGAGAAACCAATGTACCACAGCAGACCACAGACCTCCCTCCACATCAAAGACTTTCAGAAAAGTGAAATCTAGAGCTGAAAAGAGGTGCCATATCTTATAATAGACATTATATTCCAGTTCTTTTTCTGAATCATCAAGTATCTAAGAAAAAGCAAAGACCACATGATATTTTTCATAATGCACTTATAAAACACAACACTTCAGATAACATACCTTCTTAGTAGTTTTTCTATTTGTTGCCAGGCTGAACCATAATTCATTCCTTGCAATACCTTCAACTCAATGTGCTATACAAACTTAAATCATGTTCACATTTTAAAATGTCCTATAAAAATTACTTCATTTAAAGGGTACGTATAAACACACCCAAATTGATGTATACATAAAAATGCTTTAACTGGAGGCATTTCTATGAGTCACTCAAAAGCAGAGAAGTGCTTGGCTTCATAACAATTTTCACATTCAAGATACCTCAAAGTGCTTCGCAAATGAATAGCCTGGAAACCAAAGATGCTGATGCTGTAGGTAATGATTTGAAGGAGAGCAGAAAAATGCAGAAGTATTAGAGTTTCTTCTCTTAACACATGAATAGAAAGCCATGGTTAAATTAAGAAAAATCAAAGACACTATGGCATCAGCTTTAATCCTTTTTTTTGTTCTGTGTTTCTCTCCTGTGCTTTTTTATTAGGAGTCTTTAACACACAGTTTCAAATACATAAGCTGTCAGAAATTATTGACAATGTGGAAATAAGATTAAAATATGGTTGTTCCACTCAGCAACACACGGGAAAAGAAATCAGTATATTCTACTGCTTAAAACAATTCACACTAAAATTGAACTATGTTTCTTTTCCAGCTTTTCAAAAAATGTTGAAAAACTCCAGCAGAACTGTCATCAATTTGCTTATATTTGACTTTGTACTTGTAATTTATCATGAAATTGTTAAAGTTGAAGGAGATGTCTAAAATCATTGAGTCTAACCACTAACATAGTTCTGCCAAGCTCACTACCAAACCATGTTGGAATGTGACACATTCACATGCCTTTTGAACTCATCCAGGGATGACCATTTCACCACTCCCTTAGGCAGCCTATCTCAATGTCTGACCATGCTCGCAGTGAAGAAACTTTCCCTAATACCCAATCTGAATCTCCCCTGGTGCAGCTGGAGGCTGCTTCCTCTGTCCTGTCACTTGTTGACTGGGGGAAGAGACCAATCCCACCTGGCCACAACCTCCTTTCAGGCAGATGTGGAGTGTGATAAACCTCCTTTTCTCCAGGTTAAACAGCCTCTGCTCCCTCAGATCCTCCTCATAAAACTTGTGCTGCCGACCCTTCAGCAGCTTCATTGCCCTTTTCTGGACATGCATATAGTTCAGTACGTACACACGCACATATCACTGTTTGTCAATATTAAGAAAAATATTCTGAAAACAGTTCGGTATTCTTAAAAGAAGGAGAGATGCTCAGCAGCAATACATATATGCAATCATTGTTCAAAGCCTTATGACTGTGAATGGGACAACTGCTACAACTTAATCAAAATGCCAGCTGTCATCACAAAATTATTTCACACAGTACTCAGTATAATACTCTATTAAATAATAATGTGAGCATTAATAACAATAAATAATGTTGTCTGTTAATGAAGTATAAGCAATAGAGGCAAAGGTTTTAGTAAACTATGAATATTTTTTATTAAAAGTGGTATATGTTGTTAGAATCACAAGCAGATTACAAAAATAAATATGTCCAAATTTGAAATATATTATTTTACTTTGTTGTCTCAAACAATTTTATTGCAGCTAGAAAATAATGTGCAATGAACACATGTACTTTCTCATAATCTTTAAAAGCATAAGGATAAGTAAAAGCAATACATTCCAGGGCTAAAGGTATGAGATCCCTCTGGGCAGACACTATTGAGAAGAAATATATGTGCAGAAATTCTCTTTAGATGGCTTTCTCAAGAAAGTTGGTATTTATGATGTTATGCCTAATGAGAAAACTGTGCTCCAAATAATCTTTGTTGTTATAATTTAAGACTCGGTCATCGCACAGGAAATGATGAGAGTTTTACCAGTTTTACAGCAGGGCACATGGTAAAGACAGCCCTGCTCCCTTCCAATGAAAAGGTGTTTTCATGTGCTTCAGTGGCTGTCTTGTGCTGCCAGCACCAGGCTCTGTGCCCACCCCCAAGCCCCTGTGCCTCATTACTTGAGGGCAGCACCATGTTCCACCCTGACTTTACCTGCTCGGTTTTACTGTAAGACTTCACATTGCATGTCCACATCAGAATAGTTTAGGAAAGTTAATATGGGACTAGCAGATCCTCTGAACATATTAAAGACAATTTACCTGAACTGTGGGTGATCATAAGAATATTGGAAAAATCTGATAATGATGCTTGCACAGTTACGTGTAAGTTTGCTCTAATTCTGTGATAACCGCTTAAATACTTAAGCACAACTTTGCAACATTTTATGAAAGGTTTATACCCAAACCTTTAAGATACTGTGGTAGTAGCAACCAGAGAAAGACAAAAACATCATGACATTTTCCTATTACACAGGTATCAATGATTTCTAAAATATTCTCTTCTACAAATATATTTAAAATAATTTGAATACTGAAAAAACTGTCAATCTAAAACTCACTTAAGGAAAATAATTTAGGAATTTGCTAACCTATAAAATTTGGTAATCATTTCAAACACTACTATTGAACTAATGGGTTATTTAAGGTTGAGGAAAATAAAATAAACATTTGTTTTCCTTCTGAATACTGATTACAAGTCATGCTTTTCTTCAAAAGAACAAAACTCCAACTGATGGATATGAAATGAGAAACTGCATATAGGGAGACAACTGCAGCCTTTATATATGTTATTCTGTTATCTATTCTCTACTGGATGTCATTGCAACTGAAACATTATTTTTTCTTATATATTTGGAAGAAAAAAAAATACAAAGTATTGAACACTTTGAGGGAATTCAGTCTACCTATTATGAATGCAAATTGAGGGAGATCTCTCCAGCACAGTGGATAAAAAATTACCACAGACCTGACATTTGCAACAGCTGGGAGGTAAGGGGGCAGGACAGGCACAAATTAATAGAAATAGGATGAATGTCGTCTATGGGATAGATGCAAGACAGACAAAATAAATTTGCTTGCAAAACACTCTTTTCAAAACGAAATATTCTGTTTATTGCTTCCCCAAAGGAGAATTTGTTCCCCCTACCATCTTCCACAGGGGCCTCATTCTCTAAGAAGAGCAACATCAGGTAACTAGTTTGATTAGTATGTTGGAAGACTTTGGTCTGCATGCTGATATTTTCTGGAGCACTCAAATCAGTTTATCAGTTAACTGCTCATGACTTCTGCAATGTAACCATCAGCTTTCAGATCTGGGAAAATATTTTGTAAGAATCGTTGGAACCTCTTGAAAACACACTGTGATCAATGAAAGGTTTAACATGTTCAGAAAACTGAAATAAAAATGTCCTGACACATTTGTTAATTTCATAAAAGCATGGTTTCATGGAAATATATTACACTGATTTACTTTGAATCTGAAATGCAATCACATACACAGAAAAAGATCCATTATAATAAGACCTACTTAGTATTCTTGAATTGTCTGGGTTTTGCTATTTATATTTGAATTTGAAAATAGAGAAAGAAATACCAGAAACCTCAACCATTCATTGATGCTATCCAGCATCCTATTTAGCTCTGTACAAACATTTGCAGATACAGAAAAAAACCCCAGTTAACCATGACTCAATAAACACAGAAATTTACAAAGTCCATCACCAGCACCACACCATAGCATGCTTTGAAATGGGTATTTAGAAGGCAAGACACATGTATCCTCCTCACTCTAGACTAAATATTAATAATTGAAATACCAAAATCACATAGCTATTCACATCAAAAATTGCATGATATACTCGAGGTAAGCAAGTATCTTCACACATTGCTGTCATAGGCACACTTGCAGCATGATTTGTAATTCAGAGCAAAACCCACTATTAAAGCGTTTGTATAAAGATTATGCGTGTCATACTGTTCATCACATGGTTAATTAGTAGAAGATCAGTTTGAAACATTATAATGATAAATCATGGCTCACATTTGAAAATCTTGTGTCAGGGCTAAATTTTGTTTGTCACCATGAAATTTGTTCTGCAGTGCCTTTTTTTTGTTTGTTTGTTTTAAGGGAGGAGGCTGCTCAGGTGTTTTGAAAGTTGTTTCAAGTCGAATTCACATTCCTTACCTTCTTTCCTTTAATTGAACCTTATTACTTTAAACGCCAGTGCTGCAGAAATCCACCCCCACCCCCGTATTCACACACACACACAGAGTTCTGAGAGCTTAAAATAAAGAAAATAAATTAAAAATAAGAAAAAAAAAGGGACATAGAAATGACAAATACATTTCCAGTCCCACGAGTTTCACACCATCTCTCAGCTATTTTCCCTGTTAGCTGAGTGCCCGGTTTGGCACGCTGTATTCCCCCTCTCATCAGCCCTGATCTCAGCAGCCATCCAGCCCAGCCGGAGCGGCGGCACCCGCACCTTGGTGCCACCAGGCACCTGTGTCCCCGGAGCCGCTGCCCGACCGGCGGAGGCTGCACGCCTGCAGAGCGGGAGGGGAAGGGCCGCTCCTTCCATCCCTCCGCTGCTCCCTCTCCCTCCGGGCACTGCGGGCTCGCACACTTTGTTCGGAACTTAAGGAAGTTTTGCGGCTCCAGACCGGGATGAGCAGGGAGCAGAGCCCGCTGGACCCGCACGGTCGGGATTCCCGTCCGGTCCCCGCCGCTCCCGGGAGCGGGCAGCGCCCCTCGGTGCCCCGGTCCAGGGGCTCCCGCACCGCAGCCCCGGGCACCGCGGTGCCATCCCGGCCTCTCCGCCTCCCCCTTCCCGGGAAAAGCCGCCTTACCTGCTACATGGAGCTGCGGCAGCACCGGGCAGAGCAGCAGCAGCAGCGACCACAGCGGCAGCACCCCGCTCGCTCAGTGCTGTAGCAGCGAGCTGCCCTTTCTCGGGCTCCCCTTCTTTCACTGAGGATGTCGCGGCAGCAAAGGCAGGTAGAAACCACTTTCTTACTGGAAGAGGCTGGTTCCCTTCTCAGAATACGACTGAATCGCTCTCTGAGGCTCCCTACACATTTACCCTTCAGATCAATACTGCACTTCAGCAGCAGCCTGAGCTCAGCTGCAGCTGATAGAGAGCAGCCAATTGGTATGGAGGATTCCCTTTCCCTAACCCCCTCCCACAAAAATACACGGTCTGCATCTGAAATTTTGAGAGTTGTGAAAAGTAGTTTTAACCCCTTGCTTGAAAACCACCCTGTGCTTTTGGAGCTCCGGGTAATCTCTTTTTTTTTTTTTTTTTTTTTTTTTTTTTTTTTTTTTTTTTGGA
>JAOTQP010001286.1:73334384-73352085 GCA_026413545.1 Cichladusa arquata | reverse complement strand
AAATAAAATAAAATAAAATAAAATAAAATAAAATAAAATAAAATAAAATAAAATAAAAGCAGTATAATTTAAAATACAGGAATTTCCATCAATTTTGCTTCATTTAGAAAGCTTTGATTTTGATTTCACTTCAACTGAAAAATATTAAGAATAACTTGCATAAGTCAAGTTTATAGAGCTGAAAAAGTAGAGCGAGAAATAATTCTGATTAAATTAGATATCTGAGATAAAATTCTAATGTAATCACATTCTTAGTGTTTTTAATGAAGCTTGAAGCTGAGATAAATCTTGAAAAAATGGTTCCTGTTCGAAGAATTAAAAATTCTTAGCTACATTCTTCTAGTAAAATACGTTTAATCAGTGAAATCGTACTGATTTGGGGAGATCGCTATGCATTTTACTGAACTGGGAGAGGAACATAGTAAAGTACAAAAGTCTACTAAGATTTGTAAGACTAGCACCATCTCTATACAGGCAAATAAATTTGTATCTAGAAATACATTGATGATAATGGAGGATGGCTTTCTTGCTAGCAGCAGCTAAAGAAGCAAGACTTATGTCTCTCTGCAGAAGGAGGTTAGATTCTGCTAAAATTCTAGTCCAAGATGCATGTAAAAACTCACTAGGGACTATATATCCATCAGCTATCCCTTATTTCTAAGACAGAGGAAATGCAGTAGCTCTCGAGCAGATTTTGGTTTTGTTTTATTACTCTCAGTAGAAATATGTCATTAACTTTTGAAAGTAGAAGTATAAAGAAGTTATCATGGATACAAATAAGCCACCCACACTGCTATAACGTGTAGTAAGCCAGCATAAACGGATATACAAACAGAAGATATAAGCATAAATCTAACAAGGGAGTATTTCAGAAACTTTTGATTTGGGTAAGCATCACTGCTTTTTCAAACTATCAAAACTATCCATTGTCAGAAAAATACTCAGCTTCTAACCCAGCTTCTAAATCTCTTCCCCTGTATTCACTGCCACTTTCTTAGGAAGGTGAAAATATATCAGTTTCTCAGAGAGAAAAAAATAAAAGGGAGTATTCTGGGACTGGACTTTTCTGTCCTAGAAATGACAGAAATACTTTAAAAATATCATGCTACATGCTGGCTAGAGATGTGAGGCAGATGCATTCTGATAAAATTTGACTGAATATAAAGAAAACCTATGGAGAGAAAGCAATGGTAGATTTAGCAGGCCTGATCATCAATGAATAAAACAGTAGTAACTTAATAGAGTGTATGTCTGCAGGTGTTGCACTGAAATTACTGCAGAGGAGGAGTACTCTTACATGGGACTGTTAACCTCCAAAGGAATTTGTTTCAGAGTTGAATCCTCACTAAAACAATGCATTTGATTTCTTCCATTGTGAAAATAACTAGTGATGGTATTTTCTGGTATTACTCTCTCCAGAGTTAATTTCAGCTGATCAACTTGAATTAGTACAAATGCTATAACAAAATTCTATGGGAATTCAGAGTTTTCTTCTTTAGTAGTGTGCTATGATATTTATGGGTTCCAAGATTATGATTTTATATGCCAGCCAAAATCGAAATCTGACATCAAAGTAACATTTCTCTTGCAATTCCTACATTACTACCATATGATCTTAAAAAGATCTTAAATGACATGTAAGGCACAAAGCTTTGTAGTTTCTTTAGAGCATTAGTCCCATATAAACTTCTGTCAAAAACCCCAGCACATATATTGCCAACAGAGAGCTACTGTTGGCAAGATTATGATATTTCACCTACTCAGTAGTATATACACAACCACACTTCAACTAAGGTGCATATTTTTTCTCTTTTTTTCTCTCCCTTACAGGTTACTGAGCCAACAGTATACACAGCATATGTCAAAATGAAAAGATAATTTTTTCAAATTCTCTGCAAAGTTATTTGCTGTCTCTCCACTTGAACCAGAACATTTGAATTTATATACATTTTTCTTGGTACCTCAGTAGTATGGTAATGTGAGTATTTCAGTGGTCCTTCAGAAACCTTTCACAATACATTGCTTTTGACTGCTCTTGAAGAACATTTCTATTAAGAATCTGCAAATTATATTTAAACCAAATTTTCCATAGTCTTGTTTGTTGTTTTTCTTTGTGATTACACACGCAATTAAAACAGTAAACTTCCTGAAGGAGTCTGGGAGCCTGGTTGTGAAGTTCCTGATCTACATATTCAGTGATGCTTTTTGCTTGTAACTCAGTTTGGCCCTGAACAGTGACTACAGTCTGAGAGTTCTTTGGTAAGTGGAGTGCAACATATTTTCAGAAATGAGATCAGAAATCATAACTTTCTGAAACAAAATTAACCTTTTTAATAAAAAATGAAAATAGACAAGCAATGTCTATTCAAAAGTTATTTTTAAACAAATATCCTTGATTAAAAGTAGCATGAAGCAACATCTGCAGTCACTCCAGGAGTTTAATTTCTTTTAACATAGGAAACTAGCTTTCTGATGGAGGTATATTTCAAGCACTGAAATTCTATCTCCTTGCTTTAGCCAAAGCCCTTTCCTGACTACACAAGACATAAAATAGTTATAAGCTCTGTAAAAACCTGAAAAATATGTAAACTGTGGGATTCTGTGAGAAAGAACACTAAGAACATGGAATAATTACATTAAATTACAAAGAACATTATGGATGTAGAAAAGCAGTATGATATTTTAGTAACAAAGAAAGTTCAATCACAAAGAAATTGGATAAATATTTGATAATTGCACTCATTAAGCAATGGTGTTTGAGGAAGCTAGGTCTCTGAAGCTAGAAATCCACACTCCAAACATGTCTAAATGTGTATTTAAAATTAAGCACAATAACATAGAAGTTTTTACTTTGGAGACAAAGCAAAAACTATCAACTTTGTCCTTTCAGCTTTCTCACAGCTTCTCTTTTTTAATTCTTCCACTAAAACAGTTTAGCATAAAAAAAGAAATAAAAGGAATTCAAGTAATTGTCTAAATTTTGGAGCCAGTGTCACCACTTGTAGCCTTAAAGGGCTGGCAGATGCAGTAGCACATTTGTGGCATGTTGCCTCCAATTATAAGAAGAAATGCTGCATGTTAGTTGTTTGCATCAGAAAGAGACAGTCTCCACAGCACAGGGATAAAATCATCCTTTTCAGTGCTCAGCTTGATCAGCCTGGGGGCAACAGCTGCTGTCATTTCAGCTGTTTGTTTTAAATGTGTACTTTTCGGTACCTCAAGATGGCATTTCTTCTTCAAGCAGAGCCCAGAGCTCACAAAGTCATCCTCCAGTGTAAAGAATATAAATTCCTACCCAGTACTAAAAAAATAACCACCACCATTCTTTATCTGGAGGTAGGTGCTGGTGGGCTGAATCCTAACCACAGTCAGTCACTTTCTGGTTTAGGGTGTTGCAGCATTATCTTGCACTATCTGTTTCTAGCTAAAAGGGTGAGGGAAGAAATAAACACACAAAGCCTCTGATGGTCCTTTCTACCAGAAGAAGAAAATCTCTTTTATGTGTCATATTTCAATACACAGAACACTACCTTATTTCATGTCCAACCAAACGCTATCCTATTCCTGGAGGCTGTAGAAAATGATACATTTGTCACCATGCAGCTCTCGTCACTGCTATAATCAGTTCATTTGAACAGAATCTCCCTTGAGGAACATCTAGAATTAATTAGAACTGATCGAACAGCATAAACCATAATTTGTTGATGCTTTAGCACATATATCTAATCAGTTAGGCCCATAATAGTGATAGGGAATGTTATTTGTTTGTAAATACTGGGACAGCTACCATTTCATTTATAAAAAATTCTGATAATTACTGAAGGGTTTGTGAGCTTCTGCATAAATTTTTATTAATTTCCATATTAATGATGTATTATATATTATTCCTCATTCATTATTCCTCAACAGTTATTTTCTTCTAGGAATTTAGGCTGTCTAATTGACTGAGCAAATACAACACATTGTGATTTAAGGGACAAATCACATATCAGAGATATTGAAGTACAAACTTCAGTATTCAAAAAAAAGAAAAAAAATCAGAATTTCCCGCAAAAACTTCTCGATGGTGTTTTCACATTGCACAGTCACGATAAATTAATAAAGTAACATTAATTAATAAATTAATAAAGTAACACACTTTCAGGAACAATTGAGGATGTTCAGGAAACACCAAATATTGTTCATTCCTGTTATGTGATTAAATATTTATCACTGTGTCATGTAACACATGCATATATATACAGTTATGAAGAGTCTGGCTTTTCAGGGGAGTAAGTTTGGGGCAGATATTGTAACCACACATAATGCTATGCAGTCTGACCTACAATAGATAAATAAATAGGTAATAACAGTGATAATGGCAAGGAGGCATTGTAATAATAACTCTTCTGTAAAATTCAGAATCTATTCATGAGCAATTCTTGGCAGCCTTTAGACTTGCAGAGATATTCACAAATATTAAATATTAATACTAAGATGTGTTGTTAGAGTTGTTCTCTGTCTTTCTACAAGACAATGAGGATGACAGAAACCAGCTCACAAAGATTACTTTTTTTTTTCACTCAAGAAGTGTAGCTATTCAAAACACAAGGGGTTGGTAATTGCTACAAACAGACTGGCCCCCACTGGTAGCTGCAGCAGGAAGATCTGCAGCATTTTTCATTTAAACAGACTTTTGTTTTCCCTGGTCACAGCTCAGCCGACGCAGTGTGAGGGAATGCACAAACAATGATCTCCTCCCTCCTTCCCTGCCTCGACTCGCTCACTCCTTTTCTCCCACAGACCACCACACTCAGCAGGTTCTGAAAGCAACCATGCTGATTGTGCTTGCTAAATATTGAAATAATAAATTCTGGGACTCATATAAATTACAGCATCTGCTGGCTGGAATCAATGGGCCAGAAAAGGAGGGTGGTAACAACATCCTGACAGACCATAGATAAATGTCATTGTACTGTTTAGACTTCATCTGTTGTATGTTCTTCAGAGGTTAAAAAAAATTTGCAAGCTAAGACAGTAATATCATCTTACTGTGTTAAAGACACCTATTAGTCATGTCCCAGGCAAATAGGGATTTATGACTCAGACATAATTCTTCCAAATATGCCTGCTGTTCATAAAAGGCAGAGATATATGACTCAAAAATAACACTGAGACAGGAATAATTTTACACTTCAGTTTGCAACATTGACTTTCCTCCAGAACTTACAGTGAAATCTCCACATTTTATGAATAAGCTTCTGCCGATATTATAGATTTATAGCTAGAGCTCCCAAATCAGGTGAATTTCTCAGTCAAACAGAAGAGGAATATTTTCAGATAGAGAAGAAAGATATATTTAGATCCTTGTCTGCCAAACCACTGTACAAAATTACATAGAATCACAGAATTATTTTGGTTTAAAAAAACCTTTAGGATCATTGAATTCAACTGTTAACCCACTACTACCAAGTTCACCACAAAACCATGTGTACACATCTCTAAAATACCTCCAGGGATGGTGATTACACCACTTCTCTGAGCAGCCTGTTGCACTATTTGAGCACCATTCCAGTGAAGAAATTTTTCCAAATATCCCATCTATATCTCTCCTGGTGCAACTTGAGGCTGTTTCCTCTTGTCTTGTTGCTTGTTACTGGGGAGAAGAGACCAATCCCCACCTGGCTACTCCCTTGTTTCAGTTGTAGAGAATGATAAGATCTCCTCTGAGCCCCCTTTTCTCCAGGCTAAACATCATCAGCTCCCTCAGCTGCTCCTCCTAAGATTTGTGCTCCAGACCCTTCACCAGCTCCATTGCCCTTCTCTGGACATGCTACAGCACGTCAATGTCCTCCTTTAGTGAGGGGCCTAAAATTGAACATAGGATTTGAGGTGTGGCCTCATGAGTGCCGAGTACAGGGTGATGATCACTGCCTAGATCCTGCTGGCCATACAATTCCTGATATAAGCTCACAGAGCTGGCTTATGGCCTTACTTACACTCTCCATTTTGTTGTAACAATAATTTAAGTACCTTCCTATGATCTTTCCCCAATGATTCTTCCAAGTGCTAGTTTGATTCTAACACAGGAATGTGCATTTCAAGAGTGAAAAGAAAAAAATAGATGGAGGGGAGAGACACAGCTGCTGTTTAGGTCTGAGATGTAAAAAAAAAATGTCCTTTCATCAAAACTATTGCAATCAGGACCCAGGAGCTGCAAAGTGATCCTTATGGTAGCCCCTGGCCATTGGAGACCTGGCCAGACTGCTGAGAGTGCAAGAGGACATCCTTTACCTGCTGTGTTAGCCCTGGTCTGCTTCTCGTGTCCCAGGGTACACACGTGCATGGTGACAAAATATCCTCTTCTGTAGGTGACTTCCCTTTAACTCAGGTCTCACCTTTATGAGGGGCTTTGCTCCTTTTAGAAATCAAAAGTTTGTACAAGGTTCACTTTTAATATAAACAACAGTATTTTGTTTCAGATGGCAGAAGTTATGTTTACAGATACCACTCCTTCCTCAAGAACACTTTTCAGTCCCTCTTTGTGCTGAGTGCCATCCACCCATCAGGGGTAGTCCCTGAGACACCTCCATACAGTGGAGCCCAGCTGACCTCTTGGTTGTACTGTACATTTGATGGAGTGGTTTATTCTGAAAATTAAAAATATTAATATCTAATAAATTTGGTGAAAGTTTAACATTATGTCCCATAAATCAACACTGTGGGTTTTTTTATTTCTCCCTCTTCAACAGTTCACTTGGTAACAAATACTATTAAAGTGATTAACCACAGACCTGAGGAGAAAGCAGAAAGTAATACCCAGAAAGATCTTATAATGTGGCTTAGGGCTGAATTTTGATTTTTTGTATTTCTATATTTCCTGGTCAAGGAGATCTTTGATGCACATTGGCATCAAAGTTAATATCTGCACTTGCAAAAATTCTGTCCAGTGCATTGCTCTCTGTAAGGTGTTCTGGACAATCTAGTTATTTCAATGATCTAATACCAAAACCACAAGTTGTATCTCATTTTCTCCTTAACCCAAGTCATAACATCACATTTTTTAAAGCAAAGAAACAGTAAGCATTGAATCCTCTGTGAGCCTCTTGTGGTGCTGGTAACTGCAATTTGCTGGCTCATGCCCAACCAGAGCAGTTCTCAGCAAGGCTAAATGTTTAGCAGGTACAGCCAGGCTTGTGTCACCTCTCGTAATTTTGCAGGTACAAATAAAGGTGCTCTCCTGTCTGTCATCTGAGCCTCCTGTCTATGACTAGCATGAAATCCAACAAACTCCTGTAAAAGGTCCATAATTAATTTTTAAATTCCCTCATCCACAATCAGTTAAAATAATGCGACATACTGCTTGAAATTTTCTCCTTCCTGATGGAGTCAAATATTTGTTATCACAGCAGTAGCAGCCACAAAAATTCAGTATCAGCTTTCCTTCCAAAATCTCAAGACTGCCTTAAAAGCGATGGGACAAGAAAAAAAAAAAAAAAAAAAAAAAAAAAAAAAAAAAAGAAAGAAAAAAAAAACCAAAAAAAAACCCCACGGCTTTGGAGTTCTGCTGATTTCTTTCTTAAAATAAAATTAACACTAACAAACCTAAATGAAAACTCAGGACATATTTTAGTCATATTTTCAATTGATTATAAGACACTTCAGGGTCTAAAAGTAAATTAAAAACCAGCAACATGCTTTCCAAGAAAATAACCTATATAAGAAACCCAAAAAATCCCAGAAAAGCGAATCCAAGAGGAGAGAGTGTGATTTAAACAAAATACACAAGTAACAGTAATATCCTGGAAGTAATCAATAATATTTTTTTTCAATTTTTTGTAATCTTTAGAATTCACATTTTAAAGTCAGTAATGGTCATCACTGCTATGAAAAAGCATGGAGGACACAAAAGTTTGTATACTTCTGCTGAAGTAGCTCTGAGTCCTTACACTGCTCTTCAAGGAATATGAACATAAAATGTTGTCTCACTGCAACAAAGTATATGCAACTGCACTACATGTTCCAAGTTTATGATGAACTGTAAACATTTATTTAAAACCTCTTCAGGGTCTTGCTTTGGAAGAAACCACAGTAGCACATTGTGGCATATAAATTCCAGAACTCTGTAACTAGCAATTACAGAAGATAGAATGCAGTGTCTTCCTCCATACTATTTAGGCACACAGTGGGTGAGTATTTTTTTCTTTCCTACAGGCTATTTGTTGGTCTTCAAAGCTGCTCTTTGCATTTACTGTCTTTATGCTCTACATATAGAAGTTTAACTGAATCCATTAATTGATGTACTTTAGCAAATAATCAGGTTAGACTGGGGATTCCAACAGCCACACAATGTGGCTGTTCTTCTAAACATTCTGCCTTTTTACTACTCAGCACCTTTTTCTCTGTAAGTCCACTAGACCTCTGAAATCCTGTGCTGCACTCCCTTCAAGTAGCTCCACCTCGACAGGAATCTTCCAGCTACTTTGTAATACTGTAAAGTGACATGAGCTATTAACCAGCCAATTAACCATACAAAGCTACTCAGCCTTCAGTCCTCTCTCCAACACTATCTGCCTCCATCTGTTTCTCCTTCCATGCTTTTTGTAGGTATTTTTGATGGTGCAAATTGGGATAATGTTTTTAAAATTAGTGAGATGAGAAGAGAGAGAATGATTTCTAGAAAAATCCCATACTGGGTGTACAAATGGAAAAAAAGTAGTTTGCCTGTTGCCTGTCTGAAAGGCTTTTATCCAACTAATTTTCTCACTGCAGGGGGAAAGTAAAATTGGCATGCACTTTTCTGGCAAGTTGTTGAAGCCTGAGTGCCCTGTCAACCCCTCCTCCTCCTCCAGGCTGACTGCCAGCCTGTCTCTGTCTGTTCTGGGAAAGCTGGGAATACAGAAATCTTGGGGAGAAGGTTGTGACTGAGAGCTCTTATTCACCTTTTTTCCTGCCAATGGAAAAATAAAATAAAATTAAGAGTTTTATTAACATTAGCAAGAGAAGCAAAGTGTCTGTAGAAGAAAATACAATTGGTTTTAAGGTCTGAGGCTCATTAAAGACTTCAGAGTAAATGGTATGTAGATTTACTTCCTTAGAAAAAGTCTTATTTGTTAAGGTAGATAAAAAGACATGCAATAATTTTTTTGTGTGTATGGATTCAAATTAACATGATAAATTAACCAAGCGTATTATCCTGAATTTACTGACAGGTTCAATATATTATATACAGAGAAGTAATAACCATGAACATTTTTTGATTTGTAAAGAAAATAAAACTAATGATTTTTCTTCAACTGTTCCCTAAAGTTTTATATTAATGCTTTCTCATTTTGTGCCTCTCCTGTCAGGGCTGCAACCATTAATTTCGCTGAAATTTTATTTGTTTTATTAATAAAGACAATAATTAAGATTATTTTCCCTTTTGCTTATATGACTCCCTAAAAAGTGACTTTTGGGTAACTGTTCTGAATGACTTAATGAATTTAACAAACGTCCAAAAACCTCAAGGAGTTGTTGCTTGCTGACCAAGTTGTGCTTACTCTTTTCGTTTCCAATCAGTGAGATGTGGAAAAATTCCTCAAAACAGAGCAGATTGAGTGTAAAAAAAGTATAGCATCTGACATGGTGAATGTGTAAAAGTTAGTATTTTTTTTCAGTTGAGAATGAATCAAAGAAAATTTTGATAGTCAGTGGCTTAAGTCACTGCTGAGATGGTTGAAGAAACATATCATTTAGCCTTCTGATACAATCTGGAAAATATCAGCTCCACCAAGTTCATCCCTGTGTGCTGCCCTCTTTTTAATTTTTCATGTCACAAGCAGATTTCACATATTTTACCTCTATATTAACTATGCAAATGGAAAATTATATAAGCTCAGGCATCAGTAAAACATGAAGTATGCTGTGCTTGAAAATGTCTCTATTTTTGCCATTTTCTTTTGATTGAGAGGCTGACTTGGCAGGGCTGAATATATGTGTGCTTTGTATTAAGCTTCCTCCAGTTAAAGCATGTCACTATTCAGTCTTTGATCCTCTTGAGTCAGAGCTGAGTGGCAGAGATGGCCCAGTGAGATGGCTGCTGCTCTGAGCTCCTTACCATCATTCTTAAATGCTTATCCTCACAGCTCATATGCAGTACTTTTTGGAATGGCTCCAGGTTCTCTGTGTGTGCTGACTTAGGGGAGCCTTTCCAGATTCTGCACCAGCAGCATCAGATCCATCCTCTCTGTCCAGTTTTTACTTCCCATTGAGGTTATGTTGGCACACTGTGAAAACAGCTGCTCAAGCTGCTGCCTTTCCTTCCTTTCCCCCAAGGTTTTTATCAGGTCCATGCCAACACTTAGAGATGGTGTTGATTACATCTTCCCTGCCTGATTCCTGAGGTTTGATCCCAGACTCTGATGAATTCAATATCTGCCATACCCTCTTTATCATTTACAAAAATAAATCTTGAGCAGAATTTCTCTTTTGAAGCTGTTTTAAAGAGAGTTCAGCTAAAACATGCAAATGTCAATATGTTGACAGTCACATATCGAGTACATTATGCCAGGAATCTGTGAAAACCTCTTGAGAGTTTAACCTATGCAACTTTATAGGATTTGTGGCCTCGTTTCCCAGGGAATTGATAATGAATCAAGTTACTGTGGCTTACCAAGCATCTGCTGAGCTATCTTTCATATACACTATATGTACTTAGCCTGAAACAATTGTGAAGCAGCATGATTTATCTGAACACTTTCACTATGGGTTAAGCTATACTATATATGATAATTAGGTGTGCAAATTTATTCCCTTAGTTCTGTTCATGACATATTTTGAGTGCAAGTGCGAGCATCTACCAGAGTAAATATTTGCCTCCATGCTAGTGAAGGGGGAAGGGAGGGAATAGTTGAGCAAGAGTTCCCTTGCCCTTAGGAAGTGAAAGCCATCAGCCAACTTTGCTGTGTTTTTCGGTGACTGCAGGGCAGAACGAGTTGGGAGTTTCCATGTCTCTTTGCTCACCATGTTTCATAGGCTATTTAGGATGTCAGAAATTCCCTGGAGGAAAAGGGCAACTTCCCTGTAAAAGAACTGACCCTTCTGGTCTACACTGGGGAAGCAAGTACAAGGATTTCTTTGGGGAAGACTGACAGTCCTTGTAAGCCTGCAGGATCACTACAAATGTTGCTGAGTGTACCAAAGATTCGATTAATGGCTCTGTCCTGCAGCTTATTTTTTCTGCCAAGAATGGCACACAATGAGAGATAAAAAAATACTATCACTACCCCTTCTGTAGACTTATTTCTTTCCATGTATAAAGTTTTAACATTGGTCTTCCATAAGCCATGCATTATACTATTGCACAGTACCTAACACACACAGTGTGTGTTCATTTATAACATGTAAACAAGTCATGATTACATAAAACATAATCTAGTGTGAGGATTTTAAGTTCTTAACTCTGGTCACTGCAGTCTTGGCTTATATAAGTACTTGTGATTTTGTGTAGAGTTTGCTCAAGGCCAATGCAGGAAGAATTTCTTCTCCATTCATCTGCTGTCTAGACAGGCATATTTTAAAGCTGTACAAGCTGTTTCAGGGTTTCCCTGCTAATGACTGTATCAACTTTGTTCCAAAAGAACTGAAGTGAACTTCAGTGACATTTACTGCAAGCATGACATTATTCCAAATATTTTCTGAAATTTTAATAGAATAATACTTTATTGATCATCTGTAAGATATTTAATAAAACATCAGCCCTGAAGAAGAAGTTGGATAAATGTTTAACTTTTAAACAAGATCCAGCATATGATAAAAAAAACATTACTAAAAGGAGGTGAAATGAAGCTTGCATATTGCATGTTTGCTTGGTTGTTGTTTTGGTTTTTTTTTAATATTAGTCTTTCACAGAATTTATTAATTTAGCACCAGCAAACCCAGGATGTTTCCTTATAGAATGCATATTTCTGTAGTAACACTCACTTTGAACAAATATGAACCATATTCAGATGTAATTAAAAAAAAGGAAAATATATTTTATCCAAAAATTAAATAACAATTTAAACACATGCAAATAAGATATGCTTAAGAGAAACTTTTAAAAACAGGATGAGAAACACTAGGGTCTTAATTAACTCATATAAAAATGTCAAATTAAATCTTAGTTGTATGGAGCAAAGAAAAAAAAGTTGCAATTATTTTGGTTTCTCATAATTTTTAACACTATGTAAGAAAAAACCCTCAACATGAACAGCAGTCCTGAAAACAGTTGTATAATCAAAACACATTTTATAATTAGCATATATAAGAAAGCTAAAGAAATGCTAAGAAATCTTTTTTATTTTCTTAATTTATGTTAAAAAGTAATTAGACCAATCTCCTATCCACAAGCACTTGTTTTGTTTGAACTGCAGAACAATAATAATACAATATGCAGTTTAACCCTAATATTAACCACTTTTATTGAAAGAATTCATCTTTCTTTGCTTCACTATCAATAGAACTGAAAGCTCTCTGTTTCAAAAGTAAGTGTATCACACATCCAGCTCCAAGTGATAATTAGGTTGTCAGTAATGATCTTTCTTACATCCATTTGACTGTAAATTGAATACAATAAATACTGTGGTTTTCATTTAGCTTTAGCAGGCAAGTATTTATACAGGTATTCAGTAGGTTACTTTGGTAATTGTTTTAGGTACCATCAGAATCTAATACTAACCTCTTTTTTTTATTTTGTCTCATTAAAATAGAAAAGGAGTATTTGTAGATGCAATCAATGCAGTGGTAGTGATACTTTCATAAAGCTCAGGTGGATTTTAATTAGCAAGTCCGTTTTGTGACTCATCATTCATAATACTCCACAACCTGGAAATTAATAGATTAGTCACTATATTTTAACCCAGTAGATACAGAATTTGCATGTTAGATCTCATAAAGAGCTGTGAACATTTTCATACACTGCATATAGAACTTTATTCCCATATATGATATTCTATTTGAGCCTCTTGATTGCCAGTGGAATTATATGAATACAGAAAGGAAACTTTGCATTTAAAAAGTATTATGGAGCGAGAAATCTATAGAGATTTATAACATTCTGTGCATTTAATTAGCCTGACTGTTAGCCCTTCCTTGAGACAGGTTAAATGAATTGGTTTATATTTCTTATAACAAACTATTCACTGGGACATCTTCACAAGATCCTCTAGGAATGTGGTAATTTGTTGTAATTTGCTACTTACTTGGACTTTTTCTGTCCGAGACATTTAAATTCAGCTTCAGTTCTACATAGAGAACTGAAACACCTCACCACCATCTACAGAGCTATCCCTTAATTAAATCATACATCTGGAGCAGGAGTTCAACTTGTTTGAGGAGCGAAGCCCAAAACTTCCACAGGAAAATTAATATGGCTGTGCCTTTCAGTCCCTCCAGTATATCTGGCATTTAAAAAAAAAAAAAGTAAATAATGCATTCAAGGCACTTAAAAACAGCAATGATGACCAAAGAAAAACCTGTCACAGATGTGAGCTGTTCCACTGTAGACAGCTCCATATGCCTTTTCTACCTTAGGCTTTAAAGCAATACATAAATAACCAGAAGGTTTCTCCTCTACAGGAAGAGTGTCATATCTGAAAAGACTAATTCTAACTGAAACATTAATCACCTGACTGCTAGCTGTGTAAAGACTCAAAAAGAGGACAACTCTCACAAGAACTTCTAAACTGAAAAAACAGAAATAGCATGTACCATATCTATAAGCACGTATTTATGTGAATCCATAGCAATTTAAAAAAACAAAACAAAAATACACTTCATGCTTCATGTGCCCTCCTACCACGAAGCTTGACCCATACTTTTCCATACAGGCAGACGTGATGGAGGAGCTGCAGCTCGCCTTAATTTAAAGGTACAGCACCACCTGCTGTCAGCACACATCATGATGGGTGAGCCTCTCTTTCATGTGTTATTACACTTCACTTTGCTTGATCGTTCTTGGCAGCTTGGACAGTCTACAGGTATTCTGGTAGCATCACTAAAGTTAGGGTGACATGTCTAAACTGAGTCAGAATAGCTTTTGCCAAATAGAATTCATTATTCCAATTTGGATAGAACAGAAATTAAGGCAGCAATCAAACAAACTCTTCTTGGTATGTCTATGAGATTTAATTTGATCTTTAGAACTAGCAATACTGTAATTTAACTCATGATTGAAAATATAGTGCCAAGCTTATGCAAGATCTCAAAAGGAGAATTTTTGTACAGTAAATATCTGGTTATTTCCATAAAAGTTTCTCTTATGTTCTCTAAAAAATATTATTTGCAAAATTTTACCTCTCAAATTAAAAACTGTGACATCTTGCTATAACACAATATCCATCACCTCAAAACTATAACATTTTATTAATATTATAATTTAAAATATATTAATTTTTATGCTAAGTTGTTTTCATATTCATATGCCTTTCTTAAGGCTTAAATATCTCTTGTAATGAGAATAAAATTTCACTTATATACCTTATATTAGCATTTGTGAAATGTCAGGCTATTATTTAGGTTGTGAAGTCTCTATGACAGGGATTAGCATTTTATTGTATGTTTGCTTAGTGACTTCTATAATGGAACCCTGCTCTAGCCTTATTTTCATAGCAGGAAATAAAAGTAAAACCAATCATAATCAGAAAGTGCTCAGGCCTATTAATCAAATTTTCCTAAAACTTCTAAATCTGGTCTCCAGAGCAGCTTTCTGATCACTTTCAAGGAAGCCTGAAGAAAACACAACCTTCTTGGTCTCATTAAGTGAGATGGAACACTTAAGTGACTGGAACATCACTTGACTTTTCAAACCTACCAGAAAGATGACTATTCAATACACTAATAAAGCAGCAGCTAACCAAACAACATCTATGAATTAACACCAGATTTTTCAAACTCCTGTCTAAAATTTCAGGCAGATATAATCAGTTAATCTCACAGGAAGAAGTGGAAGTTCCTCAGTGGAGCACTGAAGGAGTGTATTATAACCCCAACTCTTTGAAGGGCTTTTTGATGGAGTCCAGAAAATTTCCATTTCTTTTGTTGTTCTATTTCAGTGACATCTTTTTAAGTGCCCTCCTGTTTCTCCAGGCACTTAAGATTGCCACCATGCTCACCATAAGCAAATATAATAAACCTCACTGAAGTCCCAAGTCCTGTATTAGTGCGTGTGCTCAGTGGGAGAGAGAACTGGCAGGATACATGCTGACCTGTGCCAAAGCCATTATTAATTCTTCAGGTACTGTTAGCAGCTCCAGGCTACAGAAAAATAATTTACTTAGAAAAACAATAGGGACTTTTATGACACCTTATGAGGTGAACAGACATTTTTAGCTCTAAATATGGACAGACAGTAGTTTTCAGGGAAAAAAAGCACATAAATCCCAAAATTGTGCTTTGTTAATGTATATCCTGTGGAATTATACTTATTACTATGAGTATTTAAAAATCTGCTTGTTAGGAAACTGCTAATTTTATTGCCTGTTGTGCTAAGCATCCAGATATCCCAAATAACTCTGTATTTCTATAGTTATACCAAATATCAAATCAAATTGCATTATTCATATAGATTTTGTCACAATCAGAATTCTCTGGATACAGTTATTCAAAATGCCTTTTCCTCTAGTCTCACATATGAGACTTCTGTGATCATGATACTAAGTATCATTAACCCAATAACTACAGGGTAAGTGATGAAAGATCTTTTTGTAATATACAGGCTGGCCAAGAAATTAGACTCTGTGAGAATATGGACAAGAAAAAAAAGTGTATTTTCAATGAGACACTATAAAATCTAAGATATTGAGGATTCATATCAAAAACCAATGTTCTGCTTCTGGTCAACAAATCAGACCAAAATATGATTTAAACTGACCTGTTGTTGGTTAATCTGGTATATCTGGTTTAAACTATCAATTGCAGACAGCAACAATTTTTCTGAGGAGATAAGCACACTCATAGGGCTGGAGTCATCATGCATGAGCAAAATCCAATTCTTTTTTTCAGGAGTATGTATTGAGGAAAAAATACAAGTCTTCACCTTTCCCACCTCCAGACTCTTTCCCATCTAAACAGCAGTGCCGTCAAACCACAACTGTGGTCATAAACCACATACAAAATTGGATCCTTGACTCATTCAAAAGGTGTGTGTGAGTGCTATTTATTTGGTATGAAGAGTTCTGAACCTTTTCCTTTTGCTAGTTTTGTGTGGCTGTGGTTTAAGCCCTCTTCTTTTTTCTATGTACCAGATTATAGCAATGTAAGGACAGTAGCTGATAACAATGAGATCAAACCCCGTATCACTTGGATTTAAACACAACCTCCAGAACACAGAACCATTTGGGCATTGACTTCACAGATGGAAAAGTGCAGAAATCTCAGATTCCCAAGAACTTCTAGTTCTTGTCCTAGAAGTGTCATATACTCAACACTAGCTTGTCTTTGGGAACAACTGAGAGAATTCTAGTGTATGGCAGCAGTAGGTCTAAGAGACAAACTCGATCTTTATGACTAAAGAATTTGATGACTACTGAATTATATTTAATTTAATGTCATATCTATAGACAATCAATGCAGAGATTTGAGGATGAAATTAATGTAGAAACTTATGCAGGTATTTGTGCTACAAATTAGCTCTGTATGTGTTTAAAATAATGTGCATTTCAGAATAAAGTGAAAGCCTGTAAATTAAGAATTTTAATAAGCTTTACTGATCAAAATAGTAAATACAAAGCAACCAATAATCTTATTTTCATAGATCAAGTAGAATGTTGTAGTCCAATAGGGAGGAAACATTTAAACTATAAGCATCATCTAGTAATAGGAAAAGAAAAATATATGTGGAAAATTTGAAGGTTTTACATTGGATGACTTTCCATGTTTTCTGGTTTTCCTGGGTCTATACATAAAGATCAGCTCACTACTATGTCACAAATATGGAACAGCCATAACATGCACAGAAAAGGTGTGTGGCGGGGAACAACCTTTACTAAGGTTTTGAAATTTAGTGTATTAAAATACATTTGGAAACTCTCTGAAAATTTGGATTGCAATCCAAAATACAATTAATTTCCAGTCTCTCTAGGAATTATTTTCTGTGGTTTGGCTACGTTTTGAAAACAAACAAGGAAAGCAGAAATCTCTTTCTGTCTCTAAACAAGAACATTTTTAAAAGGTTGAGGTAGTTGAGGATTCAGCCTCCCTGGTCAAATCTCTGTGCTTGTATAATTGGTTCTTTTCCCAGTACTGAGTTGTTAATTAAATCTCAGTAGTGACCAACACCTCAGCATAGATTTTTAGTATAGATGGTTTCATTTACTAAATTCTTTTTCTGCTTGTTTGTCTGTTGCAACGCTAAAGGTCTCCCTGTTTTGATCTTGCTCTCTTTTTTCTTTTACTATCTGAGAGAAGAGAAAAAACACTTGGATATTCTATCCTTTGTAAATGTAATGTAATAATATCCTTTGTACATAATGATTCTAGAAGTTGTTCTTTCTAGAATAAAAATACTATCTTTTTTTATGGTCACTGTTGCTTTTGTCACACGAGTAATTCCATAAGCATCTTCATGTTAATCACAATTTTAGTGTCTGCATCTTTACTATCCCCCCCAAAAAACAAACAAACAAACAAACAAACAAACAAACAAACAAAAAAAAAAACAAAAAAAAAAAAAACAAAAACACCAACACGACAAAACCAAATA
>JAOTQP010001286.1:73311592-73334039 GCA_026413545.1 Cichladusa arquata | reverse complement strand
AAACAAACAACCAAAAAAAAAAACAAAAAAAAAAAAAACAAAAACTCCAACCAGACAAAACCAAATAATCTCCAAACATAAAAAGGTTTGTGTACTATGGCAACAGTAATTCTACTATATTATAAAATCATCATCTTTTTTTTTTTCTGCTGCTATTTTGTCTTCTTTTTAGATTCTTTTTGAAATTTGCATTTACAGAAAGACAACTATGACTCTGACATAGCAGCTTCTTCTCAACTAAGGAAACTCATCAATGAAATTTTCTACGGCACTGGTTAAAAAAAAAAGGCAGAATACTAAAATAGAAACATCTAGACCTATGAAATCTATTTCTGCATTTTAATACATAATAAGCATTCCATTTAAAAGAGACAGGACATAGAAGAAATTACTATAAAGGAAGAAATAAGCAAAAAAACAGGTTATGTCAGGTGTATAGTTAAAATTTTTGCATCTTTTTCTCAGTAGCTTTGTTATCTCTAAACAAATCTTTGTTGTTGCTCTAGAAAGTGTGGTTCTGAATGTTTTTCAAAAATCACATTTTTCCCTCAGCCCTTTGCACATATAGACACTAGACCACAACAAATAGGAATTGCACTAGGAATAACACTTTAAAATAACCTTCAAAACAGCAAGAGAAATAAGTGACAGTGACTTGTTGGCAAATGTATTTCAAAGCATAACACTGGACTGTAAGAGTTCATGTTAACTTGTCAAAAATAATTTTTTTTTTTTTTTTTTTACTTTCTTAAACTCAGCAATTTTACCAGTCTTCAGACATTAAAAACTGCACACAGAGCAACTCTATTATATTAATCACACTTTTTTGCTGGTTAAGCAAATCTCTAAGAGATTTTTGGAAGTTGCCTATGGGTTTGATCCACCTTAACTTCTGAGCCAGGATTGAATAGGAACATTTCTTTGAGAGTGAACTTTGGCTTTTTTTGCTTTTGTTTATTTAGTAGTTTGTTTGTTTGGGGGGGTTTGTTGCATTGTTTTGGTTTTTGTTAATTGGTAAGAGACCAGTGATACAGCTAAAAAAAACAGTAATCAATTTTTTGCACCTCTATGAGCAAAACAGTCTGTACTGGCAACATATTGCCCACCTGAGGTATATTCCTAAGCTTTATCTTCTGTCTCTTTCACAAGACATGGCTTCCCTCATAGGTTCATGATGGATATTTTATCTCTCATTCTGTTTTGAATTATGTTGGGGTGGTTTTTTTACTATCTGTAATGAATCTGATTTTTAAAGATGTAGCTCAAACAGTATTTTGCCAATTTTTATAATCTTAGAGCAGATATTTATGCTAGAAATACAAAAAATTAAGTCTAACAAGATTGTTTTATATGTCTAATCTCATGAGGTTTAGGTCCATTCATATAGTCTTTGGAAGCTAACACTCTTTGCATAGGACTGACAGTGATGCAATGCTGGAAACATATCTTACTATCAAACCATCCTTCTAAGGCTTGTGAGGAAAAAAAATCTGGTTATTTCAGTGTGATTCCTACCACGCTTCTTTATTTATTGCAGCAGTACAAACAAAATTGATGCGAAAGGGAATCTTGCCGTCCGGTCATTCCAGAAAAGAGATCAAGTCACATAATAACCTCTAACAAATGATGCCTTCAGATTACAGCTGGTGCTTTATCTTGCCACAGTAGTAAGAAAGACTGTGTTTTGATAGTAGTTATTGAGCAAAACCTCCAGAGAAAGAGCAGGTTTTCTCTTATGGCATAGTCACAGGCAACTTGTCCACCTTTCGACAAGTCTTACTTATGCCTGTATTTCTCATTTAAATAAAGGCAGATATTTAATTTTGCCCATTATTTGAAATTTTTTAGAATTTTTAAATACCATCTCATTTTGGGACTACTTCAGCAAAGAGAGCATAAACTACTGTAAATTAATCTAGATACTACTGCAATTTTGCTATAATATTCCTTTTTTGTAGACTTCCTTCACACAAATTCCTTCCCCAAAACTTGCATGTCATTTTTTTAAATAATAAATTGCAGATCATAAACTATGAAATATTTTGGGTTGGAAAGGACCTTTAAAGAACATGTAGTACTATGCCCATGCAATGAGTAGGAACATATTCAACTACATCAGATTGCTTGGAGTCCCTGTCCAAAGTGAATAGAATTATTTTCTCTCATGAGATTATAATGAACTCATGTAGCCATGATTGATATAATTTATTTGTAACTGCTAATTGACATTTAAGATATCTGAAACAAGATCTGGGTGATTTTTTTTTCCTTTTTTTTTTTTTTTGGTTGGTGTTTTTTTTTCCATCTATGTCTTTACATAGTAAATATCTGTAAATGAATAATTCAAAACCTAATCTTGTGCAGCTGTCTAAATTTTCAAAAAATATGATGTGAAATATATTTTTTAGTGCAAATAAAATGAATTTTACAGAGTTCTGCTTAAAATTCCCTTTTAATATGAACCTTTAGAGAATGCTTAAAAATGCATTTTTTGAGCTTTTTTCTGTCCTATGTTGACTCTTAAACAAAGTAAATATTTAATCAATATACCAGGGGAGAAAGCCACCTGGGCACCATAGGCCATTATGTTTCATAAAATGTTAGGAGGCAATATTTAACTGGGGGTAAAAAAGTTGTATTTCTGCCATGGGATATTAACATTCTCCATCTTTTTTACATTTGGTCATGCATCCAAACTACACTGGCTCTTCAAAACTTGAATGTCATCGCAGTAGAAAATTAAGAAGCATAGTAACATTGATTCAGTTTGAATATCTGTAAATTCTCAAATGCATTAAAGATCTATTACTCTTTATCAGCTCAGCCTCGGTATCAGCCATCAGCCCCTTATAAAGAAAATAATAGTAATATGGATTAGATGTCATTTGGTAAAATTATGAAGTCACCAGCAGTTTTCTGTGTATGAAATAACCCAATCTTTCAAATGAACCATTTAGGTTTATTTCAGAGATGAGGTGTTTTCAAAAGTAGATACTAGCTGATGAAGCATGGACTTTAAGGCAATTGTTTCATTGAATATACTTTTCAAACAAATGAGTAAGGATTAAAAATCATGTTTGGCATTCCAGACAACCATTAAATATCTTCCACAAGCAATAAAACATTTGAGATGATGTAAAACAAACCAGCTTTCCACCACATTGATAAAAAGGAACTTGTGTATACAGCCTGAATGTCTGCAAACCTCCAAGTAAAACTGTTGTGGTTTGACACTGGCCAAACACCATGCAACCACGAAAGACACTCACTCACTCTCCCCTGCCACAGCTGGGCAGAGGGTAGAAAAATTTAACAAAAGGGTTCATGAGTTGAGATAAGGACTAGGAGAAAACACTCCCAGGGCAAAACAGGCTCAACTTAAAGGTACAATGTGAATTTATTACTAACAGAATCAGAGGAGGATAATGAGAAGTAAAATAAGCCCTGAAAAACATATTTTCTTCCCTCAGCCCCTCCCTCCTTCGCACTGGAGGAGGAAGGCAGGGAGACAGGGGCATGGGGGTTTTGGTCAGTGCATCACCCAAGGTTTTCTTCTGCTGCTCAGGGAGGGAAATCCTTCCCCTGTGAGACTGTGGGGTCCGTCCCACGGGACACAGTTCTCTGTGAACTTCCCTTGCATGAATCCCCCCCATAGGCATACAGTCCCCAAAACTGCTGTAGTGTGCTTCGCTCTTCCAGGGGTGCATTCCTCCAAGGACAGGCTGCTCCAGCCTGGAATCAGGGCCCCTCTCTCTACTGGGTCTCCCACTGGATCACATCCTCCTGCAGGTATCCACCTACTCCACCATGGACAACTTTCCCATGGGCTGTGGGTGGATCTCTGCATCCCCCATGGATCCCATGGGCTGTGGGTGGATCTCTGCATCCCCCTGGATCCCCATGGGCTGTGGGTGGATCTCTGCATCCCCCTGGATCCCCATGGGCTGTGGGTGGATCTCTGCATCCCCCATGGATTCCCATGGGCTGTGGGTCGATCTCTGCATCCCCCATGGATCCCCATGGGCTGCAGGGGCACAGCTGTTTCACCATGGTCTCACCCCAGACTACAGAGGAATCTCAGCTCCAGTGCCTGGAGCAGCTCCTGCTCCTCCTTCTGCACTGACCTTGCTGTCTCTGTGTTGTCTCCCTCACATGTTCTCACCTCCTCTTCGTCTCTGGCTGGAATTAAAACTACACACAAATTTTGTTTTTATTTTCTTCTTAAATATGTCATCACAGAGATGTTATCACCATCTCCAATTGGCCCAGCCCTGGCCAGCAGCATGTCCATCTTCAGAGCCAGCAGGGATTAGCTCTGCTGGACATGATGGAAGCTTCCAGAAGCTTCTCTCAGGAGCCACCTCCCTAGCTGCCCCCCTACCAAAAATCAGGCTGTGCAAAACCAACACAAAGACCCAGAAGGCAAAAACAGTATCAAGAAAATCTATCTAATCCTGATCTTTCCAGTCTCCAAAATAATGAATATTTTTGACTAACTGTGTGGTTAATAATTTTATTCCTGTCTATTACAAGACAAGCTGAAGTTACAAAAAATGTTGCAGGCACATGCCTTGTTCTTCCTGTGATCATGTTTCTATTTTTTTTCAGAATATGGAATCACTGGAGTAATATACTCCAGTTTATTTTTTCACTATTAAATTTCCTAAGAACAATAGGTGTTTTTAATATGACTGAATAAATAAAAAATAAATTAATTTATGTACTTAGTCTAAAATTGTGGTGCCATTTAAACCTAAGGTACATACGTTTCTCTGTACATATTTGCTTAAAATTGAATAATATTGTGACATTTAAAATGACACATTTAAATCAGTATATAACAGTTGATATTCTTATTTGTTAAGGGTAGTATTTTCACCCACTCTTTGAGTATTCTCTTTAGGTGAAGTACAAAATATTAAATATTGTCTTTCTAAAACATATCTAAGAGAGGCAAAAAATACTTAAGTAGTTAAGTTCTGCTCTGAAATGAACTTAAATACAGGCTCTTTTAAAAATCAATTTGAGTTAAAAATACCATTCTAATTTGTGCCTCATCTAATAACATCAATATAAATGAGTTTTTCAATCAACATACTGTGTTTTCACCAACACACAGAGGTGTCTTGAGTACAGATCTTAGAAGGAGCAGCTGAGGGAACTGGAGTTTTTCAGTCTGGAGAAAAATAAAGCTCAGGGCAGACCTTACTGCTTGCCACAACTATCTGAAAGGAGGCTGTAGCAGGGTAAGATTGAAGTCAATCTCTTCCCACAAGTAACAAGTGATAGAGCAAAAGGAAATGGCCTTAAGTTGCCCCAAGAGAGGCTTAGATTGGATATTAGGAAAAATTTCTTCCTGAAGAGGGTATTCAGGCAGTGGAACAGGCTGCCCAGGGAAGTGGTTGAGTCACCATCCCTGGAAGTGTTCAGAAGAAGTGGGGATGTGGCACTTGGGAGCATGGTTTAAAGCATAGCATAGTGGCAGTGCTGGGTTAACATTTGGACTCAATAATTTTAGAGGGGTTTTTTTGTGATTCTATGATTCTGTGTATGTAATTTACAACATCTTTATTAATATTAACACACATCATATGGGCATCAAAAGACAAAGAAACATTTTAAATTCATTGCTTTTGAACTGAGAGAAAATTAAGTCCTTTCATATAAAATTATGGAGCTGACCTGTTAAGCTTGTCTCTATTAGAAGGACTGCAATGATGGAATTTGAGGAAAATAGAAACTAATGCACTTTAAGGAAAAAGTACACTGCCACTGCTGACTTACTTGAAACTAGGAAAGACCAAGGATATAGTGAAAGAGAAAAACTCTTAAAAGCTCCTGAAGGAAATTAAGGCTCAAAAAGACTGGAACAATAATGAAACAGATTACAGGATGTTTTATAAATCGTCAGTCTTTGAAAATTAAGTAAATAGGTAGAATTTAAGTGGGGGGGGGGGGGGAAGTCAAAATGCTCATTCAAACGACATTAAAAAAAATGTTACAGATACTTCAGGCAACTTTCCCATTAGAATTTACTATCTTTAAATATGACACAGTATATGATACCATGACATTGTTGTCTTTGTAACAATTTTTGCAATGGGCTAGAATGACTCTCGCAAATGTCAAACTAAAATCATGGCAGACATAACCTAATGGTACACTTGCAGGGGGAAATAAACACAGGGAAAGCTTGTGTCCGTGCCCCAAAAATCATAATTCTTTCTCTAAGAACTTAGATCCTTCATCTTCCTCTCAACTCATTTCTGAATATTTCATTGCCATGTTTTTAGGTTGGCACATTTTAAGAAAACAGGCTCATTATTCTAATGTATTAGTGAAAGACAAGTTTTTAACTCATTAAAATGCTGATAATCTTATGAAAGCCCTCAATTGCTTTTTCAATTACTTCAATAACAAACATGACAGTTTCTGGATATAAAGGTATTTCTTTAAAAATTATTTGTTTTCAAAAAAACAAATACCTGTCTATTCTGCTGGAGGTGAGTAGAGCATAAGAGAAAATTTATATATGTATTTCCATTTAAATGAATAGATTTTATGCATCTGCCACAGACTGGAACACTGCTATGTGCCTGTCTTTAACATCAAATAAAATACAACTCCTCAGCTTTATTCTTAGTCCAAGTTCCATCAGCAGCTAGAATTTAATTTTAAGATTTTTTTTTTTTAATAAGAAATGCTTTCCTTAATTTCTTTCGTCACACAGCTTTTTAATTAGATTAAAGTTAGTAAACATACTTAATCTCTCACTCGGCATTCCTCAGGCTGATGATGGCCATGTTGTACTGAGATTAAAGTATCTCCAAAGTTGTTTTGGCCTGTTAATTTGTTGTTTTGTTTTGCTTTTTTTTAAACAGTCTTCAGGCTGGAAACCCTCTGGCAATGCCTTTAGAAACATGGACTGCTTCCTGATTTTATTTTCTTTTTTCTTTTATTTATTTCTCCTTCAGTTTATAAAATATGCAAATTGACTAATTTCTCTCAATATATGAGCAGTAGAAAGAATGTAGTTGTTAATAGCAGGTTTTAAATCTTGACAGGAAAGCCAATTTACAAGAGTTGACTAACAAAAATAAACATTCCAAACAACCATAATTTCAAACTTCTCTTCCTTACTTGCTCGTACACAACAATGTGAAATAATATATCATGTATAAGCAACCCAGTGTGGCAGTAGAACCAAGCTCTACCAAAATAAGCAGGAACAAACTGCACACTGAATGATTTATTATTTAAAAAGTTTTCCTTATCTCTGATTTCAGTTGAATACAAAACCACTAAGCAGTACTTATAACTGTCATTATTATTTTTATTAATTTCTAGTACAAATCTGTAAACATTCATCATTATAGCAAAAACTGCCTTTCCTTCCATTTATAAATACATTAATTTCAAAACTGTCTAATGCTCCTAATAATTAGTCACAGCTAGTTAAACAGGAAAAAAACCCAGCTCATCACCACGCTCTGGTTGTGAATCATGTGGGTTTTCATTTATCAGTACACTATCAGGATAACATATGGTCCTGTTCAGAGACCCTCACTCCATTGAGCTTCTTGCTGCACAAACATTGAAAATTGTCTTAAAGGAAATTTAAGCAATGAAACTACAGGAAGAACTGTAGTAGAGAAGAGCACAGAATATATAGGGTATTAACAACTTCATATATGCAACACAAGGCAAGAAAAACTTAAGGAGACTTTTGAAGTGAAAAACATTCAAAATTGCACTTATATTTGTAGGCAGAATGATGGGAAGCTGTAGAAAAAAACTGGTTGTACTTAAATGAGGAGCATGATGGAAGCTGCCAGCATAGACTGGTGATCTGCACCAATATTTGTGATAATGAATTAGAGATGACAGGAAAGGTGGAAGATGGACTAATCAACCTCAGAGTGATAGTGATAAGCTTGTATTGTTTTACAGTATTAAGAAAGGGAAATGGAAAATGGATGATCAGAGAAGAAGAATAACATGATGAAATACAACTGGTTATAAAATTATATGGTATCAGCTCTCAATGGATAGACATGAAGCAGGATTGTATTTGCCTGTATGAGAGATGAACTTGTAAAAGTGATTGATACGTAAGGTGACATCCTGGTGTATTAGACTCACTCTCTTTTTCTCTATAAACAATGAATAACCACCAAATAGCCAAACTTTCTGTATTGAGCACGTCTGGAACAGAGTTAATGTTCACCACAGCAGCCTTCATAGAGCTGTCTGCATTGGCAGGTAGAAAGGGGTTGATAACATAGCAGTGCTTTTCCCGAGATATCCCATACCATATGATGTTCATCAATAGAAGCTGAGAGAAAAAAAAGAGGGCCTGGAGGGGGCATTTGTAATATATTTGTTATGTTTGCCTACCAAAATTACTGTAATACATACTCAATCCCCAGTTCCGAGGAAGTGGCTGAACTGTACCTGCTGGTGGGAAATAAGAGAATAAATAATTTTGCTCTGCTTTGTTTCTTGCTTCCTTTACTTCCATCCATTATACTGCCTTTTTTCCTGATCCATGAGGTTTTTTTAATCTTTTCTGTCCCCATCCTGTTGAGGAGGGATAGTGAGATAGCAGCTGAGTGGGCACACGGCAGCCAGCTGAGGTGAATCTTCCTTATTTTCATTGCTCCTTTTTCCTTAATTATTATTTCTGTAGAAAAAGTTTTCTTACGTTAATAATAACAACTTTTGGAATCACTCTTGTAAATTTCTCTTATCTCTGACACTATTTTTAGGGATCTCTCAGTTTTCCCCACCAGCATTTTTACAAGCAATATTATTTTCTTTTTTAAGTTATTTAATGGAATCATCCCAGAATGATGATTCTTTGAAGATTAAATCTTAAAAGAAGAAGAATTGTACTGTAGCTGTGCTACTGCAAATGATTAGAGAGTCCTGTAATGGAAGAGCAGAGCAACACAGATGTCTTGCCCCAAAAGCTATCCAAAGAATTTTTTTTATCTGCCTGGATGGACATTCGTAAATTAGAGAGTAGAATATCTGCTGAGTCAATGGGCCCCAGATTTTACCCAAAGCTGACCAGGAATAAGCCAGGTCTACTCAAGCTCTTCCAGGTAAGGGGACACAAGACTCTAGGAAACAGAATTTACTAAATTCAAGTCTACATGCCGAAATTCCAGCTGGAAAACTCAGGACATAAATTAGAAGATAAAACTTTCAATGAATAAAAAATTAGACATAATTTTGTCCTTCACTGTATTTTAATCTTTATGATAATGAATCATTCAAAAACTGAAGGAAGAAATGACAGAGACTGCTAGTTTCACAGGAGTTTCCAAGAGAACAAAGAGAATATTAAATGAAAAATGAGAGGAAAGCTTTCCTGCCTTTAAGGTGCATTTTCCCTATAGAAAAGTAATCAAACATTTTTTTATAGAAAAATAATGTAGGAAAAAAATAGGGTGGTTTTCCAGCCTTTTTCATATGAAAAATAGTTCATTTCAAAAATATAATAAATAAGAACTTGTTATGACAGGCTTCTTAGAACCTATCTTACATGGGACATGTCAAATAAGGAACACAGTAGACACTACAAATATATCAGGGCAATTCAATGTGTTTTAATGCCCCAAATAATCTCATTGAAGTACATTTAAATCAAAGTTAAAATAATTTTGTTATGGAAAATACAACTGGTAAAGTTTGGATTGCCACAAGAGGATTCAATTTCTTGTCTATTTGTTATAAAGGTATACATGCAAATTTAACAGAGAATAAGAATTGTGAGCTTACAAGAATTTATAACATAAATTATCATTCTTTAAACATATCCAAGGCAAATCTTAGATCTTCTAACAGACCTTCTCTACTCAGCCAATCACCTGGGTTTTTGACGGATCTGGTTTGAGCCCTAATTTAAGAAAAAATCTTTGAATTTAAAATCCTATATAGAATGATACCAACCTTTTACTATGCCCATAGTTGATTTGTGAATGTAAGTGCAATTTAAACATTCATACTTGTAACCTTACATTGCATACATTATGAAGTCATCCAGAGAAGATAGTTGACAATTTCTTCCTCTCTCTGATATTCTTGGTCATCATGGTTTGAGATTATCTGTGCTAATCCAAGTATTTAGATCTCCTTTGGCCTACTGCTGCAATTATATTTAAAGACAAAAATTTAAACATATGAAACTGGGTATGCAAACCACCAATTGATTGTGATGCCTGGAAAGGCTGACCTGGAACAGAGACTAGACAGAGCAAAAGGAATAAAATAGGCATTTTTTGAATGGATACACCTTGGGGAGTGCAAGAGCCTGACCAGGGCTGAAGTTACCCCCAATTAGACATTATGTGTACTACAGAGACAGTAATTCTTATATTACCAGAAGTATTCTATTTTGAATGTAAAGCTAGTTTCTATGAAGCACTATAAATCCATCAACAAAAAACTTAAAAAGGCATTAAAGTTTTTGTCAATAAAGTTCTTAAAATACTGTGCATTCACAAAATTATTAGAAGTGATATATAATCTATGTATGGGGACATAAATATGCAATTTTTCCAGAAAAAATAGAATTATATAGCTACTGTAACTATGAACTTTAAAACTGCAGTAGATTGAGGATAGTCTATCAAGAAGTAAGCAAAAAACCAACATTCATTGCAATTCTATTTGAAAATGTGCATGTGATGATAAATTTATTGACATATGGGAGATGATATAATCATGGACATTATAAGAAGAAAAATACTGAAATTATTTCTTCAAAGGATTTTTTTTTTTTTTTCAGTGAAACTGCATCCAATTCTGTTATTTTTCCAGGCTTTATTTTCACTTAAATTAATATGACTTGATCTGCTAGTTTTGGAATTTAACATATACTTTTATCTTCTACTATCATAGTAGTTGTCATGATGGCAAAGCAAATTGCACAGTAATTAAGAGTATGCCGTTAAAACAAAGACAGTTTTGGAAGTGCACTTTTAATACGCTTTATGTAGGACTTCTAATCTCCTTATATAATAAAGCACAAGGAAATAACTGTTTATAACAAAATAAAAATAGTATCTCTGAAGCCTTATTTTTCCTTCAGGAGGTAATATATTTGCATTAACACAAGTCACAATTGACAACTAATAAGTTTTATTTTTTTCTGAGGCTTGAATTAGAATACAAAAATTGTTTTGCACTACAGAAATTATGTCAGAGTGGATTACTTGCCTTTTTCCCTCCCTTTTTATGTTGCACAGCTTTATGTCATGTCATAACATATCACAAGCTGTGGCTGACAAATACGATTAAATACGATGCCAGCACAGCAGTCAGAGAGCACCTTAAACCAAGAGTATCAATTACAATGTAAATGTACTGCAATGACAAGCACAATTACAATAAAAACATTTAGGATGCCCTAAATATGTGATAATATTTCCTAAGCTACTTTGATAATAATCAAGAATTTTGGTAAACATTTATGGTATTATTTTTTATATATTTTAATGTTTCTATATTTCTCCTTGTGATCCAAATACAGGCATCTGTTACACAGATTAGACAATTTGGATATAAAATCCTGTAGTGTTCTCTTTATCACTTTCATGTTGTAAAGCATTTCTTTAGGCTGTGGTTTGGGGTTTCTCATGAAATCATTGATATCTAAGTCCTACATGTTGAAAAGTACTTGAGAAGGTCACCCAGACCAGCCTTCTGCTCTAAACAGCTCAACTTAGATTGCGTAGCTTAAGGCCTTATACTGTTTTCTTTTGAATATGTCTGTGACAAAGGGTTTAACAGCCTGTATGGGCAACCTGTGTCAGTGTTGGACCACACTCAGGGTCAATTCCTTTTTCCTTAATATCTAACCAACCCTTCCTAACTCCAAGGTGGTTTTGTTGTCTTATGTGCTACTACTGTGCACCTTCCAGAGGAGGCTGATTCTGTTTTTTTCTGTACTCTCCCACCTCTGTACAGAAATCAGCTCTCCCCTCTGCCTTTCATGCCACAGACCATCCTGTACTGTGAAGCTCAAAAGCTGGTATGGTACCCCAGACATAGTCTTATAAATGCCAGAGAGGAAGAATTACTTCTCTTGGCTCTCAGAATACAGCCCAAAAGAAAGCACAGTCATGCTATCTGTTCAGGTGAAAGAAATAATGCTTAGAATAGTCTTTAATCACTGTGGGAGAATCTTTCTCTCCCACAGCAATGCATCGTCCTACTAAAAGGACTGTTGATATGGCTCTTCTATGCTGGTAATACTCTTATTTGATCTCATTTCAGACCACTCATGCAGCAAGGTAACACCTGCTACAAAAGCACCAGAATGAGATGAACAATAATCGATGCACAAATTTGACAACTACCGTTTACAACAAAACAGCAAAAAGATTTTGTTTCCTTTAAGATTCTGCCTTGTTACTCATCGCTGAAATGCACTTCTCCCAGGACATAGTAGACATAGTAGTAGACATTCCACTTAGTAGAATGGATTGTGCAAAATGGGCACCAGTGACTTACTATAGCTTTGGGCCAAACGTCCATGGTAGCAGCATGATAACTGCATAAATAAAGACACTGCTGAGATGCCACAATAACAGTGACTGACTGAGGGAGCCATGAATAACACAGTTCTTGAGCTGGTTTGTGTCACTACTGTGTGTTGCTGTAGGAAAGCAGCTGATAAATTATTGATTGCACAATGATGAATATTGACAAAAAGAGGAATGAGAAAGTATGACCTATGAGCTTCTCTCAGGGTATCACAAAACAGTTCTACAGACAAAGATAGATAAAAAAAACAAATTCTTAAATTTACTGAGAGTTGCTGAGGGAAGCACCAAACTGTTGAGTTGAATATCCCTGTTTGAATATCCAAAGGTCATTGAGGGAAACCACAAGACCTCCAGGCGCACATTATAAAAGTTCCGCTGAAGCAGGAAACGCGTTTATATAGGAAGAACTTATTAAAATAAATGAACCTAAAATCCCACAATTCTGTGGCTGTTTACAGACTCTCCTCCTTCACATTTTTCCTGATACTGCTTCACTGTCCTGTTCTTGTGTTGTCTTCCCTACCTTAACATCTTAATCTTCAAATAAAAGTAAATAAAAATCATGGTTACAGAATAGTTGCAGTATCTGCTGTGACACTGCTATCTCACTTTTCATCTGACCTACTTACTTAAATCGTAAGGGGTTTTGTTTATTTGCTTGTTTGTTTTCTAAGTAACCTTAATCTAGCAAAAGAATAATTACCATCCATTATATACTTTTAAAATTTCTAGTTTAGTTTACTTTGGAAAGAGGACAAGCTTATACAAACAATTTTTTTTTTAAGGCACTAGCTGGAAGTATTATGTTTGCAATATAATACTAGGGCTATGTGGTACATGGCCTGTGGAATGAAATTGATTAATTGCTATAGTTTATGTTGTTTTTACTTCAAGCACAAAACATAAATCCTTTTGTTTCATCACCAGTTTTCATCTTAGTATTTCTGTAAGTTCTAAAGTATGCATTTCGAAAGAAGTATTAAGGACAAACCTGTTGTTATGTTTCTAAGTTTAAAAATAAAACACTATTTTTGTGAATATTTATGCCTGTAAGTGACAGCTCAGCATCCTCTGACCCATGCTCCCTTGCTCTGAAATATGGTTTCTAGTCCGAGCTGGCAAATTCACTAACTGCGAGGATTACGGAGTATCTATTTAAGTATTCTCCTTTGATTCATGTCAAAACCATTTTCTAGGATTTTTGCAGTGTTCAGTTGTCATGTAAGACTCCTGAAAGTCAAGATTCTGAGAATAGCAGTAGCTAGGAATGATTTTCTATATACACCTGAATGATTGTTTAGAAATTCTATTTATAGAAAGAACTATTTAAAAATAAAACTATGGAGCTTAAATTGAAAAGTATAATAAAGGAATACACTACACTGAAACTTCTAAAATAATAAGAGAAATTTCTAAAGGTATCCACAACTATCCACAATATATTTGAACAAGTCAATTTAAATTTTAAATAATCAAAAGTGACATTGTGAGTTGCATCTCTATTATGCCTGTCAGATGCTCTTATATTTGATCAAGAGGGCAATACAAATTTACAGAAGACAGAGTTTCTGAAGCATCTGGTGAAAAGTATCTTATTTGAACTTTCTGACAGTACAAAGCAGAACAAGCCTGAATAAAAGAAAGCCTTAGTAGCTTGGGTGTAGTCTGACTCTGCCAGCCAGTGGCCAACATACTAATAATTTCCATACCTAACAGGTTATTTCTGTAAGATGGTGATTTTTACACAGCTCTCATAGAAGGATAATACTGATGTGATCAATAAGGTAGCCATTACTCTAATCAGATAAATATCTAATTCATTGCTTCTAGGCAATAAAAGTCAACGTAATGTCACTGCAATTTTGCTAGTTGCAAGAAATATCTTAATTCAATTTCATGGAAAATTGTTAGCTGAAAAACAAGGAAATCTCTTGCAGTCACATAGTCAAGCATTACGTTACCCATCACTCCTTGATAAATTTTAAGAGAAAATTCATTGCAATCATTCTACTTAGCATGTCAGTCTAATTTGAGGAAGAAAAATGTAACAGGGGGATTTCAATTTTTATCAAATTATACCAAAATTCAGAAGACAAATGCTATGATTAACAGATGAAATAAGACAACTCTGCTTTAGGGGGATTGACATTACTCTGTGTGGGAGAAACAAGAAGCCAGTGAATACCATTCTATTGCACAAATACATGCACACGAGGCTGCAGTACTGGAGAAAAATATTTTTGAATATGTGATCATTGACCATTTCATGCAAAATTTATGAGATTATTTCTGGTACATATAGATATGCAATATTAGCTTGTGGAAGCAATATGTGGTCTGTGGGGCAAAGATAATGTGTTTTTATCAATTCACAAAAATTCCTACCAATTCAAAGAGTAAGCCTTGTGAAATGATAATTATCTTTGGGCACTGATGGGCACAAAATTTCAAGACTTCTGTTGATTGCCAAAATTTTTAAAAAATCCAACTTGCCATGCAAACTCAGAGGCATAATGAAAACCACTGAGTAGTTCAGTGTACTAAGGGGTCTTGCTGGTTCCTGTGTCTACAGTAGGCCTACTTCTTTATTTTTTTAACAGTCTTTTCATGCTGTTCTGTGCAAGTTTTACATATGTTGACAGTGATGGTCAAAGATGTTCTTATGCAGAGCTATAAATATGCCACGCTTGATCTTTCTTCAGCTCAAGAGACACCTAGAAGAAAGTAAAATTTCATTTTATAGAAATTCTCTTGACAGTCATAACCTCACACTATGAACAGAACAAAACCTTTAGGTGAGAAATTGACAAACTGCCATGAATGAACCAAACTTCAAGGCTTCAGGGTCTTGTCTGCAATTTCTCCCTCACTGCTTGCTGTTCAGAACACAACAGCATGAGATACTCTATATTAATGAAGTGTCATGCTAGTGAAATGAGATAATTGGAGATGTGGGAATACAGTATACACAATTAAAGGTTTCAGTGACATGCTGTGACATTGTTAAAAAAAAATCAACACTTAAACTATCGTAGGACTTCTGAAACATGTTTATATTGATACAACTCAGAAGAGAATTCTGCCTGCTATTTCCTTAATGCCTTCAAATTCCTCTAGACTTCAATTAAAAGTAGGTAACAATAAAGCCCTTTGTCCATAATAAACAAGTTTTGTATAAGGAAACAGAAGCCAAGAGAGTTTGAATGTTTCTGATAAATACTAAGTTAGTTATTCAAGGTATCCCAGGACGAAATTTGGACAAGTATCAAGATCAGTCTTTAAAACACTTTTTCTGATGTATCATGAATATGAGTAAAACAACCACTCCCAAAGCAGTTCCAGATGCCTACAGAACTGGTGAGCCACTCTATATGCCATGCCCCAGAAACAGCAATAGACTCCCAATGTCACTTAGAATAACATTACATCTGGAAGTGTTAGAAATCTATGAAAGGTAAAAATGGACAATGCTGTATTTCTCTGTGTACTCTTTAAGGCCTTATGAGTTACTAGTTTATTAGAGAAGTCATAAGAATTGTGTGACAGACTCAATCCTAAGGTCATCAGAGTGTCATATACTATAAGAAATTAAAGAACACAGGCATCTGTCTCAAACGCTGTTCAAGCCACAGAAGGACTTTGCCATGAGATAAGCACAGAATGGAGCAACAGGATGGTGTGAAATCCAGGCCTGCCAGGGATGAGGTCTGGTTAGCTCATCCTGGTTAACATATCTGGTCAGAAATTCCCACTGTGGCAAACCACGTAAAGCAACTGCTTGTACACATATCACTGGTCAAGCAAAGATCACCCCAAGTTATGGGACAGATGGCATCTGTGACCAGTGAACAGGAAAGCACCTCCAAATATGCCTTCCTTAGTATAAGCTAAGCCATCACAGAGAGAACATGGGATAAGATAAAGGTGTTACTATTTTCCAGGTGTTATCTCAGACCTAGGGGAGCTTAGCAAAACTGAGGGAGAAGAACATATCACTGATACTGGACACAATGAATACAGAATTTAAGGACCACAAGGAAAGCCAACTTAGCAACTGTGCTGAATCAGCTCTGATTGGGTAAAAGGTAATTCTGGCAGGAGAAGACCACAACCCACCAACTCCACCCAACAACTATAAAGAAAAGATCTGAGAATGTGGACTAGCTAGCCCTAGAAGCAAGGGGATAATTTAACCAATAGATTTCTGTTGTGTTCTGTGTAGCCAATAAGCATTAATTTCTTTGTTTACTAAAATCTATAAATGGTGAAAAGTTTTGAACAACCTCAGGATCCCCGGGGTGAAGAGAGACTATCAAGACACTACTGGATCCACAGGTGTTGACTATCTTCTATTGATCTATTTCTATTCTCTCTTTTTTTATTCTATCTCTCTACTTCACATTAATTGTTAAAAAAATCTGTATTACTGACTTTGGCACATGGTCTTGTTTGCACCTTAATTTGGACAGAGGCATCTCTCAGTAATTGAATTTAACATACGCCTTGATATAATATAAATCTTCCTGCAAAGTGTACAGGTGCATGTAGTTATAGCACAGGGGGCAAACTGAAAGAGAAGAGTTTTAAACTAGATATTAGGAAGAAACTCCTTGCTGTGAGGGTGATGAGACACTGAGGCAGTTGGCCCAAAGAAGATCCAGATGCTCTATCCCTGAAAGTGCTCAGTGGGGATTTGAGCAACCTGGCCTACTGAGAGGTGTCTCTGCTCATGGCAGTGAGGTTGAAACATGATTTTTAAGGTTACTTCCAACCTAAATAATTTTATGACTATTCTTTTTCTTGAAAAGGAATAGATATATCATCCTCTCTAATTTTTAAAGTTCGGCTTCATCTGCAGAATCTATTTATCTCTGGATCATTGCTCAACTTATAAATATTAGCTTGCTTATCCTGCATGTCGTTTTCCAATACTTAGATCCATTTTCAGATTCTTATGATTTTGTTAAACTTCATACATGAAGGCTGAAACTTTCCATGGTAACTATTTGCCTCATCATGTAGTACTTTATTATTAATCATTAAAGTAGCAACAAAAAGAAACTATTGCCATATTACAATAAATAAATTATATTTATCCTTTTTATTGCTGTTTTGCTTGTTCACAGCTGCTTTGCTGGTGCTGTACTAGTTTGAATTTTAACACACAGTTGTCAGTCTGTCAGGGACATACCCTTTCTCATTACTCTGGAGAACAGTACCTGCCTGCTTGCTGCTGCAGCTGAGGCTGACAGAGGAGCACTGCCTGCCCCCCAGGCTCTCTGTGTACTCCTGCCTCCTTGCAAAAATGAATGTAAGAGGTGGTGGAAAAACACTGGAGTTAATATTACTCCTAAACACAAAAAGATCTGACCCCAAACTAAAAATTGCGATTGTGAGCATCAGTACTACCCACCAGTCAGGTCAGTTAGCTGTCAATCTCAAAATTTTTCAGAGCTCTTATAGTGGTCTAAGTTTTAAAATGCATCATTTTCCTGGCTATTATTAGAAGATGTATGAAAAAGGTCACAAAACCAAGGATTACAATATTTTAGAAGACTGGAATTAAAATTGCCTGTCCAATTTTAATGGGCATTTTTCTTAGGATTCATTAGTCAATTCTCTGCAGATTTTTCTTATTCTATACATAGAACTGGGCACCTTCAAGGAAGAAACCAATGACTGCATACTGAGATATTTATTTACAGTGGGAAAGATACAGAAAAAAGCCTCTCACAAAACAGAGAAAATGCATTGCAGCCATGAGAAGCTGCACTTCTCCCCATGGAAGTAGGTGCTGTCTTCTCTTTCAAAGTGACTGTTCAATGGTTAACAACCTTTTCTCCCAGTTCTGCCATTCATGAATGACCATCATTTTGATTTTGCATCTCATTAAATGATAAAAATACAGAATTTATTGACAGAGCTTAGTTAGTACCCATGAATATCACAGAAGTGGCTCAAAATTACTAAATATTATTCAAATGGTAAAATACTTGAAAAAAGTTATCTTTTGTCATTTTAGATTAAAATTCAAAATCACTGGATGCTTTGAGAAATTTTTACCTTTTCTTATGCCATTTCTCCACCTGTCAAATGGAGATAATTTTTCATCTGTCTTCTGGAAAGGAATTTTCAAAATTAATACAGGCTTGCAAAGAAAAGTCCACCTGTTATTTCATAGGCAGTTCACTATAGAGATGATATGAAGTAAAATATGACATGGCAATAGAAAACGAATGATAGCATAAAATTAAATTCAGCTTCAACTAACTTAGAACATTGTTCTTTGCAGGAGTCACAATTCCTGTAGAAAAAATGGAACAATATATCCCCTGCACACACACTCCTATGCTAAAAGATAGATTACAGGATACAATTTCTCATTTGTTAAAACATCTGAATAATTAAATTACATATGCTAATTATATTGTTATTAATCAGGTAACTAATATATGTATGAGCTTGTTAAAATTAAGTCAAACATTTCTCCATAGTGAATGTTTTTTGTTTTTCTCCTTCCAGATATTTTTTCTTTCTTCTTTTCAATAACTTTTATTGCTCTTTTCTGAACCTGAATCTTATGAATAGCATTCTGGTGAGATACGTAAAAAAATTATGGCAACAGAACAGTTGCAACAGAAGTTTTGAGGATTTAAAAAAATTCATTGCTTCTCCAATTCATAGCATTGATGAGAGCAGCTAAAAATCACAGTTGCCTCTTTCTGATACAGGTGATATTAAAATCCCCTGTCAACATACTATCTAATTTCAGCTTCATGCTTTTCAGTATTATTTCTTTCTGTATTTTTGCCCATTCTTTGGATTTATTATTTTTTTAAACAAGCTGCACAATATTTCCACATGTCAAATCAATGCCTATATTTGTAACTCCCAAATTTATTTCTATGTTTGCAATCTGAAATAGAACTGGCTTGTGATTTTACAAGTGAGATATATTATCAACTATGCATTCTAAAATGTTCCAAAACCACAGTATCTAATCAGTAGTTTAAAATTCTGATTGTATTTTCAATAGAATTAATGAGTTTGAAAAAAAATAAGTTTCTATCCTATCTGCCTGAAAACAAATCTTCTTGTGAGAACTGAAAAAGCAGCAGAATTTCAGTATCTTTGCTGCCTCAAAATACCTGATATTGGATAGGCTCTTATCTACCTGGATATAGAAAAATAGGGCAGATATTTTAATTCTTTTTATGTTCTATTTTTATTCATGCGAGAAGGAAAAGTCAGCAGCCCAGTATTCAGTAATAGAGCAATGAAAAGGATGTTAGCTTATTGTCTCAAAACCAGCAGTCACTGAACAGTCACTAATTCTATATTCTATCTGTGTATAGAGACACACACAGACATACATATGGGTCTTAGAAAACAAATGAAATCTCAATTTTTAGATCTTATCTGGAGAAGATTTAACACATTCATAATTTTTAGAATGTACATACTGTAACTGCATTCAATCTGAGAGCTCAACATATCTCCAAAAGCATCTGCAGGAACAGATGCTTACATAATTTTATAGAGTTCCTGCATACAAAACACAACATAAAATGTGTGAATCCCTTCACGGAATCTGCTGAGAACGTTAGGCTACGTTATATAGCTGTATGATTTGCAAAGGTAAAAAAACCCCTTAGAAATGAAACTTACCTTGTGTTTTCTGCATTTGCATAGACTACATATATTTATAGTGGGTCTGTGTTTATATATACACAGAAGCGTGTTTACAAAGAAAAGAAAAACATCAATATTACTCTGTATTCACATATCGGTTATATGTAGTTCTCTCAGACCAGGATAGGGAAGAAACTGCATTTAGAAAGCAGAGTGATATCAGTTAAGGTTATCACTTTCACTGATATCAGATAAAAAGAAATTTTCTGCTTTGTGTTGGGCTTCAGGAGAAGAAAACAATAAATATGCATGTGTAAGGAAAACAGTTCCTGCTACCAGCAAATGCAGCAGACCTTCAAAAGAGTTTCATTTTTAAGTTCCTTTTTTTGATCTACTTTTATTTTCCCCAAATATTCACTTTTGCAGTAAAAAACAGTATAGGTCATTTCTGAAACAACATTTTAAAAGTTTAGAGCCAAATACTTTAATAAGGTCATCCGTTTCACTTATCTATGAAACAGTTCTAAACAGCCTCCTTCCTGGAACACTGATAATATTCAAAAACTATTATTTTAGAATTCAAATGTAGTGTGCCAATTGCTCCTGCTATAATATTGCAGCATTGAGTTGTCTAATAAAGTTGCAGAATAAGCAAGCCACAGACAGAGACTGACCTGATAATCCCATGAAAATGAGGGAACCTCTGAAGGCAAATATGACATAATCTAACCTTTTCTCTCACTTCAACTGGATTAGAAGAAATTCAGGCTGAAAGAAACAACATTGAATATGTAGAAGTAGAGCTTGATTCACCCCTTTCTTTGTGGAATCATGTGTTTGTCCTGAAAATCTTAAAATGTTGGCAATATCAGAGCACTGACACGTAAAACTGGTTCAAGCATAAGTAACAGTTCACAACACAAAAAGACAGCAAGTCTGTTCTAAGAGAGAGGATAATTTTGAAATTATTGATTTCCATGGGTGATTTCCAGCTTTTGCATATCTTTCACTGCCCTGCAAAAGCCTGGATGAGAGTTTTCCCAAGGTACAAGGTGGCACAAGGTGGCCAGCTTGGAGTTGTGGCCATGCACCACAGCACAGGCACACTGTCCCACAGTCACAGAGGGGCTTGCAGCAGAATGCATGCCCAGCAGCAATCCTGCCTGCTCAGCATCCCTTGGGACCAAATGGGTGAAAAGCAAAAACTTCCCCGAGAAAACAAAAAAATAAGTCTGTGGCAAAAGCTTTTACCTCTGAAAAACATATTGAAACAAAGCTTAAATAAAGATAGAGTGGTGTTTTTGAGTGAATAATGTCATAGGACTCGCCAGCTGATTGACTGTCAGCTTCATGAATCCAAAACTTTAAAAAATTCTCTATGACTTGTTCAGGCTATAAACCAAGTGCACGGCCTCACTTAAAATCAACAATTAAAAGTTTAAAGATGCAGATTTTGAGGAACGTGAAGGGAAAAAGGACATTTAAAATAAAAAGTGAATTGGAGGGTTAAGAGGTCAATAAAGTCTACTGAAGATTTGAAACTAAAATTCAAGTGATAGAGAAAATTGTGTCTGGATGAGGAAAATATGTGCTTGCCTGAAACAATAAACAAAATCGCAATTATCACTAAAAATCTATTTAAATTCAAAATAATTTTCCCATAATTTAGCTGAATTTATTGACTATAAAAAATTGTCTTGATCTCTGACATTGATCACCTGTTTCTGAAAATGTTAAGCATCTCTTCTGAGGAAGATGAAACTCCTAAATTTTGAGAGAACAGTAAACATCATCTAAGTAATAGAAAGCAATCTTTTATTAGCTAATTCAGATAAAAAGCTAAGGTTAAGGAGTTAGGTTAAGCACTATTATGATGGCCTCTGATAATTATATCTCGTGAATCTTTGCTGACTTCCTTCTATTTATTTAAACTTTTCTTATTTCATGTATCTTCAACCCTTCTGTTGACTCATCTCAATGAGTTTTCGTGAGTTTCTGAGCTTAACAAATGCACCTGCTCTATCAGGTGCTGAGGGTTATAGAGCTGGGCTCCTTTGGTGTGTAGCAATTACACCAGTGTTGCACGACCTGTATATGAATCCCCATCCTGGTGCAGCAGCACGTCTCCTTACAAGAATACAAAATGCTGCACTCATCGCTTCATACATAATATTATGAGAAATTTTATGATAAAAATGCACCTTTTTTCTTCTTCTTCTTCTTCTTCTTCTTCTTCTTCTTCTTCTTCTTCTTCTTCT
>JAOTQP010001286.1:73296073-73311492 GCA_026413545.1 Cichladusa arquata | reverse complement strand
CTTCTTCTTCTTCTTCTTCTTCTTCTTCTTCTTCTTCTTCTTCTTCTTCTTCTTCTTCTTCTTCTTCTTCTTCTTCTATTAACATTTTAAAGTATATTCTGTCATTTCAGGGCAGATCACCAGGCACAGGAATTGCTTTGCCAGTCTCCTAGTTTGTGCTACAGCTAGTGTGGGAGCTGGAAGTGGATCCCATCTGTGAGATGAAAGGTGGGATTCAGAGAGTTCTATTTTCTATTTTGCTATTTTAAAAAGAGAACAAATATTAAAGGGCTGCTGATGGCAACCTCTTTGTTAATGCATTAACTCTAAGAAAGTGAGCTTGTGCTCAATAGCAAGAACAAGGCCCCTTTAGGGAGACAACCACATGTATGTACTTTATATTTCCTGAATGGTAACTGTGATGTCAGGTGCAGACTACTGCTCTGTCCCACCAGTGGATATTGTCTCCCTCATTAGCAGCTTCAGAACAACAGAAAGATGTCTGTAGTAGATGACCCAGATGACTAACATACAGTGAGAGATGGGCCATCACATATTTATGATTTGTTTCTTCTACTGTGGTGGGCCTGGGGGTACCACTTCCTACTCTACAGCAGCTTGTCTACCATCAGACTGAAAAGTTAGGTTTCTCAGCTTGAAACAGCGGGCATGTCTTTCACATCAGGAATGCGATTAATGAAAGCAGCAAAGGCAGAGGTCTCAGCAAAAGGAACAGAATACTGTGCTATATTGTCACAACTATCATGAGTGGTAACAAATTACTGGTGGTTCTCAGGGCTCAGCTCCATTTTGATGCATGATGTGTGCACAAACTAGAGAAGTGTAAAACATGCTAATTCATTGATGGGAGAATACACAAAAAGATTTCTGAAACATATTTGTCATCCACAGTTGTCCCACTAGTGGTATTCAGAATGAATACAACCAGTCTGCTTTAGAAACAGCCGGCTCTTGATGCCAGCTGTGCAGGGCCAGTTGGGCAGGGAGGCATAAGGCTTTCATTAGACAGGATCACCACAGCAACAGCATACTCTTACTGCCTTTTATAACATTTGAAAAAGAAAAAGTCCTTCCAAAGAGAGTTTTGAGAAAGAAACCATGTCATTGGACTGTTAGAGCTAGCAAACCAGAAATACCTTCCTTTCGCGCATAGAACTAATTTAATTTTTAAGTCATATGTCCAAAACGAGGTTCAATTACACAAGAATCCTCTCACATTTTAAGGCTATTTTCATTTTTAATTCCTCTTACCTGTTTCGGGCACCTGTGGGATGCTTTACCTTCTGTACCCTACTACCAGCAACGCAAAAGACTGTGTTGTTCCCTTTGTTAAAGAATGGAAATACTGTGCTTATCATCTAAGCTTTGATAGAGCTGCCATGGGAGTTGGCCTCCACCTCGCCAAGTCTGGTTTTGTTCAGTACAGCACTCACTCTGGGCAGAAGTTGACAAATAGCCCATTAGTACTGATCATCATGGATCTACTGGCACAAGAACCATATTTCCTATCCCCTGAATGTAGTCAAGTTAAAGATACCTATCCCAAGAATACTAAGGGCACAATGTGCATCAAGTCAATAACCTTACATATTACAGATCACCAAATTTTTAACTTCTATATGCAGAAGGCTTCTTTATCTAATTAAAAACAAGAAATGTAAGGAGTTTCAGGTAAAAAAAAAAAAAAAAAGGGCAGAAAATATTTAGCCACAATACAGAAGAAAGCATATATAGAAAATATTCCTTCCTGATCATTAAACAGGATGCTATACAAAAGAGAACATATAGTGCAAAGTTACATAAAACAACATGTCATCATTGGTGTTATCAACAAATATCACTAACTATATCTTTAATAAGAGCTTTCAATATTTACCATCAAAAGAATATTACATACCTTTTTATCCATGCAGTCAAATGTGCCAGTACACTATAGTTTCCTGAGTTATGACTAATGACTTGTCACTGCATGGAGAAAAAAAGTGAAATTAAAATACTCAGATGAATTTGGAAAAAAAAAACAAAAAAACAAAAAAACAAAACATTCTGGAGATAGAAGCCTGGTTAGTCTTAAAAAGGATTCTTCATAATCTTTCAGTACCAAAGAGCAAAAAAGGAAAACCACTAAGAGCAGTCTTCCATGAAGAACACAAAACCAATCACAAATTGCTTATTGGATGATTCATGTCACCCCAGCTACAGAGCCTCTCTTGAGCAAGCACTACATAGTCACTTGCACCTGCAGAAATCCAATGCCCAAGAATCCAGTTTCATGCCAAAGTAGGTGCTGAGGTAAACCAAACCCACAAGTGAAACAATGGTGGTGCTACAGTGAGCACCAATGAATACATCCTATACAGTAAATATGTAGATGTACTAGTCAGGTAATAAGACAAAGCATTGTTGACTCAGTCTCTCTTGTGATTTTACACCTATTTTCACTGAAAAGCGTATCCATTTACAGATAAATCCTTTAAATATAGAGTCCATAGAAAAAGCAGTGCTTTGTGCAGTTCCCTTGATTCTTACCCCTAAAGAACAGAGAGCATACACTCTTAAAACTGTACACTGAAATATTTCAAGACTTCCAAAATTTTTTAACTTGAATTAATTTTTTAAAAGTTATTTTCTAAATTAATAGCTTGGTCTCTCTTACATGTTGAAGGTTCAACACTAGGAACTCATGGATGTTTTCCAAAAGGGAAACTCCATAAAGAGCTATCCAACTGCAAAATGGCTTCTACCTCACACTCCTACCAATGTGACTGTCACTTCTAACAGTGTAAGATACTCCAATATCTCCTAGCTTTTATTCTTCTGAGGGAAAAGCAGAAGACAGGATTTTTTTTGGAAGGTGACAGTTTGTTTCAGAGCTGTTGAGAGCAATGAGATGGAGCAGTCACTTCAGAAGGAAACTTGGACATTTCTTGGAACAGAAATTTAATGTAATTCCTCTAAAAATGGATAAATTAAGTTTAAAATATCTAGCAGCCCAATATAACTGTATAAGTAAAACTATTTATTTTTGATAATTCTCCAATGCATTCAACTCGACTGAGCACTTGTTTTTTTCCTCCCAAGTAGTCTAAGACTTAGAAACACTGCCAAGCATGCTTACATGTAACCTGTGTATGTGGCAATGTATATATGGAAAGAAATAAGATTTGGCTGCTTCAGTCCCACGTTATATCCTATTGTCGCCTGGCTCATGGAGTGCTTTGAACACCTTCAAGTTCCAGAACAATTATTGCATTTGCCCATCTCCCTCACATATCCAGGCCAGCACTGAGCACCTTTCAGCACACCAGTGCTGCTCTGCAGCCATTAAAGAGCTTTAGCTCTTCCCAGTCCTTGGGAGGGTGACTTCAAAATGTGTTTTCTTCTTTCTTTCCCGAGACTACTGTCAGAGTGTTAAATAAGAACAGATGAGCTAGAGGAATAGGATAGATATAGCAATGTATATGTTAACAGTAGTGAAAAGGAACACACAGTGTCTTTGTGAGACATATTGTGGCTGTGGTAGAAAAATGAGAGACTGACAGTAAAGAGGTAGAGAGATATTTGAGAATGCACTTCAGCTACTTTAATGCTATTTTGGTAAAACAGAATAGCTGTGAATGCAGTTTAGCTGATGACTATAATCTACTCAACCTGCACTGCTTGGTGTTATAAAAGAGAACACTGTTGATGTTAGATCTGCCATAAGGCTGACAAACAAGTTAATAATTTAGAATTAGGCTTTAGTGAATTAGGTTTCTGCTGCTGTCAAATAAGCTGCAGTGTGGCCCCACTATGTCTTGTGGTTTGAGGATAGAACACCAGGAACTGATGAACACTTAAGCACCAATTAAACTCAAATATTTCTATTAGCAAGTTAAGTGAAGCCCACGATATGCTCACTTTTATTTTACAGGCACCTCCATAGTTATCCTTCTAGGGAGAGACTTAAATTTATCTCAAAATGCTTTTTTTAATAATGGCAGAATAAAATTCAGGAAAAAAAAGAATCTGTATTCCAATAGCCTCTAAAAGCCCCCACCAAGACTTGAGTATTAGTGTGAGCATTGTGCTACTGTAAAACAAAAGGCAACCAGTAGAATATATTTTTCTAAAATTTAAGAAAACAAGACAAATTGAAGAACGATGATAAACCCATTCTACAAAGCAAATTTTACCTAGGTTACTCAGTCGTTTGTGGCATTAGGGAACAAAGGTGTGAAACAGAGAAAAAATTCTAATTACCAGTGTACATCATTATCCAAAAGCAAAGGTTGCCCTTTAAAACTAAAGACATTAGTATCCAAGTCAGTATCTTTCGTATCCAAATTAAATAAATATTTTTTTAAATGTTAAACACTTTTTCATTGTGTATGTCCTTTAACTACCTATTTCCATAATAATCAGCTTTCATTAATTCTGATACTTTTAAATATGATATCATGAAATGCATAGCATTGGAAGAAAATATATTGAAATAAATGTTATATTACCAATTGTTTATTTGAATCAGAATAGCTGTTTTCATTAAGAATAACTATGAAATTATTTAAACTGCAATTTTTATACTTCTTTAAAGCTTCTAGTCATAGAAAATGAGATCTATTTATCCATCTATATATCCACATAGATATCTGCTTATCTTTTTCTACGAAAAAGAAGAAAAAATACAGTTCTTACAAGAATATTTTTTTTTTTGCTCAGTGATGGATACTCTCCAGTAACTGCTCTTTCATTGACTCTGATTGTTTGCTTTGTCACATACTCACTTCCACAGCCAATAAATATTCAGTTATCTTTCTCTTAAGAAAACAAACACCACTAATGCTGCCCATTTTTTGTCTGTATATGTTAAGAGGAATATATGCTTAATTCAGTCATGCTTTTCCTTTTATTGAGAAGAAGATTTGTCAAAAACTTTTGCAGAGGAGTCTAAATGGAGTTTTAAATGCTTTGTTGTTTGATTTAGGTCAAAAAGATGATACTGACATTGGGCATGTCAGACATTTTGGCAACTCCTGTTGCAAAGGGGTTTTGCTTTAATATTAATATCTCAGTAGGCTTGAATTTATTTCTTTGTTGGGTGAGCATTCCTGTCATACCTAATGGTCTTTATGATTGCTTTGTATGGGATTTGTCTAGAGAATTACTGTGTGACCTTTATATTTAATTTAAAGTGCTACAATAAAACACAAAACTACATAAAAAGTAACAAAAATTCTCCTCAATGACATACAACCAACAAAATTTTCATTTACTGATGGATGAAAACAAATCAATGGAAGATTAATACTTTAAATGGAGGTGTTACACACTGAGGCAACTCAAAATGCTTGTTGATATATGGACTTCATGCACTCTTTTCCTTTGGTTGTGACAAGATCTGCTGGTTTTATGGGGGATTTGTTCACAAAACTATGTAGAGAAAGGCTAAAAACATTCAACCTCCGTAGGGGGAGTTATTAACCCCTACAGTACAGACAGTGGTGCAACTTCTAAGGAAAACAGTGCATTATTGGGAAATGCAGGGCTACCCAGGAGTTCTCTAAAATTCCTACATCTGCCAACAATTAAAGTTTATTTTACTGTTACAATAACTATAAGCTCTGTTAATGGAAAATAGTCCATTTAAGCATTCTTAAGACTGGCACTAGAGAAATGATATTTTGTTGGACAAGTTTTCCAGTTGGATAGCTTTGAAAACAACTTCTTCACAATAAAATTTCCTCAACCTATGAATTACTGCCTATAACTCTGTTTGACAGAGTTGAAATGTTCTTTGCCTGTATTCTCTCTTCTCATTGTCTACTAAACCAGTGTTAATCCCATCCGTTTCAGCTGCTTAAAGATTCTTAAACATGGGATTTTCTGATCACCTCTGCTACTAAGAATTTCACTCTCTGGATGAAAAATTCTTTTTTGCATGATTATGACATATTTCTTGCCTGTTTAGAACAAGATACTTGTATTTTTTCCATGCTGATTGTGTGTGAATGCAAATTTATTTTCTGGGGGATGGGGAAAGAGGACATACAATACTTAAAATACATCGTATTGGTTTACTTATGTAGGGAAAATGGTGTATGAGATATTCTTGATCTTGTGTCATGAAAAAGTAAAAGTTAATTATGCTAACATAACATCCCAGTTACCTATAACTTTTCATGGAATATGTCATTCCATCTCCTTCACAGTTTAATTGCCATGGCTAATGGTGGCTGCTCCATCAGTTTCATAGTTCCTCAGCGGCTGCATTTCTCCCTCCACTACTCCAGTGGAAGCCTGTGAGAGGTGACACCTGGAAGATATCTCAGTAATTAGGAGTGATTCACCCTTTCCTTCCTTTTTCACCTCTACAACTCCTTTCTGTGGCTCTGAATTCACTGCAGCAGGATGTTATCCACTTTCTTTATCTGAATTTCATCCCACAACTTCTTGGAGATGATGATTTGGACGCAGGATGTTTTTCATTCTCCTTCACAAATTCTTGGTATAATTTAGGACTGAACACTTGAAATGGGAAGGGTTCTTAGTCCTCCAGTATTTTTACTTTGTTTCAAGACAATTTGTTGGTATGTTCAACTAGAGACAGAAGCATAGGAAAATTGCAAGACATTCTCCACGGTTCTTGAGTTCTGCAGAAAGTCTGGATTAGCCCCACTACTTAGAATTTTACTTTCTCCATTATAGTCTATTAGAATCAAATTAATTGGTTTTCTACCTGGTCCAAAAGCACATGGAGTGAAAATTGGCTTTCTCCCTGCTTCCTAATTATTATAAGACATTTAGATTCAGGAGAATATTAAAAAAAAACAACAACCCTACTTATAAGGTCCTGCATGGTTTCTCATCACAGATACCAGAGCTTTTCATGGGATACAAATCTATCATACTGAGTCATTAAATTCCTAACTCTGGCTTTTAAATGTCAAGCTGGAGACGGAAAGTTTTTGCCTTAATGACCTAGTAGTAACTTCTCATAATAGTTTTTATATGTGTATAAATAGATCAATGAATATCAAGGATAACTGGATATAATTTAATGCAAATCACGTAATTACTGACATATAGTTTGACTGCGTGAAACTCAGCCTCAAGTAATGTGAAATATTTCTGAATTTTGGTAGAATCAGTAAGTTTACTCAACAGCATGTTTTGAGTTCTTAAATTGTAGCATAGCAACTATTTCCCTTCACTCAGTCAAGAGAGAGGATTCACAAAATGCAAGCTCTATTTCCACTCTACTATGGTAGACACTCCACTATGGCATAGTGAGTACCCAGACTGTTCAATTATTATTCTTTGCACCTTATTTTTCCCAACAAACAAAACAAAAAGACTACTGACCTCTTGGTATAACACTGAGATCTCGTGGCTAGAAAGAACTAATAAGATTGGGTAAAAATCATATGAGATCACAGTTCAAAAATTCTCATCCACATTGCTGTCACCAGATCAAGTGATTCACCTGCAGACTTGCATGTTTTCCTCAGTAGTAATGCTATAAGAATTTACTGTATTTCAGCCTCGTTTATTTCTGGCGGTGCAAAAATATTTTACTATTTACTTTTTTCTATGGCTTCTCATTATTTATTGATTTCTGTCATTGAACGTTGCAATTTGTGAAAACCTGTAACTAGCATAAGTGCATAAACTAGTATTTTCCATGGAAATGGAAATGGAAATGTAATGAAATATGAAGCAGTTAAGTGGAGTAATTTTCTCTTTGTGTTCAATCAGCTATTCCTAGTTTTCACGGTATCAAAAGTACATCCAGAAATGCTGATATATTTTCCTAGCAAAATGTAATCATTTAATAACATTTATTGATAACTTATTCACTTACAGAACTTTTAACTACTAAATATTTCACATCCATCTAATTTAAGAAAAAAGTGATCTACTCTTACACATACTGGGAATTATTACATTTTTGGCAGTGAAGCTTTAGAAAGGAAATATTCTCATTTTCAGAGGTTATGTTTAAGAAGAGTTTGGAAGCAGTTATTAAGGAGGGATAGGTAGGAGAAGAGTTATTCCTCAAAATCAAAGGAAGAAAAAATACCTGTGGTTAATATCTGCAACAAAAGTCACATACTTAGGACTTTCTTTGAAGTAGAATCCTTGAAGAAGGCAGATGTTAGTCTAAACAGAGTGAAATGCCTTTAAAAATCCCTTAGTTAATTGAGTTAGTGGCCTGTGTAGTAAATCAAGAAATAAGAGTTTTATGTGGCCATTTTTATATTTTATGAAAATTAGAAACAACAAATACATCATTAAACTCAAAAATATAGTCTTAGAAAATAGATTACAATAAAATAAAACTATGATGAAAAGTCATCATTACACTTAGATTAATATTTCAGAGGACTGAATCATTTGGTCACTAAAGATGAAGGTTTTTTTCCTATGTTACTATATTCTTTCTTACATCTCACTGACAGCTAACATCTATTTGTTTCTTTCCACCTCCTCATACGCAGTAGCTCAATGCTTACAAAGGTTTAATAATTAAACATGTGGCTGTTTAGAAATAAGAATCTAAGATGAAAATAAATAATTTCATAATACCACCATTTCTTACCTACAGAATTCACCTTCTGGACTGGAAGTCATTTCCCTCGAGAAAAGTAAGTGTTGTCAGAATAAATTAAAAAAAAAAAATAAAATAAAAAATTATTGCTGCCTCTAAGTTCACTTGCTGTCTGAACAAGGAACCTTCTTTCCCAAAAGGAGATTGAAAATTCCCAATATTTTCTCTTTTGGGGAGGATGCTTTGGGATTCATTAAGTATCAGTGAGATAGAGAACATTCCAGGCAAAGTGAGAACTGAATAGGACAATAGCAGCTGCCTTCCTCAGAAAAAAAATTGGTCTGGTTGATACAAAAAAAAAAAGGTGAATCACCCCTTAGGATATACAATCTTGTGCAGAAAGAGAGATGATTCAAATCCGATTAGATTTCTGCCCTTTACAGTTAGAGTGTTCTCACTCTGATTTAGAAAATACAGACACAGACTAAAGAAAACTTGAATAGTGTATGTGTTTCAAACAAAACCTCTGTGTCCCAATCTCCTTTGTAACCCATCTAGAAACCTCTGAATTTCATAAGCCATTGTCATAGTTTAACCCCAGAAAGCAGCTAAGCCCCACACAGCCTCTCATTCATTTTCCCTTTGTGGAATGGGGCAGGAAATAGGAAAAGTCTCGTGGGTTTGAGGTAAAGGCAGTTTAATGGGCAAGGTAAAACCTTCACACACAAGCAAAGCAAAACAAGGAAATCATTCACCACTTCCCACTGTGTTCAGCAGGCAGGTGTTAGGCCATCTTCGGGAAAGCAGGGCTCCATCCCTTCTTACGATGACTTGGGAAGACAAACATCATCCATCTAAATGTGTCCCCTCCTTCCTTCTTCCCCTGTTACTTATGCTAAGCATGACACCATATGCTATGGAATATCCCTTTCCTCTGTTGGGTCAGCTGTCCCAGCCTTCTCCTGTCCTCTCTTCGTGAGCAGCTCCAGCCTTCTCGCTGGTGGAGGGGGTGGGATGAGGCGGAGAAAAGCTCTTGGCTCTGGGCAAACCATGCTCAGCTATAGTGGAAGCATCCCTGTGTTATCAACCCTGTTTCCAACACAAATCCAAGATATAGCCCCATACCAGCTACCTGAGAAGAAATTGAATTCTACCCTAGACAAACCAGCACACCCATGTGCAAGCAGGGACAAACACGCAAAAGATTTCTAAAAGTTATAGGCTTTACTGGGAAGGAGGTAAGACTTGAATCAGATATTAAAAGCTCAAAACCTCAGCTAACACAGTTAGACAGACCAATTATATAGGACTTCTTAAGACTAATTGTACTAAATACTGGAGCAGGGGCATGAAACAGGTTTTTTTTGTTTTTAGGGTTGCTAGCAGCATGACATGAATGCTCAATTTCACTGTATTCATTTGAAAACTCGACAGATGTTCAATTTTTGTCTCTATGAAGGCAGTATTAGAGCAACATAAAGGTATCAAGACAGACATCTGTTCAACTGCACATATATCTATCTTGAAGATTTGTTAATTTCTGTTTTTCTTAATGTTTCTTAATAAATCTTCATTTAAGGATGCCAAACTATTTCAAAAATCCAAAATTGTACATCATAAAAAGTTTTTAACATATACAAGTACTACACATATTTCACAAAGAGAAAAACAAATGCAAGAATAAGTGGTTTGCCCAGTCTCAAATCATATATTTAAAGAAATTGTGCCAACTTCTTCAGCCTCCTGGACAGTCTCAGGCAGGCTACCATTAATCCAATGAAAGCATGTTTGACTTCTATGTATGATAAATTGAATATAAATATATGTAGAGATTTAAAAGTTGGACAGTGCTATTATATCTTAGAGTATTAAAATTGCTCGGGAAAAGTGTTGCAGGTTTTCTGACCATCTCCATTTGGTAACCAGTGAAACTTAATGTTTTTCCTTGAGCTCCTATCAACCAGGTATAACTGTGATTTATTAGGTAACCATAAATATTTAGCTATGCTACTAATTCAAAATTCATTTAATACTTGGGAGAAATCTGCACAAGTTTACTCCTTCACTGATCTTAAAGCTGTACTTAGACCATGAAGAGCAGACAGGAAACATTCTGTGCTTTTTACATCTTTTATTTAGCATGGCTAATAGTACTGTGGAAATCTTGAGCAGCTGTATCAGACGATCAAACTGAAGCAGAAGTGCTTTGGAAGGGAACATCCAAGAGTGAGGAAACCAGCTGAATTACAACCCAAGATCTGGTTATCTCAAGTAGCCTCTTCTGCAGTTTTTTTCTCTCTCAGCATCAAGGGGCAACACTGCAACTGTACTCTGATCATTTGCTCTACAATCACACGTCCTCCTCTGCGAGCGAGACACAGACCACAGATGGAAAACATGAAGCATGCTGTTACAGAGTCTACAGCAGCATAGACATAAAACAGCCATTAGCTGCATTTTACTGGCTGCTTTTCATGCAAGGGAAAAAAAGAGTAAACTAGAGAGTCACATGGTTTATGAGGCAATTTCTAGAACAGACATATTAAAAAAAAAAAAAAAAGAAAATATGCCTATGGGTTTGATAGGAAAAAAAATCACTTAAACTGATTGAGGAGTGGAAGTAATACATTTAAAGAAATGCAGCAGATGGAGAGCAGAATAACATCTCGAGTTAATTTATTTTTGAAGCACACAATGAGTTTTAGGATATAATTGAATTAAAGAGTCAGAGAATGAAATAACCTTTTTCTTGTTCTGCATATTGTTCTCACAAAAAACAAGCATAGCAAGTTGCCTGCAATTTTTAGAAAAAACATCCCATCCCCTTTTTTTTTTTTTTACTTAGTGGATCCAAGGATCCAATATAAACCTGCTGGTTGGTGAATGTGTCTAAGTCTAGCAAAAAAATATCCAGTCACCAGGTGCCTAGACTTCTTCCTTTTTTTGGCATCACTAGGATATGATGTTTGTCATGCAGGTGTGCTGGTTTTGTGGATCTGCCAGCAACAGTTGAGAGTGAAATGTTTCCTTTGATTTACAAAATACCTGCTTTAAATGTTTTTCTCTTGAGAATATACATTAAGAAATGCCTGCAGTGCAGTGGCTTATAAGAGTTACACTCCACTGTACCTAGATTGGTTTTAGCATTAATTTCATGTCATTAAAATTAATATCTGTGCATAAGCAAAACAAGATATTTTTAGTCTCTGGGCATTCATACAAAAAACCGCCAGTTTTGTTAATTCAGTGGATAGCCTCTATTGCTTCATGGAAAATGTCAAGACTACCATTTAAATAAAGTAATTAATTTACATTGTCAGAGGTATTTTCTTTCTTATAATGAAGGTATGTATGTTACCTACCAGTTCATGATGCCCACATTCTTTCCACTGCCCCCAAACATAAGCAACTAAACAAAAACTTCTAGAAAATTCCTGAAACTTAAAGGACAGTAGATTTTAAAAGGTAATATAATTCATTTCCTTCAATCAGTGTTAACTTTTCTGCTTTTTAAATTGATCTTTCAAAAAAAAAGAATAATCTCAGGGTTTCTTTTTTTTTAAATAAGCATTCCTACCCATTGTATTCATATCATTATTATTGAATTATGCAGTGATAACTAAGAACTGCTTTGTGTAGTCTCTAGAGATAGTCTCTAGAGGTCTGCTTGCATGTTACAGCATTCAAGACATTGCAATCACAGAACTCTTTTTCCCCTATTTCTGAGCCTTGTTATTTTACAAAAGTCTTACTTTAAGTAGGGCAATAATGAAAAAGAAGGAAGAAAACAGTTACAAATTCCAATATTAAATAGGGTTAAGACCCAAATAATATTCATTTTTACTGCCTGAAGGATTCTGAAAATCCTAAACCATACTTAGCATCCATGAAGAAAAAAATACAATTTTAAAGGTGCAAAAAAGCTTACAGAAAATAATTATAGTGTACAGAATACATCACTGATGTGAGAATAAACAACTTTGCATTAGGGCCACATTAGATTGTGATTTGGTTTGGACAGTAGTACACTAAGAGAGAAAAGAAAACTATCAGGCAAATGTGGACTGATGGTGAGGTGAGTTGAAAGAATGTAAAAAAAGATTTTGCAAAATAGCATTATGCTTTTTCTCCTATTTTGTCAACTTCTTACTCAGGTGAATTAGGAAAAGATGCACAGAGTAGAATAAAGAAAAGTAAAGATGGATTGTTTTCAAATACCCAAAGCATACTTTGGGAAAGGGAAAGTGAGAATTTCACTTTAGCAATCCAGGAATTATGGAAATGCTGGGAGCAGAGATCATTCTGCCTCTATCAGACAGATCTCCAAAGACAAAATAACTTTTTCTCACATTTGCTTTTATTCCAAGTTGGAATTTTAAAGAGTAAGACACATCCTCCAGGAATTTTTAACTAGCTTATTTAACAGAATGTTTTACGGAGGACTAGAACATTTCAAGTCCCAAGACTGATGCCATGTTTGACAAGATTTGTTACAGTATGGTCTAGAACATAAATCTTTCAAAACATCTATGCAGTTAGAGTTTGGACAGTACACAACTGACATTTGGTGCAGTGTCTGTGTAACAGCTGCGTTGACCCTGTGAGAGGTAGAAGATCAGGTATGCTGAGACAGTGTTTTACTGAGGCAACTCACTTTCATTGTACTCCAGTTCTCCCTTTTATTTTTGATGAAATTTTATTGTGGGAAAAATTTAGAATTAAAATATGCAAAGGTATGTCTGGAAGGACAATTAAATTTTATTGACCTTAAACTGGAATTTTAAAATCCATTAACAGATGAATGGACCCACTTCTACAGTGGGGATAAAAAAAAATCTATCCCAAAAGGTCTTCGTAAAACAGTTAATACCATTTATCTTCCCCCATTTCCCCCCTGCTCCCTGATTTTTACTGTACTCCCACTCAACTCTAATCTGCCTTACTAAAAGAACAATCTCCCAACTCCCATCATCCAGTTGTTTTGGGATTTTTGGGGTTTTTTTGGAGTTTTTTTGTGGTTTTTTATTATTATTATTATTATTATTTTTTCCCCTGACAGGATCTATTTCTGTTCTGTTGATCTGATCTACAGTTCCCTCTCTGCACCACTTCCCTTCCTTCAGTTCCATGACAGAGTACACAGCAAAATTTATAGCACTAAGGCCGAGTCAAGGGATTTGCACAGAGATCATGTCCTGGTAACACTTCACACACTTCTGGCTACTAGGTAAGATTGAATTTTATTGTTTCTTGAGAACAACAGGTGCAGTATAGCTACATATCCTTCTCAGTGACAGAAATGGTAATGACCTGTAAACCTACATACATAACAGATAATAACTGTCACATGTTCATGCGAAACCTTTTTTTGGTGCAAAATATAACTTTAATCTACTTAAAGATGATGCACAGTCCAGAAAAGTGGACTACAGTAAAGGGATCTCATTAAGCATTCCTACTCAGAAGAGAAAAAATAATTTTACTTCTGACAGTTCTTTAACACATTTGCATATTCATCTATCAATTATAACAAGTGAATAATATGCTCCAGGCCAGACTGTCCAAGAGAATAAAAATCTGCATACAGCACTGGCATCTTAGAACTGAATATGAAAAAGGAACGTATCTACCCTCTCTGGAGTTACTGTTTGATAACCTCTCTGGAAAGGTCTGGCTAAGAAGCCACTGAGGAGTTCATTGTTTTGTAAGCTGTTACAGCACATTAAGCTATGACTTGGCACCTTCAGGGGCAGAAGTTTACTGGAGCTAGGTTAGTTTTTCACACACGCATGCTCATCACCTTTCTTCTTTTGCAAGAGATATTTTGTGAGATCAGGTGTGCTCTAGAATCTATTATAACCTATACTGCATATCTTCTGATGACAGGTAACTTGTCACTACATGCTTCAGTTTCTTTCCCTTGCTACAGACTGGCAGCTTCTGCACACTTTTCATTGTGCAGGTGCTTTCTTTTGGCAGACTTGTTCAGATAATAGAGCAATCCAATCAAAACATCACTGGGAACTCTTGACAGAACATTTGCTGCTTTAGAAACATTTGCACTCGCCATATGGCAAGGGCAGCTTAGGCTATGAAACTCTGATAATTTTGGGTTTTACTCAGGGAGGGCATCTGAGATTTATGACGGCCAGAATTCATTAAGTGTTGACAAAGCCATCCAAATATTTAAAGCAATTTTGTAGAATAGTTCCAGAGCTGTGTAAAGAAGAAGCACTGCCATTTATATAAGGACCTATCCATTTCAACAACCACCTTACAACCACCAAGCCATATTAAAGTGGCACAGCAGCTCTCTATAGCAATACAGCAAAATATAACAGCTTGCAGTACTAGTCATCTTGTTTGCATTTTTTTATTGAGCATTTTCAGTAATGTACTTACCAAAACATGAAAAAGGATGATAACATGACAAGCATAATGAGACTGCTTCCTTCACATTTTACAGGCACTACATTTCTTAAATATACCAAACTTTAATTTGCTTTAAAAATAGAAAGTGATAATTTGTGTTTACTGGAAGTTTTATAATAAAATTCCATTCTTACATGGAAAATACAGATAATACTTATCATACATCTTTTAATACCATTATGATATCTCTCCATAAATAGTTGCAAAATACACACTAGCATAAATTATCAAAAAAACAATTAAACATCCTTGCAGATTATTGCTTTTTAATTTAGTTATATAGCAGATTTTATAGCATTTTTACAGGACTATGTTTCAATAGCAACAGCAATTTTCATTTCTATTTGCTCTTGAGCCAAGGAAGCTTTTGAAAAATACCTTTAGCCCTTTCATATGCATATCAGGTTACTCACCAGCCAGTGTTCAATATTTTTTCTTACTTCAGTGGAAGGGATTC
>JAOTQP010001286.1:73270077-73295994 GCA_026413545.1 Cichladusa arquata | reverse complement strand
AATAGTATTAATTTTCAGTTTATTGTTGCAGGTAAAAAAAGGTAAAAAATGAAGCAGCTGTTCAGTTGTCATGAAAGTAATGTAATGGTATGTTATCAAGACAGTGTTTAGTCCCTTTCATGCTTTCTTTATATTATTTTTTTTTAATACAAAGTTAATTGATTATATATTAATAATTCTCTTTTACTTTATGTTTTAAAACTGATATTATTCAGCACACTGGTTTGTAAATTAAATACTTCCTGTTGATGACTGTTTCACTTTCCTCAGCATTGGTTCCAATAATTAATGTGATGTCAGAGGACTAATTATCATAACGAAGCAAACCAGAGTTTCTAATTTAAAAAGAAAAAAAAAAATTGAGGTTTCATTTGTTTTTATAAGCACGAGAGCAAACCCATGATACATGTGCTCATGTATACCAAGCAATCCAAAGACTAAAGCTCATCTTGAACTCCAAAAGATCATGGATCCCAAAGATCATCTTTGTTTTCTTTAGGAAGAAAATCTTCACAGAAAGGGTAGTTAAATATCATGTCTGCCCAGGCGGACTCACCATCCCTGCAGGTGTTCAGGGAATGGCTGGACATGGCATTTAGTGCCATGGTCTAGTGGACAAGGTGGTGTTTGGTCACAGGTTAGACTTGATGACCTCAGAGGTCCTCTTCAGCCTAATTGCTTCTGCAATTCTGTGATTCTCTATTGCCTTGAGTAATAACTGAATGACTTGGTTTCTGCCTAGTCTACCCTGTAACATGAAACGTGTACAGCATTGCAAATACACAGAGATCCCTGTTCCAAAAGCTTCTATAAACTGAAAGGAAAAATTGATTGAACATGGGAGGTCTTGGAACATGAAGTGGGAGTAATGCCTCTTTTGTTTGATCACTGAGCCAACACTAGGCCAATTCTATCAGGCTAAAAAAACAAAACAAAACAACTAGCAGGCTGATGCATAGCATATCTACAGCCCAGAACACAAGCTAATTTCACTGGCATGTAAAAGTTAGGAATGATCTTTTCCCCATTGCCAAAGAAAAAGTCAAAATTACAGGGGACTAAATAAACCCACTTCATGCAACTTTTGCTGGGCTCTCTATTCCTAAGGATGCTTCATCATTTTAGCATCCTTAAGTGCTAGAGATGTGCTATGTTATTCCAAGTAGGACAGTGCCTGGTTACATCACTGAGAGACTTTGGGCATTTGTATTGCAAAGAGCATGACCCTGGAGACTGACAGACCAAAGTCCCCTACTGGTATGTTGTTTAATGGCTGGTATTCAGATAACAAGTCTAAACTAGGAATTAGAGAAGGGAAATACTAAGTTGATAGAGACCACAGATTGTATTTTCATGATCAGAGTTCCAAAAAGCTGATACAAAGGTTAACAAAAATGCATTAATCAGCTTAGTTATTTAGCCTTCTGTGAGATAATCATTTTAGCTCAGATGCCAGATAGGGTAAGATAGTAAGAGGTAAACTAATCCTTGAGCCTGCTAGACAAGTGTGTCTGAGGGAAAAAAGGCTACAAATTCAAATGAAACCATAACACTAAAATCCCCACATTCTATTCATATATCTACTGGAGAATATTTTGTAGATTTTATCTACAAAAACTATTATGGAACAGTACTCACAAGTTCTAAAGTTTTCTTAAAAAAAATATTTTCTTAAATATTTTAAAATGCAAACAGGGTCCATAAGAGCTTTTTATATTTGCATGTGAAAAAATATTACAGTAATGTATAGAAGCAGAGTGTCTGAGGTATCTATTTTTCATATAATATAATTAGCTGCTTACTTTCAAATACACATTTTTCCAAATATTTGGAGACATATATTTTTAAAAATATTTCTAGATTACCTGAACACTTCTAAATATTCAATTCAGCACTTGGAGGTCAAGCTATTTATTCAAGACATATTTAGATGTAATAATGTGAGAATAAAAATAGTAATTTTCAAAACACCTATTATTTTTCAACCAGTTACTTGAAAGAACAAAGATACACTGCCTAGTTGAATAATATTTCTCCTTCCATATTTATAGAGAAGCTGTCTTTTTTTGTACTTTAAATATTGTTATCCCATTTTATTATATATTGTGAAGAAATCTTTTGTCCAAAATGAGGTATTAAAGGACTTTGGCTTTGCAAAGTCAATTTTCCAAATATAAAAAATCCTAAACACACTCATTTCCATATGAAATCCTGCTCACATGTTAATATAGCTTTTCCAAATTCCCATACTATTTTCCCAGAGGAGCTCAATTTTTCACAGCAACCTTCGTATGAACCTTTAAGTACTATTATTATCATTCAATATATGAGATCTGGAAATACTTAGATAGTAAGAATAAAAGTTAAAATTCACTTCCTCATGACTTTTAATTCTGTCATTAGCATATGTGAAATGTCATTCCTTATATAATTTAACACTCAGATGACTTAGAATCTACATCAAATCATCTTCCAATGATCAAACAACACAGAAACAAATATGTTTTAAAATTCTAAAGTAACTTCTAAGTAACCAGGGTACCTATTAACCTCAGTTTAAGGAGATAGATGATCTTATTTGTTCTTTTGGACTACCCTAGCTGTAAGTGAAGCTGAGGAATTAAGTGATTTGCTTAAGAGGATCCTTAATTCCTTGCAGTGCCTTGAATGATGTACACGAAGAGAGTGCACTTTGAAGAAAGTGTGGCCATGCATAACACAGCAAAGATTAATGTCTATAGAGGAGATGAAGGCCTTGTGTTTTCCTCAGGGGAGGAATAATTTCATTACAGTCACAGCTCCAGTTATATGACCAACATACAGATTATGAGATCAGAATGTGATACATATTGGTAAGAAAGGATACACACATAGTCAGCTTTAGCCACTTGAAATAAGAGCGCAAAAAAATTTAAGCTCCTTCATAACGTTACTCAGGTGTCTTGCCTGTGTGAGAGTTCTTCTTCAAATCATTCAACCATTTCAAAGGCTATTCCGTAGCTATTAATTTTAAAAAGGGCATAGGTGTCTTGCTTTAAGTTCCTGAATTTAGATTGCTAAACTTTGATGAGTGAACACATCCAGTCTCTGACATCAAAATCATTTTTTCAAGCTTAAGGATATTAATCTTTATTAACTTTGTTCACCTTCATTAACCATACTCAAGTAGAAGAAAACATTCTCATAGCCTACCTTCCTCTGTCTTTCATCTTTCTCTTATGAAGGAGGACATTCTTTTATTCAATCCTGTAATCTTCAGAATTTTATCTAAACAGGAAATTCTGTGCACTGGAAGAATTCACAGCCATATTCATAATCCATTTTTAAATACAGATGGTTTTACAAAGCTCCAGTCATTATGGCACTCTGGACTCCAAGCACTACTACTGAAAATAAATGGAAACTAGGTGTTTAAACAATTTGCAATCTCCATTCCTGAGTATTTACAAGGTAAATACATGGTACTCTAGGTGTATACTCCATAGTTCTGTCTAAACTTTAGAAAGCATTCCAGCACATAGATCAAACCTTGTTTATGCTGCTCCTTAAGTTTAAGAATTTGCTCTGCTAAGCAATATTTAAAGAAATTGAGGTACTTGATGGGCTAACCTCTGGTTCTATGTAAATATACAGGTCAGGTTTACTCTCATGCATCCAAGCCCTGTTGGACATAGCACTAAACCTAGATTTGAGTAGTCATTTATAGCAGAAGCAGCAAACTCATTTAGATACCCTACAACCACTTTGAAGTGTTTATGATTGAAAGCAGCACCAACCAAAAGATATCGAAAAGGTTCACTTCAACCAAAAATCAAAGTCAGGGAAAAAAAAGATATGCAGATAGAATAATAGCTGTAAGATGACTGAAGACTGAAAGATAAACAAGTCACGTCTTTCTCATAAAAGAAATATCTTGATTATATTTTATCAGGTTTGTTATTTTTTACATTTTAGTATTAGATGAGAAACTCAGCACTTTCCAGTTTATGACTCCAAAACCAAAAATATTTATTCAAAAAATTCTGCAAATGCAGACATAGAACTAGAATGGATTATTTGTGTGGGCTTTTCTAAAATAGTATCGTGATCTTTATAACTGTGCAAGAAGAACCGTACAGAAGGAAATTTCAAAACAGATTTTTTTCTTAGAGAAAAAAATGTCAATATTTGAGATGTATATGACTTGGTCACAATGTTTACTTTCAATTAGAAGTGAAAATTTGGCATCCAACTGTTTATGGGAGACTTGTACACCTAAAGTATGCAGTTTATTATAGTGCCAGAGCTGTGTTGTCTCAGCTGCTTTTATATTGATTACCTGTGCTGTCATGGGTTGTCTCAACTTGATTGTGCTTTACATGTACTAATGGGTGAACCATTAGAGGTTAATTAAAACAAAAAGCTGTTAACATACTTACTATGTGAGTAAGCTCTTAAAAATCTGTAGGTGGCTGATAAGGCAAAGAAAGTGTTATGCAATACTGTCAGGTTATACTCCCATGATCAAATGGAATATCAAGTTATATATTGTTTTTTTAACTATCACCCTAAAAATAAAATGAATGGGAAGACTCCAAAGCAAAACTAGATGCAAGTTAATATCTGGATCCTGTTCTAAGATCTTGGTCATACTTTCCATGTATCAGTTAAAAACTATTCCTTTCCCCTCCCATAATTGTCTATTTGAATAATAAGATAATTGTAGCAAGACATACACATGTTCCACATTAACAGTCTTATACTAGCCTATATAATTCATGGGAACTACCAAATAAAGACAACTGCAAAATTTTTCATGGAATTGTAAGTGTTTAAGAGATACTGGAAATCAGAAAGTCCTTTGTATTAAGCTTTATTCTATATTGTACCTTTTCATTGAAGAAACACTGAATTGTTTGCCTGAAATCCTTGAATTATGCATGAATATATGAATGTATATGAATATATGAAAATATGTCTAAAAAGCCTTTGCTATCAAGAAAGTAAAATCACCAAGAAAAACCTTCTATATAGCTTGTTGTGGTTTAAAGTCAGCATGCAAAAAACCCTTTTTACATGTTAAACTAAATTTTCAATGACAAAACAGCTGAGGAAAGGAGGAACTAAAAGATGGTTAGTTTCTGCTTTCATGACTAGCAAAGGAATGTATTCCAGTCTTTCTTTCACCACCCAGGAGCAAATTACTTGACACAGTTTCCCTTTATTTATAGCAATTCACAGTTATTTTAAAAATCCCGATTCTTGTCTTAGCAGCCTTTTAATCATTAAAGCACAGAATTGTTGGATTTGGAAGAGAACTCAAATATCACCTAGTTATAACCCTCTGCCAGGGACACTAACAGACTAAGTTGCATGAAATCCCATCCAACCTGGCTTTGGATATATCCAGGGATGCAACATCCACAACTTCTTTGGGCAACTGGTTCCAGTGCCTGACCACCCTCATTTTTGAAGAGGCAACCCCTATTTTTGAAGGGGTAACTATCAATCACTGGGAATTCCACCAAACTGCCATGGCTTCTCAAATATGAGCAGCAGCTTAGCTACTTCCTCCACCAGTTTCCTTGGGACTCACAGATTTGTCTTATCAGATTCCATGGGTTTGTGCAACATCTTGTTTCTTAGATGGTCTCAGATCTGATCTTCTCCTATAGCAGGTGGTTCTTCATTCTCTCAATGCTGCCTTTACCTTCTGTGTGTGTGGCTCAGGCAGTACGGCTTGCCAGTAAAGACTGAGACAAAAAAGTTGTTGACCACTTCTACCTTCTCCAAATCCCAGAAAACTAGGTTTCCCTTTTCCTTATGAAGTGGGGCCATATTTTCCCTAGTCTTCATTTTATCACAGACATAAGCCATAGGAGCTTTACTTCTTGCCATCGACACCTGTGGATAGTTTTAATTCTGTCAGGACATTAGCTTTCCTAACCTGATCCCTGGCTGTTCTGAAAAGCTCTTTATATTCCTCCTGGACTACCTGCCCCTGCTTCCATGCTCTCCAGACTTGCTTTTTGCGTTTGTCTTTGACCAGGAGATCTTTTTTTCCCTCCATTAACCTCCTTATAATTTCATCTGTCTTCCTCTTTGTTGGGATGCAAAACTCCTCAACTTAGTGGAGGTGATCCTTGAATATCAACCAGCTTGATTGTGCTTCTCTTCCCTCCAGGGCTTTATTCTATGCTATTCTATCAAGCAGACTCCAGGGTATACAGAGTTTGGTGTGCACCCTCCTCACAGCCTTCAGTGTCTTGAGCTGTGCAATTGGATGGCTACAGCAGCTGTAACCAGATGCACATTCCCCACAGCACCTCTTGGTGAGAGCAGGGTCCAGCAAAGCACCTCTCTCCTCATCTACTCCTCTGTCACATGGAGAAGGCAGCTGTTGTTAATGCATTCCAGGAACCTCCAAAAGATACTGGAGCAAGTCTCTCCTCTTGGCCAGTGGAATGCCTCTCCTTCCAAGAAGCACCCTCTCCCTGCATGTTCTCCTGTGCAAACTGCCTCACCGTGCTCTGGCTGTCATGCCACTCTGCTCCTGGTCACTCATGCTCCCCAGGGCTGCTCTTTGTGGGCACAGGGGGTGACACCATTCCTCCTGGCCCCACACCTCATCAGTCATTCACATGAGAGCTGCCACTTCCTTGCAGGTCTCAGCACTGCCTGGGGTTTCCCTAGGTCAGAACCACTCCCTTCCCCCATGCGCTACAATACCCTGCTCTGCTACAGAATGTGCCTGCTGTTCAACTCTGCAATTAATGTTTTATTAATAACAATGTGGTCTACAGCCATAAACCCCAGCGTGATGAATATTAATAGTTGGAAAGACGATAAAAATTTCAGAGTGAAGCACATGTGATTCATTAATATGAGAGGATCATCATAAAGGTCTGCTAGACTAAAATTCACAGTTAAAAGGCCATTCTTTTAAAAAAAAATTGCCTTTGTAGTGATCAAAACCATCACTTGGTGCATTGATATTCATACTAATTGACAGCAGCACAACTAGTGTTCCCCTAGACCTACTGCTTTCTCCCTATTTTCTCCAGCTTGACCCTTCACTAGGTAGATCTCTCACATCTAAGCTGTCATCTTTAAATTGATATTTATGTGGACATACACTGTGTTCCCCAACCCTTATTCCCCTCTTTTCAATAGACTACACTGTTTTTTCTGCCTAAAAATTAGATATAAGCAGGATTCTAAAATTGCATTGGTTTCAGCTAGGTTCAGAATACAGCATGAATCATCTAAATCTAGCCTTAGCTTCTTTGGGTGAAGTAACTATGCAAGAAAACAAAACTTTTAAGGTGCCTTTCCCCTCAGACCAAAACCAGTCTGAGTATCTGCATCACACTCTACCTGACCCAGAAGAGTAGATGGTGACTTTGTTTTTTACATGGAAGGTAAGTAAGCATGTTAAGCTTAATTGCATTAGAAAATATGAACCACGAAATACTGCTAAAAAAAAGTCTTAACAGCTAGTTGTGAGAAGTTCTGAATTGGATTGCAGTTTGAAACAATGCATGTAGCTGGAGAAAACATGCTTTTGTGGAATTACCTCATAGAGTTAATTTTCTTTGTACTAAACCTGAGGATTTTTAGGACAATACCTTGGATTTTAGATATTTCAACTCTTGTAACCTGTGGTGCTTCTGTAATTTTTCCCTAAAAATTTGATTAATGTAGTTAAGTATTTACTGTTTTCATTGAAAAGAAGGATTAAGCCTTTATAAGTAACAAGTCAAAGAAGAGTAAAATCTCAGCAATTCAAGACTTAATAAAGCAGGGAATACAATAAATATTATGAGCAAATCAAACATGACCTTATGTTACTTTCATGCTCCACTGTCATACATATGCATCTCTTTGTCTCTGCGATAAACCATGTTCCATTAGTTTGGTATGGAGACACATACTCAAGGAATCATTCCAAGAAAATTGTACATTTATGGAATTACAGAGACACCATTACCATTATGTATTCTCATAGAGATATGCTAGAGCTCTTAGCATTCTTGTGTGAGGTCTTTTCTTCTTATTCTAGCATAGAGAGACAGAGGAAGATAGCCATTTCTAGTGCATGCATTTACTATTTTCCCCTAATTTTGAAATAGTGCTTATGCTACCTTTTTTCTTACAGTAAATTTGATGCTAAAATTTACCCTGCCACACTCAAATGTCCAAGTACATACTAACATTAGTTGAAAATGCAAAGATACCCAGGCTCCATGATCTCAAAATGGACATGCTTACCTTGTCTGTTTGTAAGTGTAAAGGGGCTTGCAAGCAATTAGCTTTTATTAATAATTATCTATAATATTATCTCAGTGCATAAACACCAACTAAAAGAAACCTGACTTAAAAAGAATTTTTCTCCCAATAAGTAATAGGCTCTTGCAGTAAACAAAAGAAGTAAAAAGAATCAAAGAATCCTAAGGGTTGTAAAAGACCTCTAATATCCTTGAGTTCAACCATCAAGCTAGCACTTTCATTTTCACCACTAAATCATGTCCCCAGGTGTCATATCCACATGTTTTTTTAACAATTCCAGGGACATTGATTCCACTGCTCCTCTGAGCTGCTAGTATCAAGGCTTGACAACCATCTTAGTGAAGAAAATTTTCCTAATACTTAATATAAACCACCCCTGGCAAAACTTCAAGCTGTTACCTCTGGTCTTGTCACTTGTTTCTCTGGAGAAGAGACTGACCCCCATGTCTCTACAACCTCCATTCAGGTAATTAGAGAGAGCAAAAAGGTCTCCCCTGAGCCTTCTCCTTTCCAGACTATACAACCCCAGCTCCCTCAGCCACTCCTCATAGGACTTGTGCTCCAGACCCTTCAGCTCTGTTGTCCTACTCTGGACAGGCTCCAGCACCTCAATGTCCTTCTTGCAGTGAGGGCCCCAGAACTGAATTCAAGCTGCAGTTTCCCCTGTGCTGAGTGCAGAGACAATCAGTGCCCTGCTCCTGCTGGCCACGCTGTTGCTGATCCAGGGCAGGATGCCATTGGCCTTGGCCACCTGGGCACAACTGGCTCACATTCAGCACCCCCATGTCCTCTTCCATTGGGCAGCTTTCCAACCACTCTGCCCCTAGCCTCCAGAGCTGCCTTCAGTTTTTGTGACCCAAGGGCAGGATGCAGCGTCAGGTTTAATGGTTGGTAGAATAAGACCATATCTGCTTTTCAAAGTAAGTACTGGAACACTTTACGTAGAAAGAAATACTGCCCCCTTCGAGGTCTAGATAGGTTATAGAATTAAGTTTCAAAATTATAGCATAATTTTTATTTCTGCTGAAATTTTTCCTGTGGGTTAGCAATCCTCCTGAAATCTCCATCATATATTTCCTACAGAAAGACAATTTATTTGGATAGAGAAGCATGAAGATTTCACCTTCTATTTCATGAATATCAGAAAAATGGAAAAGCTATGCAACTAGGTTAATTTCTCTAGCTGAAATAGTAGTCATATTACAATATGCTTAAATGAATGGTTTTTTAAACTGCATAAATATTACAGCTCATAAAAATGTCCTGATTAGAAATGTCTATAAATATCACACTTATTGCTGCATATTTTCCTATCTTTTTTCTTTCTAAATCTGATAGCAGTACCAGAATCTTGGAGTTTGAAAAGTTGGCAGCTATATTGTGATATTGAATTAGCCAGGTGAGACCAAATTATGAGATACCAGTTTAAAGTGCTGAAGCATTCCCTAAAGTAGCTTTCATTTAAGATATTAAATGTCATCATTTTCATACTTCATTGACTCTATAATTCAACAGGGAATAACTTCTTTCACTGCACCAGGTTTCCCGTATCATTTGTGTCTTGATGAGGTCTTGTTTACCTCAAAAATTAAACTTAAGTAATGATCTTATTTAATGAAGTACTAAACATAGTAATAAAAATAAAAATATTCGCTTCTTATGTCTCAAAAGATGTAAATTTCAATATTTAAATTTTGTTTACTCAGAACTCTTTAATTAGCCAATTAAGAAAGTCATTTATTCAGCCCAGTCATTTTTGATTACTCAAAAAAGGAAATTATTAATATTACAGTCATTAAAAAGCAAAGATAAGGCTGTCACTGAGAGAGATGAGATTAAATCATGTTCCATCATCATAGCTTACATAGGTGGTTACAGGTAACTAAGAGTTTTATTATTTAAATCGGAATTTCTAATGTAGGTAAACACTCGATATTGATGACAGACAACTACCTGTTCCTATCAAATCCTAGTGCAGTCAAAATCTTTGAATCTCAGACTTATAAACATTCTTCCAAAATCCAAGAACTAAAAAACTATACCAATGACATCTGGGTGTATAGCTGGGTGTATAACTCTTTAGAACCCCCTATCATAGCTTCCAACCACAACTGACTATGCTGAAGACTACAATAATTATTGAAGTGACATATTATAAGGACATATGTGCTATTTCCATGAATCTTAAGAAAGGGGTAGAGATTGTACTCATTTATGTCTCTTCCATCAGCCTTTCCCAGGATAATTATAACTGAATAATATGATTTAAAAAATCTGAACCTGTCACAGGTACATGCTTCTCCAAGCGACTCCTGGAATATGAGTTTGCATGGCTGATAAATGTAAGGTTTACATTAAATGATTCACAAAAACTTTTGGGACTTCCAGGAAAGAAAAGTGTCTAACTGATAAAGTAGTACTAACTTATATGCAGTAACATCCTGCTAGTCCCGCTCAAAATTCAACTCCCAGTATGCTGAGTGTCCTGAGTTCCCTCCTCATGACATCTGTGTGAGAAATGAAATCATTATTTAAGCTGGGCCAAAATTAGAAATTCTCAAGTGCAGAACATCCATGGGTCTCCCAAACAATAGGTTATCGCTCCTGTGTCTCCTTCAAAAGACTTGCAGCCATTGGAGATATTTATGCAAGCCACCCTTAAATAAAGGTATAGCCAGTTAAACAAGAAATGCATTTTGCTGACTAGTCTCCTATACTATGCTCATGGAAAGAGAGGGACAATTGAAAACAAAGGAAACAGAGATACATGAACTGTATTAAATTTGGCTCTAAATTACAATGGGTAAGTGCTCTGCTTTTACCACTTCACTAATTATTTTTTGAATTCTACTGCTTTAACTGGAAAAACAAGAACCTTTCCCACCGATTCTTTTTTCTGTAAGTTCTAGAGGGAAGAACAAAGAGTCCTTCAGGCAGAGAAGCTTCTCTGCTTAGTGACAGAGCTCTGGTGAGTAGGTAGAGTCCAAGAAAGTTCCACGATCTTGGTCTGGATCTGCAAACTACCTTCCCTGGGAAAGGCTGCTTGGGAGAATAGGATGTATGATATGGAGGATTCCCTATCCTCACTCTTCTGGCTGAACACTTGACTTTGCCTCAGGGAGAAGAAAGGATTATAAGGGTGCCAGTAGATTGTGTAAGGACATCATGAGGTTGTGCAAGGGGAAAATTAGAAGAGTCAAAGCCCAGCTATAACTGATGATGGCTTTCAAAACAATTTTTGATTTTTAAACCCCACCAATGCATAGAATGGATGCACAACTAGTGTAGCAATGATAAAAGTCCTGGTAGAACAAGAATACATCCTCTGAGAGTAAGGGCTGGTGAACTTCGAATAACTGACTGCATTCTTCTATTTCCTTCTGCACTATGTGTGACCATCTTGTACAACCACCTTATTGCACATTTTCACATGATGGCAGAATAAAGCCATGATTGTCACAGAATTTCAAAGTGAGTAGATACTGAAAAAGGATGATTCAGATTTCATTCACCATGTCCTATCTAATAGCAATTACAAGCTTTTTTGTCCTTAGTTGAGCACTACTGAAGGCAGTAATCAGCAAATGAACCCCAAGTTCAGTCCAGAGATGCAGTTCTTCTGTTTTTATGCATTTTGAATATGATTATATTAGACTTCACCAGGACAAAAGAAAGCTGATTTTCAGGAAAAAGAAATATGGAAAATATTTTATTTTCACTAAGGAAAAAAAAAAAACAAACCATAGGATAGTACTGATTGTACTTTAGGATATAGACCACTCTTCAAATCTTATATTCATATACTTCAGGAAAAGTAAATATATTTTGATAGGTGACTAGTAAATTAATAGCTTTTAAAATTTTTATTAATCAGTTATCTTATAAGATCATAATATTTCTCTTGTGACTCTGAGGTTCAAGTATATAGCCCAGAATTTCACTGCATGCCACAAAACCTCTAGTGTTGCTAGAAGCCAATATTTAGTTTGTCCCTCAAATCCTTTTGAGCCAGACCACATTTTGCAAAGTGTTTGAAGATATAAATTCAGAATACCCTTATGTTAACAAAGACTTGTTTTTTCAAAAAAAACTTTTAAAAAATTCAGCTTAATGTAAAGTAAGAACACAAATAAAAGCATTTTTTAAACATGAAACCAAACCCAATTTTTAATATTAAAGACAAATAAGAACCTAAGAATAGTATGCTCACTGTAGCATGTCATAAAAATTCTAACTACCTTCCCTATACTATCTCTATGATCAGAATTGGGATTGTGTGCTTTAGACTTACATTATGCTACAGATGATATTATTTAGAAACTGTATAAGGAAACCAGCCAATTATTAAGCCATTTTTAGACACCTTCAAGGTATTCTTGCAGGGATATTGCAAAGGACCTTCCTACTCAGATCTCCTGGATGGTGGTGGCATTAACAGTGGAGTTATTTCTAGAGCTGAGCTTTCTCTTTAATTCCTCTACCAAGGGCTCCTAAATCCTTCACCCTAAACTAATTTTTCGTTCCTCCTGCAACATAGTCTGGTCACCGCTTAATTAAAGCAAAAGAGTGTTTTAGTTACAAGAAAGGTTTTTCTAGTATTGGCAATTTCCCTCATTGATTAAAATAGCAAATCCTTACTTTAAAGAAGGGTAAAGCCCTGTTCCTTTTGACAGTTCCTTGTACTGCTTTAGAGAGAATGCACGTAGCACTGGAATATATACTCTCCTTCAACTGAAGCATTAAAAACTCTACAAGCATCTTAAGAAATTATTACTAGATCATTACCAGTAAAAACTAAGCAGCGTGCAATTGAATTTGGGATTACTGACCCACAGATTCTGCTTTACATGAAGAATATCTGTACACTATTTTCTTCTAGTAAACAACACGGACCATTAATTTTGCCACAGGGAGTAAATTTCAAGTAGAGAGTTGAACTAAAAACCAGTAAATTTATTTGTTACGGTAGTGTTAACTATAATAGTGTTTATACATTGGCTTTATTTCAAGATAACAGCAGCATGCATCAAAAGCTTTATTACTACCACTTAGATGTTTCCATTCTTGAAATTCTTTTTCAGCCTGGGCAAGTTTTTGAAACCTGTTTGAAAATATTGTTTGCTGGGAAGTAAATTCTTAAGTTCTGAAGTTCCATCAAAAGGCTAATAAAAATAATGCATGTTTGAAAATCAGTTCACAGCCTTTTTCAAAAAACACCTAGGATTTCTAGCAGAAAAGGGTACCTGCTGATGCAAAACCCTACCTAGTCCTAAAATAGCATTTTTGAAATTACTAGCAAATAGTAGGTGTTAATTCCCGCTTCAAACCAACAAAACAAGAGGTAGTCTTATGGAAGTATCATAAAAAGACAACTTATATTAGAAATCTTATCTTCAATAGTATTTAACAGGAAGAATTTTATTTCATAAGACTCAATTATTTTAACTATCTTTTATCTTACAAGAAAACCTTTGCAAGATAGCACAAAATATACTGCTACGACACTGCATATTCAATGAATTCAGTCACGTTTTAAGAAAAATGTATCTGAGATGAAAATTTCATACTCGACATTACATTAATTCTGTGGTACTTAGTACTTCATCATAAAATGAGCTTTGGTTGGAAAGTCATTTTTTGAAAAAGGATGTGATAAAGCCTCTTTATCTGAAATATCTCACTAATAGATAATGTAAGGCTAAAACAACCCTTTTACTTGCCTACTTTTCACACCATGTTGCAAGTCAGATACATAATAAATAACTTTGTAAGTGTAGAGGAAGGCAGCAGCTTTTGTCTTAGAAGGGTTACTGTCACCACTGGTTTTATTTGCAGAGATCAGAGCTTCTTATCAAGTGCTTACTAAAGGATCTCAGACACACAGCTCAGGTTGCTGCATAGGCATACATGGCATTTCTTACCTAGCAAAAGGGCAGTGCTAAAAAGCCATTATTTCTCACCTGCAATTGTTACTGCTTTGCATTTTTAACATTTACAAGAAAACACCTGTTTAACAAAGTGTGCTATTATTATGTTTTTCTTTTCCAAAATTGTTCTCTAACTATCCAGACAGTAAATGCAAACTCTTTACCATCCATCAAATCACTCATGGATAATTAGGAATTTGTATTTGTCAGTTTAGAAAAAAATGATATAATTTGCATTTGAATTTTTACGTGCAGTTTAAGGACTTGTAACAGTAAAAGGAGAGAGACTTCCAATACTCTGAAGATCTTGGTTTAAACGCTGGGCAGTGATTGCTATGTATGAATATGTATACTTGACTCTTGTATTTCAACTATCCAGCTCACAATGAACATGATTCTTCTTTCCTCCTAAACTTTTCCTTCTTAATTACAAGTCTTTTCCTGATGCAACTATTCTGACCACATGCTCTGAAACTTCACAAACTGATTTTTACCCATTCAGGCATATTTACAGTACAACTTAAAACCTAGCAGAGGGTGGGAGGGAAGGGAACGGAGGAGAGCAGAGGGAAGGAAAACACAAAATAAATCCCACCAAAAAAACCAAAGAAAACTTTTCCCACATGTAAATTATTCTGACAACCTGAACCACAGTCAAGAGAATGAGATGCAAGGGCTGCCAATTAGATTGCAGGGACATGATTTGAGTGTTATATACAGAACAAGAAGGCAGATAAAGATATCCTGGATATAAGAAAAAAGGAACAGCAAATAAAAAACTGGGAAGTATGAAGTGAACCAATGATTGTGCTTCATACCCTCCTCTGTATAAAACATTCAGGTGCCAGACACTATCACATTCAAGCACTTGCATAATTTAAGAAGAGGATTCAGGGGGAAGAGGGAAGACTGAAGTACTTTCAGAGAAGTAGGAATATAAATATGATTATTTTGTTCCTTTGTTGTTCCAGGTAAATAAATTGTGTAACAATAATTCCCTCTTTTTTTAGCTGAGCAATTAGTCGCAAAAGAGCAGGAATTCCAGGAAAACAACCAAAAATTATCTACTCTATTGTACAATTACATTTCATAATCTCATATATAAAGTGAAGATTTGACAGTTTTTGAGGGGGAATCTCATTTCTCATTCTCCAACTACCTGAAAGGAGGTTGTGGCCTGGTGGGTGTTGGCCTCTTCTCCCAAGTTGCAAGAAACAGGTCAAGAGGAAACAGCCTCAATTTGTGACAGGGGAGGTTTAGATTAGATATTAAAAAAAAAAAAAATACAAAACAACTCTTCACAGAAAGTGTTGTCCACAATGGGAACAGGCTACCCCCAGAAGTGGTTGAGCCATCATTCCTGGAAGAATTTTAAAGGCACATAGATGTGGCACTTAGGGGCATAGTTTAATAGTGGACTTAATTCTGAGTTAACAGTTAACCCATCTCTAAGACGCGCTTAAAAAAAACCAAACCAGAAAACAACCAAAAAATTTCCATAAACAGAATAGCTTTCTGAAAATTATGACTTCTCAATGCTTTGCAACAGTGTGCAAGACTGGCAACAGAAAGATCCACACTAATTCTCTAGAGTATCCTTCATAGCTGCAGATGTTAGAGCTGACAAAGACCACAAGATACAGAAGTAATTTTCCTGTCACAGTCCATTGTCTACAGTACAAGTTACTAGTCAGACCATTCAGGAAACAGCCTACCAATACCTCCTTCCTAAATGAAAAGTCACTTTATCTTCCTTACTCTCTGAGTTTGCAGACAAGGGATAAAGGGAAAACCTAAGAATATTTTAAAAATTGTTTTAGGCAAAAATACAGATCCCTTTCACTAACACTATTAAGTCTGTATTTCAGCCCATATACTCTTCCTGTGCTCACATTCCAGAAAGGGCTATTCCTTACAGTATAAAATTATAAATGGATTTTACTTTTTGACAATCTGCAAAGTCATTATGGAAAGACAGGAAATACTGTTTCTAAAGCAAAGCCAGTATGCTTGCCTTTGAAGCATGGTGTGTGCAAGTGTTTTGTAACTTCTGTACATTAAAGCATCTCTTAGAGGCCACCTAAAAAGCAGATCCAGATCTCTGTTATTAATCATAGTACAAATAAGCTAACTATTAAAGCTCACAATCATATCTCAATATTTATGACACATGCTTTGTTCAAATGTAAAGAAGTTGCACATGTATTGGGAGAAAAGAAGCTGAAGTTAGAAAGAACAAATTACTTAGTTTGTCTTTTTCAGAGAATTATGTATTTACTGAGGGGTTTAATCATATTTTATTTTTAAAAAGTATTCAGGAGATTAATCTTCACTGGAATATCTTTGCAGTCTGAAAGAAAAGCAAGTGCTCTTCTTTCAGAGCAACGAAGGAGTGATGAGGAGTCAATGAAAGGAGTGAGATTAATTCCACTACAACCAGATGATAATTAGTTTTTGTTTATTTAATATGATACTTAAGCTGGAGAATAAGTTAATTAGAATGGTTTGCAAATAGCGACACGTCCCACATACCACCTGGAATATAAATGTTACACTTGCAAATAAGGATGTATGCTTGGCAAGATAAAATCAAGACTTGGTGGTACTGTTCTCCATGAAATAAAAAAGTAGGGAACGCAAGTCTGATGCCTTCCCAGCTAAACCAAACCCCACAACTCCATTTTCTAAATAATTTCTTAAAAATATATATATATAAATTACTGGGATAAAATCATTAACACAAAAATTAAAATTTTCAATCAGTTTTTTGTATTTGGTGTGTAAGTTAAATTTCGAGGGAAAATACTTTTGAGAACCAAGAGAAAGTCTGGAATCAAGTGTCCTAGCATCCACACAATTTAATACATGAATACAGATCCTCAGTAATCATGATGATTGCTCATGATTATCTTCATCTCAGGACTAAAAATACTGTGAAGTACCCCAAGTCTATCAGAAAGTAAACATCCTTTTTAAAGCCTCATTTCACAGTAAGTATTAAAGACAATATTTTGCTCATTATTCATTCAGCAGTTAATGAGTTCAAGTGGCCAAACTAAATCAAGTTTTGTAAAAGCAGGAGAAGACAAGTGGGCATAAAAGAATATCAGCTTCTGCGAATTTTACAAACCAAAGGAATTGTGAGAAATTCAGCAGAAATATTTGCACAATAAGGCATGACTCAGTACCTTTTAGTGAAAGAATTGGAGTCTTTGTTATGTAAAGACAACAGATGATGAAACGTAAATGTGAGCTATCGGATCCTCAGAAGGTGTAACATTTGTTTCCTGTTGCAATATATTGAACTTTTAATGGTCTACAGATTTTTGAAGATTTGTGTGTTTCAAGTATACAGGACATAGTCCAAAAGCAGTTGCTCCAGGGTATAGTCCAAAGCAGTACTGAATTAAAAGAGCAAATCCAACAGTATCTATGTCAATTGAAAAGTAGCTGAACCTTAGCCTGGTCAACACAATCAGATTTCTTGAAAAGCAGGAGGTAAATTAGATCACCTGAACAGATAACACTGTATATCTTTTGATAAACACTGTCTTCTGCTTTAGAAAATCACTTGTCTTCTGCACATCCCAGCTGAATTTCTCAAATCAACAGGATGGGCACTATTACTGGCAGAGAACAGTTTCTGGATAACAGAGATGTCGGCCTGGTGTTAAAAACCACAAAAATCCTTAAAATGTGTCACAGATACATTTAATAGTGTGTGAACAAAAGAGTTGGGTGAACCAAATGAATGACTACCATATATGAATGCTCATCCTAACTTCATGATCAAGGAGAAAATAAAATTATCGCTGGGAAAAAGCAACAAAAAGCTAAACAAAAAACAACCTTATCTTCTCCAGTGGGGATCATCCAAGGGTAATTTCTCTGCTGTGATAGCAAGGGATAGCCTTTCTAATGGCTGAATCCCAAGATGAAAAGTATGAGCAAGACTGAAGTATTCTGACTGCTACCTTGTTACAGACAAGGAATCCAGTGTACAGGAACAGCCAGAGAAGGTTGTAAGCAGCTACAGAAGGAGAGGAAAAAAAGGTGCAGGATTCTATACCCTTGACACAAATGTGAGAGGAGGATAATTGAAAGCTTTTCTATTATTTAAGGTTAAAGGACTGACATACCTATTCCTCATTTACCATGAAATTACAGTTTAAAGACAGGTTGCATTATCATTTAAGTCTACTTCCTTACATTAATTTTTTATCTACATAATTTCTGTGACCTGCTTATCTACTTCTCCACAGTTAGGAGCTACATCCAGACAATTCATTTCAGTGCTTACCCACTTAAGCATTTTGAAAAAAATTACAATATCTAACCTTAATCATTCTTATCATTTAATGAATTATCTTTTATCTTCTCATGGACATGGAAAATAATTATTCCAGTTCTCTTTGCAATAGTGTTTTACATATTTTAGACTATCATCTTAAACAGAATAACATTAATTGAATCACATTTTTGTTGTAAGCCATGTTTAGTTGACCTATGGTCACCCTTATCCTCTCTGAGCTTTCTCCAATTGTGCTGTGCAAAGCTCAGAGCTGGACAGAAGCCAAGATCCTCCTAGTATTCTGTAGAGAAGGATTACTTCAAAAGGCCTTACAGAATGTAGATTAAGTCTCAGAATATAGTATTTTTTTCCCCAGAACAGCAGGATATCCCTGGGTTATGGCTCAGCTAGAGGTCTATTATTGAGCTTTTTAGAATAGCTGTCACCTGAACATTTGTTTGACTTCCTATACCTGTGTAATTTTTAAATTCTTGCTTTGATGCATTTCCTCACAAGTTTTGCATCTTATTTTTTTCCCCAGTAACTTCAACATTTTTAATTATCAAGTGTGCAGTCTTTCTTAGTTCAGTGACATCACATTTTATTCTGCATCCAGTCACCCAGACCACTAGCAAACGTCTGGCAAAATAAAAGCATCAGAGAATTGTAATTTGCATCAGTGCTCAACCCTTAATGTTTAAAATCAGTTCTGGATAGGATCAATGACACCTATAAATTATCAAAATATCTTTTTTTTCTCCTTTAGTAATATTAAGATCTTATGCATTATTAATTTGATGTTTTAGCTGATAACATCAGCTGGGTTTTTTTGGGGGGCCGTGTTGGAGTTTTGGTGGGTTTGGGGATTTTTTTGTGTTTTTTTGCTAAAAAAGAGTGTTTATGATCTTATTACAACATACTCTCCAGTAGCTTAGCAGCAGTGCAAGCATTCAGTTTTCATTTTGCCATTTCACCTTTTGGCAAATTAACAGGATTCTCTAAAGAAAAATATCCTGTGAACTACCTGTTCAAGAACAAATATGTATCCTTGGGGAAGAATTACATATTCAGAGATTTAAAAACTCCCAATAAATGATTTTTTAAAAATAATGTTGCTTAAAAGTTCAATAATTGAGGAACACCAGTACTAAAATAAGAGCTTTCCCTTCATATTCAAATCCCAAGGTACTGTCCTTACTCCATTTGATCGTTATAGAGCCATGACTTGTTAATGTTGGTGGGATACATGCATGCTAACCTATTTGTGATATAACTAAAAATCATCCTTTTCCATAGTGACAAAGATATTGAACCTAAAACCATGCCAAAATTCTGTATCTTAAACATATTCAGGCTTAATACAGATATAACTTATAGTTGTATCAAAGTAATGCTTCTTCTGAATAATGAATTACCCTAGGGAGACCAAGAATTGCCCCAAAAAAACCTGAACCAATCAAAAGAAAAAAGGTTAGAAAAATAGATTCTAAGGTAAAACTTAAACATTTTATTTTTAAATTTGGAATATAAATATGTTTTTCCCTGTAATCTGATGATCATGACTACGATTTCTAGATTTGTATTGCTCTATCTAGTTCTAAAATATACTATTATTTACTCCTTGAAATTATCAAAGTATTTGGAGATTTTGACATATTGTATAAATAAATATCCATGTCATAAAGGATTTGTCTTGTTTCCTCTTTTTGGCAATATGGGTTCAAAAACAATAAATTACCTCTCTCGTATTAAATAGATGCATTTGAGTTGAAAGGAAGATTTAGTAGTCCTTTTTCAGAACCTAAGATAAGCTAGCTTGGGTAGTTTTGCAACTTGTATGTTATCATAGCATGTACATGGGTAGCTTTAACTGAGCTTACTGTCACCTCAGAATGGTTTCCTTGTATGCCTGAGCTCATCTAAAGGGCTACATACAAGCAATAACAGTAGTGAAACATACAAATAAATATTTCTCACTTAAAATTATTGGGGGGTATTAATAATCTAGGTTTATCTTAGAAAATAATATTAATAATGTTATTATAATAATTATATTACTTATTACTTATATTATTACTTATAATAATACTATTAATGCACAGATATCTTATTGATTTTAATACTATAATAATTCCGATTATAGGAACAAGTAATCTATCAAGTGCAATTTATCTGAGAGCCAACATGAAGATCTTGACACTGCTAAGTCAAGCTTAATTGTTAAGACCTGAACTAGAAAATACCTTGACATTGCTTAACTGTGTGTGGAATGAGCATCAAGTGAGTGCCACAAGTAAAACAAACTAGTTAGTGTCACTTGTGCTAGCAGCATTCAAGCATCCCATCCATGTAAGTCACCACACTGGACTTAGATCTGATTAATTTCATATAATGACATATCTTTTATCTTTCATATGATATGTCAGAGATACTCCACTGTTTACTGCCAATACACAGACTGGAAAAAAGTGTTAGATGCCAGTGTTTTGACCATATTACAAGTTCAAGATGCTGTCAGAAGATAGAGTTACACTTAATACAAAAATGTTCTTAATAATGATGTTCCTAGGAGATAGTAGGTGGCACACAAAGCTGACCATACTCCTCATTTAATCTTGTGGGTCTGCATAAGACACTCTGTCTTTTGGAAGGACTGTATGTGTGCTATTTCTTTTTTTTTTTGTAGTTGAGGTTTTTGTTTGTAACCACAATCTGTTGTTAATTTCTTTTGGTAGGGACATATCACTTTTTCCCATTAATGAAATAACATTTACCTTTTCTCCCTTGCAAATGCTTTCCCTTTTTAATGTTAGCCTTTACAGTATAGCTTTTGTTATTTTTCTTTTAATATTTCATTCACTTTGCTTAAAACTACTTCAAACAAACTATATTCAAATTTAATAAACAGTCACATGAAATTACTATGCATCAAATTAAATTCATGACCACTGTGCAGGAATGTTTTCTTTTTCTATCTTTCCCTTCTAAAATACAATGCATTCTCTCTCATTTGATCAACAGAATTCCATTTTCTCTCTCTGTACTGAACAGAACATGACAACTCTGGAAATAGTTCAACTTACCAGCTGTAAAGGTAAGTTACTCAATTCAAAAGTCAAGAATTTTCTCCCAGAAAGCAAGTTCACTGTTTAATAAATGTTATTTCCTCTCCTCCTTCTCCCTCTATGAGATTATAACAGGATTTTTTTAGACTAAAAAAGGCAAACCAAAGACCTGATTCTTCTCCACTTGAGAAACATTTCTAGTTTGTGTTCTCACTATAATGCTAAGTATTTCATAAATTTACCTTCATGTCAGAACAAAGATTTATTTAACTATGAGTATAAAGTAGACAAAAATCTAAGTTCTTATATTTAATGAAGTTAGTAGTAACAGGATGCTAAAAGCGATTTAAATGAACAGACTAAGGGAAGTTTTGGCCACTCTCTAGCCAAAATGAAGGGCTAGAATTCATTTTTGTAAGCTTCTATTGCAATTGAAATACTTCAAAGTTGCATTATTCCTGTCACAGGACATTTCACCATGCTTGTACTAGGAAGAACAATCCATTGTCAAATACTTTCATTTCCCCATTTGACCTGGTAATGAGGGCACTGTTCATGCAGTACATAACCAAGTGACAGAAATCTGCTGTACTAATGTGTTTCCAATAGTACAGAAATGTATTATGTAGTAAATAATTCTTCAGAAGTTGTCTATGGATAAACCTATACCCTCACTGCAAGAAGAGGATGTATTTAAAAAGCCGCTCTACACAGTCAGTTTTCAATTGAATGGCTCAAGTATTGTTTTATGACTGGATAGCAATAAAATTTAATTTCAGAGACTAAATCTTATGATTGGATATCAATAACAATTTAATTTCAGAGACTAAATGTCAAACTTTACTATCTTAAAGACGCAGTATCAAAACAAGGCAAGTGCACTATATGGAGCATGTTCCCTTCCCTCAGTGGTTGGAATTAGAGGTATAACAAGAGGTATAAAAGGCATCATCTTATGATGAGAGTATCTGAATATTTTCAAAATGGATTCCAAGTTCACTGAACATCCTCCAAATTTTTTTTCAGATGCTGCTTGTGTTCACAATGGCTGGGTATGGCTACGTCAGTGCATCACAACATAGGTCTGGTCACCTGATAAAGAAACATCTGAAGTGGATTTGGGAAGGCAGTCCCTGCAAGATGCCCAGGAAATATTTCTCTAGAATTCAAGACCGCAAAAACTAAGGATTTTTGTAAGACTCATGGATTTCCACAACAGCAAAATGCAATGAGATCCCAGGCTAGACCAGCTACATAAAGTCAAAGAACCCATGACAAGCAGCAACTCAAGGAATTAAGTTTAGGAAAATGCTGACGTCTGTCATACTGATCCTCTCAAGATTATTCTTAATTATTTAGCCAACAGTTCATTAAACTATTCCTCCTGTATATAGAGCTTCCTTATAGATATGTGGTAAGGCCAAAAGTATGACAGAAACAAAGCTTTTCTATAATTTTTTACTTACTTTTTAAAAAAAGTTCTTGTTTTAAAGAATAATGACCCAAACTAGAACCAAAAAACTTTTATATGCTGAACGCAGAAAGATCACCCACTAAGAAATACAAAGTTTAAGTGTAGAACCGTAAGTATCTCTGCTCTTACACTTTTTTTAAAAATTATTTTCTTACTTTCTTTGTAAGTAACTTTGTAACACAATAAACATTCTCAGATTTTTGTTTAATGCACCATAACTAGCGAATAATAGTTCTTGTACCAGATTTGCAGATTTCTTCTTCAAGATTTCAGGTTTTCGTCAGTTTTTAGATTTAAGTCAAAATAACATTCCCCTACTCCCTAGTTCCTATTACCATAAAGACCAAAAGCTACCGAAGGAAGATTGGTGAGCATCAGGCTCAATTCAGTTAGAAATAGCACCTTCCTTCAAAGATAACATTTAAGTAAGATGAAACACACGAATATCAAATCCAGATTCAAATTCAGCCATGATGCAAATGGGAAGTAGGGGAGGAACTTGTGTAATGGACAAGAAACTTGGCTGTCCTTGGCTGCCCAGTACAGCCATATCACACCAGGAAAAGTAAGTATCAAAGAGGTGTTAGTGCATTACAGAATTTTGTATTTTACTGCCTTCGGTTTTGTCTCTTCCCCTTTTTTTTGTGGTTAATTCACATCTACCTTCAGTTTAAAGAGATAAAATCCACTCCACAAAGTAAATTACCTATGCAGTTTCTCAACATCTATAAAGTCTATAAATGTATGATATGAATTTTTCTCAGCTAATACTGCTTTCTCCAGTTAACCATTTCAGAACTTTTAAATCCTGATTTCAGGAGACATCCAAGTGCATCTCTTTGTTGATGATCTTAAAGTCAGTGTATGACTGCCTTTGATTCTCAAAGCCTTCAGTACTGGTCTCAAGTTCCAGCTAGCATATTTTATTTTCCTCTTAATTAGTTATTTTCCTGTTAAATTGTTCAAATCTAATTGCACCACCTTATCAGACTGATACCACAACATTATTTGGCATTGAATTTTGCCCTTTGTCATGTATCAACTTAACTGGATAGGAATGAGAAAGACAAACAAAACTAATCAGAAACAAAATTAGTTTACTTCCAAGCATAATTCAGTGAGGATAATGAGAAAATATCTGAGTCATTACGAAAATTGCAGAATTTCAGGAAGACAGATTGCACATTTACTGGACTCATGAGCCAGCAGTGGACAAGAAGGCCAACAACATCCAGGTCTGTATCAGAAATAGTGTGGCCAACAGGATGAAGGCAGTGAGCATCTCCCCATACTAGTGAGGCTGCATGTTGAATTCTGTGTTCAGTTTTGGGTCCCTTAATTGAGGAAGAACATTGAGTTGCTCGGGCATGTCCAGAGAAGGGCAGAGAAGTTGACGAAGGGCATGGAGCAGCTGAGGAAGCTGGAGTTGTTTAGCCTGGAGGAAAGGAGGCTCAGGGAGATTTTATCACTCTCTACAACTGCCTGGAAGGAGAGCGTAGCCAGCTGGGGGTCAGTCTCTTCTCTCAGGTAACCAGTGACAGGATAAGAGGACACAGTCTTAAGAGGTATTAGGGAAGGTTCGAGTTGGACCTTAGGAAGAAATCCTTCACAGAAATAGTGACTGGGCATTGGAATGGGCTGCCCAGGGAGGTGGCGGAGTCACCATTCCTGGAGGTGTTGAAGGAAAGATCGGATGTGGCACTTAAAGCATTGATCCAGTTGACAAGGTGGTGTTTTGTCATAGGTTGGACTTGGCCGCTGAGGTCTTTTCCAACTTAATTGATTTTGTGACACAACAGAACATATTCCTGTATGTCCTACCCTAAGAGACAAAATAACTCCCTGGTGGACATTACAAGAGAGACTAATCTGGCTAAGAACAATTCTGTGATAGGTAATAATGTCAGAATTGTTGAGAATTCAATTCCTGCTGGCCTTGGAATTTAACATGCAAAACCACTTGTGCACTGGAGGTTTTTGTTTCACAATGATGGTCTGAATAGAAAATGGACTAACATATGTGACAAATTTTACAACCTGCAGATAATAGTATGTTTAGATTCTTTCTTTCTGTTGGAAAAAAAAATGCTGCTGAGCCTGCAGACCATATCCTTTACCCACATCTAAGGAGAGAGCAACCAGCCATTCTAGTAAGGTCTGCTACTTCACAAAGACTATTTCTGGCTTTGCAGCCCCCTTCTGCTGTTGGGTTGGCAATTAAACATATGGGCTGGTAACTGTAGTAAGAATTAGTAAAGGCTTCTCAAAGGCAGGCTTCCTGCATTCCCTCCAGCCTCTGGTAGCAGACAGTTTGCTTTTTATCCACATTCTCCCTCCACCTACTACCTTACAAGCATTCAGTAATGCCAGTAGGAATTTTAATCCTGCTGGGTTATATAGAGTACAGGAAAGCAAATTGCTTTTTTCCAAAGTTAGTCCTAATACTTCAAAAAGATGTTACAGGTAAAGCATAGAACACAGCAACTCTGTTGCAAGGGAAATTAATGTACCTAGATTAATTTATCATGGGAGAAGTCTTCAAAAAATAAAACTGCAAGAAAGAATGACTGAATCAATTTTGTGAATTTTTTATGTACTGTGAATAACTTCCATTCTTGAAGAACACACAACTCTAAGAGTTTCTTCAACTGCAGAGCAAGTTTTTACTGCCACATTTTGGGTGGCATCACTTCTCATGCCTGTAGCATGACTTGTAGCACTTGCAGTCACCATGCAATATTGTAATGTGAGGGAAGGCCAAGATTTCAACTTGAGAGATTTTCCTCTGTCACACTTTCTTTTCACTTCACTTCTTTACCAAGCACCGGCATGCAAAAAAAAAAAAAAAAAATAACCAAACCACTGACAGAGTCAGAATACAACCAGACACCC
>JAOTQP010001286.1:73235881-73270067 GCA_026413545.1 Cichladusa arquata | reverse complement strand
ATCAAAAAAAAAAAAAAAAAAAAAAAAAAAAAAAAAAGGAAAAAAAAATCTTACGGTTATAAGCTTCAAAGATGAAATATATTTTTCCTCTTGTAAGAGCTGTTGTAACCAGCAAGATATATTCACCATTTACCTGCTGCTCCCTGAGAAACAGCACTGTGCTCTCAACGGAACCAGAAACTGCTTCAGGTGTAGTAGCACAAGACATGACAAATTTGAAAGCTTAAACTGGGATCAGGTATTACTAAACTTCAGTCAAACACTATCCTACATGAAAGTGCCTCCACATCCCATGAAGAACAAATGTCTGAAGGAGAGTCAACACATGTTAACAGTTTTCCTGTGTATCAAATACTATTATGCTCTTTTATTCCTTAACAAAGTCTGAAATTGTAATGAAAGAAATGGGAACTTCTATGTTTTATCTTATTGAAGTATTACCCTAAATATGCTTCATTACTCAAAAAATGAAGTATGAATGCCTTCTCAGCTATTTTAAACTGATGATAAAATCGTCAATATAATTTATATAACTTGTTTCACATGGGGCAGTTAGATAATGCATGTCTAGGCAAAAGCACCATTGCACACTCTCGTACTAGAGAATAAGTCTGAGTGAACCTGAAGCTAGCAATTTTCCCTTGTTCTAGCTGGAGTAGCGTTAATTGTCTTACCATAGTTAGTAGAGGGCTGTGTCTTGGGCTTGTGCTGGAAACAGTGTTGATAAGACAGGGATATTTTGTTATTGCTGAGCAGGGCTTACACAGTGTCAAGGCCTTTTGTGCTCTTAGCACTGCCATGCTGGCAAGGGGGCTGGGGGTGCAGGAGGAGTGGGAAGGGGACACAACTGGGACAGGTGACACCAAATGACTAAAGAGATATTCCATAAGACAAGACAGCATGCTCAGTTTGTAAAGCTGTGGGGGAGAAGAAGGAAATGGACAGGGGCATGTTTGATGTGCGGACCTTTGTCTTCACAAGTCACCACTGCTACATGAGATGGAGTCCTGCTCTCCTGGAGGTGTCCGAACACCTGCGTGCCCATGGAAGTGATGAATTAATTCCTTGATTTGCTTTGCTTGTGGGCATGTGGCTTTTGCTTTCCCTGTTTAACTGGCTTTATCTCAAACCATGAGCTTTTATTTGCTCTTCCTATTCTCTTGCCCATCCCACTGGGTGAACATCTGCATGGTCCTTGGTTGGTGGCTGGGGTTAGCCATGACACCACTACAAATCAAAGACAGCTTGGCCTATAAAATATATATTTCAGTTACCTCACACTATCCAACAGAAAGAATTCACATCATAAATCAAGACATTAGCCTTCATTCTTTTGACACATGATTATTTCATTTGAATATAATTTATTCTCTTGGGGTTTCAAGTCTATTTATCCTCATCTACTGACTGCTGGAAGAAGAAATAAGGTTACCTGAGTTAAAAGTATGCTATTAAGCCACAAATGAACAGAATCTTAAAGGCAGTTCTCATTGAACCAACCTCCACCATTACAAGTATGATTTAAACTTTATACCTAATACACCCAGAAAGGAAAAAAAAGAATTAAATGGGTTATTTGAATGAATTACTTTGCACAAAGTGTCAGCTTATCAGGAGGGATGGGCAAGATAAGGTATTAATAAAGTTAACAAATTTCCTACCATGGCATAAAGAGAATTATTAAAGTGATCTCACAATCAGTGATGTTGAATGTCATAACCCCTTAAATCATTATGTTCTACTCTGATAAAATGAAGGCTTTACATGAAGTGTGGAATATCTTACTGCCACGTCTGACTAGGAAACTGCCAACATGTTTTACTTTATATCCAACAGGATATACAGTAATAAACTGCAATACTACTTGCCAGTATGTAATAATTTACTTTTTCAGTACTGCATACATTTTAAAGTTTCAAAACAACAATGCTGAAAGATACAATTTCCTTTGCCATCTCTTTCCTGCTTGTTGAATTTTGAGCATCTTAAGGGCAGCCTAATTCTTCTAAATAAAAACCCACCTCCTGTAAAATAACTGGACATTTATCCCCTGTAGTTGCATATAAGCTATTTTAAATGCAAAAATCCTGAAGCAATTTCTCTGAACTGTTTCTATACTTCTCCATAGGATGTTGATGCAGCACTACAACCCCTTTGAGGGGATAGGTTAGAAGTTATTGCTCCAGACCCTTGCTGTGAATAACTTCTTGAATACCCCTTCAGATAGTCTCTGATGCAGCTTTCATGTAGTATTATGCTGTGAATCCTGGGTGTCAAAAAGATCTGCTTGTTTTCTAAGAATGTTTTCCCTTCATTCAACTTTCTATCAGTCTCTGGAGAGAAGGTCAGCTGTGGTTAGGCAATGTCTATGCATTTGGAATACAGAAAACAAGCATCCTGAGGTCAAGCAATCCAGTTTTAAGATTAAAAACATTTTGACAGCAACCAGGGAAGTGCTGATACATGACATGGGCATACATAAGCCTGTAATAGAAAGATCTTGTTCCAGGTATATGGATTGATCTGTTAATGCAAAATAACTTTTTCTAAGTGTCTGAGGGTTTTTATTTGTTCACTTTCTTTAAAAATAAAGAGCTCTGCACCAGCGTGTTCCTGGCAGATTCCACATTTTTCAAAGCAATGTCAAAGAAGTGCAGTTTCACAAAACAATTAGCATTGCTATTGTAAACAGAGGCCCCCAGCTTTCTCCTCAAGCTCACTGATGGTCTAATTTTTTCAGATCTCCTTGCTTATGCAAAGGAGGTTCCTAGTACTTTCCCTTATACAATTGCTTTTGGGCAAGAGAAACAGCTCGAGCTTTGTTTATTTTACACAGCTAACTTGCAGTCAGACCAAGGAATGCTGGTGCTGACACTGGAAATGTGATTGACTGCATCTTGTGAGACAATATTTAAATCATTCATAAAACTATACCCAAATCTTTCCTTTCTCTCCTTCCTTCCTTAAAGATTTTTTTCCTAAGTGTTTATCACTTCAGTAATCCTTTGTTAGAAAACTAGATTGGTGGCTGTTGTTTTCATTGCTCTATAAATCTACCCTCCCTCAAAATATTCTGCCTCTCATAGTTGATGACCACTGAGGAGCTAATTGAAAGCCATACATTTATCAGCCCATACTGCATTTAGACCACTCTTGTTTATCAGTTCTTCACAGAAATTTTGGGACTCTAAGGTATATCAAATATTCAGAAAAATTCAAGAAAATGATCATGTTTTCCCCTTAAAAACAGAAAACTGAATGTCTGTATAATATGTAGAGCAGGGATGACATTTGTGCCTTCTGTGGCACAAATGGGTGAAGACAAGGTTCTACAGCAAGGTTAACATTTTCTATTTTTAAAAAATTCCATATGATAGCAGTGTATCAGTTACAGCAATTGACTCTGCTTTAAATTTCTTTCTATAATTGCACCAATTAGGTGCTCAAGAAACAATGATGAACATTTAAGGGCTGAGCATGAATGCATGCTATATAAACACTTGAAATTTTTTACAGCAGTGGGGAAACATACTTGATCACTATTTTACAGAAAATATATGTTATCATATGTTGGTAGCTGAAAGCCAGAAGTACCTATTTCATTTCTGCTCCCACTGAAGATGCTCAAAAGACCTACAGCCTTAACAAAAGTGTGAGAAGATCAATAAGCAGGATGATTATATGTGCAATACATTCACCATTAGTTAATCCTGAGTATAAAGGTACTTTTTTCTAACTCTTAACACTCTGATATTTTAAATAGTCTAACATAATGAAACAGAACATTAACACAAAACAAATAAAAGACAAATGAAAACAAATAAAACATGCTAGTTTACAAAATCAAATGCTGATTTACCACATGACTGAACTGAACTGTTCAATGCTGTGTCAATTATTTTGTCTACAGCTTAAACTCATTACATTTCCTTATTAAGGCAGTTTGTTTGTGCCCCCATAAGTGCCAATTCTGAAGTTAACTGGCACTTTGAAATGTATGAAACCAAAACACTTTTTAGCTTATTATGTTGGCTAGACACGTACTATTTCATTAGTACTAGAAAGTGTTCCACAGCATTGGAATTCAATTATCTGTCCTTTTAATTGTCACAACAGTCCTGTCTGGCATGGTTTTTGGCCTGGATTAAACAGTGCTCTCCCAAACTATTCTCGGGCACAATTCAGGAATTGGCAATGTTCAGAAACTACTCCCAAATGCCAATTTAGAAACAGTAATTATATTTTTAAAGACTAGGAGTCTAGTGTTCTGGCATTAAGGCAAGCTGACACAGTACAGTTGCACTCATGACATGCTCATAGACTTATTTAATTTACCAATATAGGCGTAAGCATAAAATTCTAAAAACAAAACTTCTCAAAGCACAAATGCCACAAAAAATTCAGTTGTCAACAAAGTTTGGCATCCCCCAGATGACTAAATGAAATCCCTTATATAGCCTAAGATTCAGACATTTTCTAAAGGTTCATAAAACATTTAAGCAAGGAAAGAGAGAAGCCAGAAACACAAACCCGCTGTACTGCATGAAGAGAATCTCAATTTTAGATTTATTCTTATTTTTCATCTTCGGCTCAGGGAAAGAAAACCTTGACCTACAAGTGCTGGCAAGAGTCATATTTCATTCTAGCAAAATTTCACCTAGCAAAAAGGCACTCCTTTATAGCTCTATAGGATACCTATTGAATTGTTGTATTTCACATACTTGGTGTGTGTAGCAGTAAGAATGCTATCTCCCTGACTTCCCCTATACCCTGTATTGTGGTCTAGTCCTTTCCCCTCCCCTTTCCCCTCCTCCCTAAACTGACTGGCTGGGCTTTGGGTTTACTCCGCCCCTGGCGGGGGGTCTAAAATCCAAGACCCAAGCATTCCCAATTCCTCTTTCTCTCTGGAAGCCATCCGGAATAAAGCTGTGAACCACCCCTTCGGGTGAAGGAGCCTCTTTTGTTCTTTTACCTTGTTTCTGCAGGGCTCTGGGCTTCCTTCTAGTAACTGAGCTAGCCAGAGGGAAGCTCAAATAGTCTCTGCAATTAATCCTAAGGAATGACAGCACAGTCATTTTATGATAGATAATAGAAGCAGACTAAGAGAAATCCACTTTCCTGAACAAAACATTTTAAAGGGACCTAACAGCTTAAGGACATCCTAACACAAATAGTTGTTTAAAGAAGTGGAGAAATCTACCTAAACATAGACCCTAAAGCATCTTCAAATATTGACTACTTCCTTAATGCTAAGATTTCCAGAAGAACAGAGTGTTTAAACAACATATGCCAGCCAGCCTTTATCTATTTGTAGTGTTATATACTAATCAGTCTCTTCCCCTTTTGGAGCAATTTGAAGCTGTATTATTTTCCTTATGGGAGCCACCTGAAAGCAGAAATAGGAAACAGGTCCTTATTGGATTCAGTGATTTTTTAAATGCACCATTTAAAAAATATTTGTAACTTTATATAGCATCTTCCAATTGAAGCAGTGTAGTGTATTAACCTAGGTGCTAAAAGCAGTCTTTTAAAGTAGCATTCCTATCTGTGGACTGAGAAGTAAAACCAATAAAATTTCTTGATATCAAAACAGTCATGAAAAGAATTAATTTTTATCTTTCTAGGCATCTACTTCCAGCCTCTAAATCTATTAATAATAGTTTAATGCATGCTGTCTCCTTTCAGCAGAAATTTTTTTCTCCATAGTTTCAGGTGAATATTTAGTAAGAAGAGTTTGGAGTAAAAATCTAAATAGCACAAACTCAAATCTACAAAACACACAAAAAAAAAAAACAACAAAAAAACAAAAACAAAACAAAACAAAACAAAACAAAACAAAACAAAACAAAAAAAAAAAACAAAACAAAAAAAAAAAAACCAACAAAAAAAACCCCAAACAACTAGAGAAAGGGAAAGATGAATTTCATATCAGTGGCAGTCACTTGCCTCATGAACCTGCCACAAAAATGCTATCAGTGTTTGCAGGTACAGAGCACAAGACCTGCAGTCTGGGTTTAACAACATGAGAGAAATAAAAGAAAAACAGTGCCACAGAGGCCCTGGAAAACTACATCAACAGCTTCATTGCTGCCTTAGTAAAGAGCTTCAACCTTACTAACACCAAGGGACCTGCTGTGCCAGACATCATGTTTATTTTTACATAAGAAGGGATTTCCCCCCAGATATGCACAGTATCATCATAGCATAAGAATACATCACTGTGTAAGAATAGCCAGGCTTTTGCATTAATCATAGCTGGAAAGCTCCATCAATATTGAGAAAATTTTAGTTTTCATAGGATAGCACATATACTTCTAATGCCTATGGGCATTATGCATATGGGTTATATAGAAAAGAAACATTAGAGTGCTTCCCTTTTCTGCTGTTTTTGATGTGCTGATATGACTGCCTTGAAAGAGATGTGTTTTCACCCCTGCTTTAAGACCCACCTTAAACAGATTAAAAGTCCTAAAAAAAGCTCTAATGCAGTGTGTTAAAAGGAAAAAAAAGTGTTGACCCAAATCAAAGCAGTGATGAAGATAAAATTATTAAACCATATTTTCTGAAAGGTTCAGTATTAGTATCAGGACACGTTTTCAGAATAGTCCACAAGTAAGGAAAAAAAATCTAAAATTTGCCGCTCATTAAGCAGGCTGCAAAGTAGCTTAACCAGTAATTTCATAACACTTTTCACAAACTAGTATTTACTGAAATAAGTAAACAGGAACTGAAGTCCTAAAAGAGCAACTACATATGAAATTAATCTTTAAAAAAAAGGGTGGATTAAATTTCTTTGGCAAAAATAAGCTCTCTGCATTTCTAGCAATTATATAAAAAAGAAAAGGCTTCTAGAGCTTTTGCAAAAGCTCTAGAGAGTATTCACAATACCGTATTTAAGCTCAATGCTCAAGTACTGAAGACATTACTTGAGAAACTCAAATATTAAGCTCATTCAATTCCATCTTCAATGTATTAGTTAGGCCCAAATCTAGAGGATCTCCAATGATCTTCAACAAGCAGTTATGACTAAGACAGGAATTCAAATTTAATTATAGGATAATTAATCCTAATACTGTCATTCAAGTTTCAGTAGCCTAAAAATGGCAAGCTAGCAAAAAAATTTCAAGCTTTCCTTTAGTTTGTAGATCTCTACTGCATCAGCCCAATCTTCCCAAGAGTTGTTTGTACTCTCTGTAGGTCTAATACACTGGGGGGGGAAAGCCCAAAACACAAAAGCACAACAAAACCACACATCTCATCAAAAAATACATGATGCAGTTACACTAACAATTTCAGAAGACAGGTATTTACCTAGCAGAGAGAATGCAACCTGGATAGTCCAGACTATGTTCCAGACTTAAATGTAAAAATTTTGGCGTTGCTAAAAATACCATAAAACTGCATTACAAAAAAATTCAGAAAGGCATTCAGTTTCTATGTTTACGACAGTGTATCCATGCTTGATTTCAACTGAATTTTCAGTCAAACTTTTTAAGTGTCTGGCCTCCATGCTTATTGTTTTTTCCATCTATAAAGCAAGAATATTGTAATTCAACCAGCAAAATCTTCTCTGGTGATAATATCAGACACTTAATAATCCAAAGACATCAAGACATTAAAGTGACTCCTTGCATACCCCAGAAAACAATGAGACAAGCAAGAAGACTTGTTAAGCTCCTGTTAAGTCTATAAGTGCTAAATTATCATGCAAAAGCTGATTAACAAACAGAAAGAAAACTTTAGACAGCTTATTCTAATGAACATGCTAAGCAGTTAATTTAAAGAGCACACAAAAGACTACCTGCTTAAGTCACAGACTGTGTGACTGTGTTAGGTAATGATTGTGTCCTGTCATTCTATAACAGGGGAATGTTTCTAGGAAGGGTTCTATAGCAAAGGAGAACTCTTCCTTGTTAAAGGTCACATAAGGGAAATGCTGAGGCAGGGAGAGTCCTTGCACTGTTTCAATTATTTTCCCCCTTGCCCTCTAAACAACTATAAATACATCTTCGTGCCTTTTCTGCTTCAAGGGAAAAAGTGCAAAGCATAAATATCTTGAGGGTCAGAAGAATGAGAACAGTGCCACATCTTTTAAAAAAATATATTGGAAAATAACTACTATCACAGGCAATAGAAATAAAACAATCAAAGATAGAAGACGTTTCAACAAGGATATGGAAAGTGGATGGAGATTAAGTTATTACAATTTACTCACACAGTGAGGAAGAATACATTAAAAGTACAAATACAAGACATTACATACTTTAAGCACTATCCTTTTTCAGTTCCCCTGTGTATGCACAGGGCAGACATGATTATACTAAAGTCAGATGGAATTTAGGTTTTCTGCTATGTTACCTGAGTGTAATGGGCTTTCTAGGCAACAGCTATATTTAGGGCAATTAATACTCCAGAGTTGAAGGGGTCCACACCAAGATGGGAAGACAACACATCTCCAGAAAAAGACTGAGTAAAAATAAAATGGAAAAAGGATGCACCTCACATTACACTGAGGTGTAACTTCAAACACATTTGCTAAAGGAAATGGCTACAGCTATATAAGCATATAAGAATACAAACAGTGTATAAGCAATCTTCCCAGCTCCTTAGACTCCTACTTTACTTCTTTTTGCCAAGGAGGTTAATCTCCTTAGCACACAGGGGAGACTAAACACGGATTTTTTCAGTTATACAAGCAACGCCTAGAGAGATATTGGAAAGAATCTAAAAGTTTAATTCCTTATAGATATATAGATATATTTAAAAAACCCAAACAAAACAACAAAACAAATTCCCTAGTTCTCAGATTAAAAAAAAATAAATCTGTAGATCGGTCAATGATAATATATGATAAGACTATCAACCCTTCCCTTAGAAATTCTAGCACATATTTCATAGAATTTAATATAGATACCATCAACTATCTAAAAACACTGCATAGAGAAAGAGTGAAAGAAAATAATTTCTCCCATCTACTTTTTCTTTTAAATTTTCAGGAATGTGGTTGCATAGATCAGCAGACCTTTCTTGCACATTTAGTACGTCAGTCTCATCATTTATAACAATACTAAGCAGTGCCAGAAACAACATCAAACAAGTTTTCATAACTGTCATACAGATAAATTTCAATCAAAAGGGCTTGAATTCTTCAGCATGACAAGCAAACATATTAGAAAGAATCTCCTATTTACACAATAATGTCTGGAAAGATTAGGCTTTGCAGCAAGTCAAAGTTGGTAGTTCTTGAAAGGAAATTCAGACATCCACCATCTTGTCTTTCAGGAGGCCAAAGACACCCAACATAGGATACAAGTTCAACCTTGTGCAAAAGCCTAGTTTCCTCCTTTATCACCCTAGATCTTATAGTTAAGATCTTCGATATCTTTGGATGTAAAATAACCTTCTTTTCCAGCAAAAGGCTTAACTTACACATCTCCCTAAAGCAAGTAATTTTTTTTTTTTTTTTTAATCAAGAAACATTGTTTTTCACCAGAAGAACTATTTGGACCACATAATTGCATTCAGTTATTAACCTACCAGACTACAAACAGACTTTAAGACCTTTATAGCTAAATAATATTATCAGCCTGCTTTGCTAACCAAAGGAAAAAAAACCCAACAAAACAGACTACCACAAATATGCATTGTCTTTCACTGCTTTCTGCAACTAAACCAAATTTTAAACTGAAAACAGAAATATAGGTTGCCTTATTGAGACAGGCAATAAATATCACCTGATCAAAACAATAAACAAGAAAGCCTAACAACATTTGTTTGTCCCACACAAACAAAAATACCCAAGCTTACTAGAGGAAAGGCTCTTCACTCCAGAAACAATATTTCATTCTCCTATTTGTTTCCTGAGAGAGCATCTTATGGAGCAGAATGATTTCCCTAAGTATATCTGATCAGGCCCAGGAATATCTTTCCCTGCACAGCTGTGAAAGATGAGGCAACAATTGGTGCCCTGACTGCTGATACTCGTCAGTCTCTGCAAGCTGCGATAGAAATGGGACTGGGGGAGGAGGGGAAGAGTTTTCTACTAAAATGCAGTTAATAGTCTTGTGTTTAAAGTGTTACTTTATTACAAAATATGCTGTTCTTTTAGTTATGTGCAGGGATAGATTAACTGACTAACACAACAGAATGGAGTTGGCCTAGCTGTTTCTCTGCTATATACTTCTGGACTAGCCAAACCCCTTCCTTTGGCCTATTCTTTACTTAACTTCCATCTCACTGCCAAATTGAATGGATATGATTTGCAATGTTTTACAGAGGATGCAGCAACTGAAGCCTCATTCTTCTAACATAACTTTTCTTCCTATTAAAATAAAGTATGTACACCAGTAGAGTCACAGCAGTAGAGTGAACTCCCACAGCAGTCTAATGAGAGAGCTCATCAGTCTCTCCTCTGAGCATATATTGAAAGTTTTCTTTCTGGGTTCACATCCAGTAGGGTATTCCATTATTAGACTGGAGTGCCTAAGGCTAGTGGATGTAAATCTGTGTATTCTGCCTCCCACTCGTACTGCCTACAAAAACAGGTATGCCTTAAAAACTGTAGGCAATGAAAACCTAGGCTTGGACATGTCTGCAGCCTCAATTTCTGACACATGTAATCATTGATTCACTCCATAATTAGGATTTAGCCCTGAAAGAAGTTAATAGAGGATCAAAGAAATGTAAAAGAAAAAGGTGGAGACAAATGGTGATATATGAGAAACTTGCAGAATGAAACAGAGTAAAGAACGCAGGTGACACTTCTGAAGAAAAGACAGAAAAAGACAAAAGGCACTTAAACCACTTGTACAGGCACTCATTGTGAAAGAAAAGGGCAAGAGTTCCAGATTTAAACAAAAAAAAAGCAAAGAAAAAATGCATACAAAGCGTTTTAATAATGCTTTAATGTTTTAATAATGGATACATGATGAAAACCAGGATTAATATTTGATTTTTGAAGTTAATGTTACAGCTCAGTGCTTTACAAAAAATTAGTCACCACATCCATTAGTTTGTTATTTATTTGAGTGAACACGAGTATTGTAAAAATTGTTCAGAGTAATTATAACACCATTAATGACTCTATAAAGGGACTATTGGTTGCAGCTTTGGAGACTATTGCTAACACTTTTATTAGGCGCCTGAACATGTTCTGCTCTCCCAGAGGCAATGTCATGTTTTGACCTAGCCGTCTGTTCTTTCTTGATGAAAATTTTTATATATATTAATAATTTTATTATAGATATTGCGTATTCAAATACGTATATTCTGTTTTTCTTTGACTGGGGTCTTCAATTTTACATTCATAGTGATTTCTAAGGAAGTTCATAATTCTTTGAACAGGAGTCCTCACTCAGATATTGGATGACCATATTAGATTTATTTCATTGATGTGAAAATAAAAATAAAAGCTATGCTTCCCTCAAAATTGGCAAAACTTACTGGCTTCAGAATCATTCAGTTTCTAACATATGTCAGGCGGCAGATGATTTTATTTTGTTTTAAGTGCTTTTTTGCAATTCACTTACATCTTCCTGTTCAACAATATCTTGTGCTTTTTCTTTCCAAATATCTCTCTTCTGGAAGGAGAAACTCACTATTTCCTTCTAATTCTGGCAGTCTTATCATGGCTTTAGGAAGAAAACTGATGAAACTTTGGGTGATTAGAATGTTTGGGGTGTGGGTTCAGAAAAACAGGATGGGTCCCCCACAACACAGACTGGCTATGATGTAACATGATCCACTTTTCATTCAGAGCAGGATTAAATGCTTTCACGTACTTGGGAATCAGTCAGGTCACAAATACTTGGACAAATCTAATGTTTTGTATTTTATGTTAGCCTTTACCATTCCAAATTAGGATGCACAGACCATTGCTTGATGTATATTGTTGTACATTTGATATCAGAGTGATAAAATTGAATGAATTAAGGACAGCTTTGATTTTCTTAATTGCGTCTCACAGTATCAGCCACAACTCATAATTTTTTCAGCTTTTACTATTTCATAATCTGCTAGAGTTTACTAATGCCTTGGTTCTAGTTTTATCTATCCAACAGCTTTCCCTGCATGATGAGTCAAATTTCACCCTTTCCTTTCACTCCAGGAGTGAAAGCAGGAGTACAGAAGGCTATAAAGGCATTAGAGTCTTCCATGATGCTGAAGCTTGAGATGCATAACAGAGGAGCTATGCAGACATCTAATGCCCAATGTCATGTGGCACTTCTCACTCAGCTTCTGTGGGTGTGTGTGAGGTGGCACAGCATGGGCAAGTTGAGGAGAGTTCTTATGGAATCAGTACTCCTGCATTTCCAACACCTGTAAAAACAACACGGGAATCCTATTTACCATAGCAGGTGTAGAAGTGAAATAAATAGAAATTGTTCTCAAAAAACATAATGTTTTTCATGTTATTTAAGCAGCATTCATGGTAGCTTCCTTGGTTTTATTGCTTACATTCTGATACCCTATTTGGTTAAAACTGATTTGCATAGCTGCTTTGACAAGATCCACATTTCATAGATGACGCTTCAGTATTTTGCCAAAAATCAATATAATTATTTTTATGTGCATTCTTTTTTATTACTTACGACTGTCTGAGTCACACAGTAACTTGAAAAGTCATTAACTTTCCTTGTTATAATGAAGTGCTGCAGTGAGTTTTGATTCATTGTGAGTCAATGTTAAGTGTGTAAAGTTTAACTGATAAGTAAATCTTCTCAGGAATAAAGTTAAATCACTAGTCAGACATAGGCTTCACTCTCAGATAAGACAAGCTATGATCCAATTTGATACTAGATTTTATATAAATGAATTTATCTAAGTAATATCCAGTAAACTTTCCCAGAAACCTGAATGATGTCTTTGAAGGCAACAAACTGGCTTTTATCACATACTTAAATTTCAGTTTCTGCCATTTCAGAAACCACTGACAGTGTGCTTATGCTTGTACATTTGGTCTACCAGAGCAGAGATTTCTAGGCTATATTCTGTTAAATTTTCTTTCATTACACTTACAAATTTGTGTTAGAGCTGCAGAATCACACATATACTGCTGACATGGCACTCTGGGAGAAGGCCATTTGTACTCCAGGCAATTTCTTAAAATAAGATAGTAGGCCAAGAAATTATACTTTGCCATTCTCTATTCATGTAAGAACTGAGACATTAATCTAAAAATTTGTCTTCTAAAAAAATGTTCATTAAATTAATGAAAAGTTGTTTGATACTGAATTTGTGAAGCTATAGTTATTAAAAATAAAGGGATAAATACTGATTAGTCATACATAATGTGAATTGTTACAATTTCCTTTTTGCTCTCATTCTTCAATGTGTCAAACATATTCTGCTACTTATCAACAGAGTATTTTTAGACATTAATATTTATGACTTCTTGTCATGTAGAAACATATGAAAACTAACAGCACGACCGCCTCTATTTCAACACACTATTTATTTTTTTCAGGTATGGTATTCTGAAATACATTTTTTCACTTGTAACAGTTTCATAGCTTAAAATGTGTTTTAATGTGTAAAACTTTATCATATTTTATATATGTTCATTTGGGACTTTTAAAATATCTCATTTATGCATATAGAAAAATTTGCTCTCCTGCTTATGCATCTCATCTCTTGGATTTTTTCACATGCATAGATCATCTACTGAGATTGCAGGCTTAGAGCCTGTATGGATGGGCTGATCTAAATTTCATGTCATTTGAGGAGAGAAGACGATAAGGTAAAAGTCTGACCATGGAGAAAGCAGGTTTTACAGTGACTGCTGTAGATAACATTTATGATAACAAAAAATTAATTTCACACAGAATACGATCACTGCTGTATCCAGAGAATTGTTCTTCATGGAATAGATTTGCTTCCATTTTTTTGCCTGACACAATGGTGTCTTGATTGCTGATTGATTATTTAAGTACTATGATGATACAAAAGACGAGGTTGTTTGGGAGACAAGAATCTTTTACGTAGACACATTGATATGGTTGGGGGAAAAAAGCGTAAGATTTTATGCCCAAAAGCCTTTCTGCAGTCCACCTTCAGAGAAACAACAAATAAGTAACAAGAATGTGGGGGCAGTAGCATTTTAGAGAATTTCATCTGCTACGGAAATTAACTGCACAGATATATTTCATTGCCTGGTATCATCTGGTCTTTCATTCAAAGTGGACAGCCTTAAATCTCTGTCATTTATTCTTTTAGCAGGCCTGCAATTCCACACCATATTGCCACAAATCAAGCACACATTTCTTTGTTATCATATGTTCCCTCATCTTCAGATGACAGCTTGATGTAGTTTATGAGCTTGCACAAGTCTATTCTGTATTTTTTTCTGACAGACAGTTGATTTTTGGTGTTGTACATAGATTCAGCACTTCTGAGTTTAGAAGCCTAGCCTTTTAAGGACCCTCATGGGAAGCAAGCAGGGTTTTTTCAGATTTATGGGTGGGAAATTGTGCCAGAAACATCTCTTTATTGCTTAAAGAATCCCTTACATAGTATAACCTTTTTGCTGTTGACAACATTTGGCAGAAGATAGTTTAGAGTAATGCCAAGGCACAGATTTTTGCAAAATTGCTGGCTATACATCCTTAACTTGTGCTGAAATGAAAGCACAGCTCTCTTTGAAGTTACTGGCTCAGAAAGTTGTATCCCTGTTGGCATTCTTGTCAGTGGTCTCAGCAGACAGAAGCACCTTCTCTGTTGAATAGCTCTTGGTTAAAGTCCAACAGATAAGTACAACTGTCCCCACAGTTGAACTAATTCAGTGGACAGATAAAAGGATTTAATTCTCCAGCTTTCCCAAAGCTGTTCCTTTTGAAACAGCAAATTCAATGAACAGAAAACAAAATGTATAAGCCTTCCTAAGATAACCCAGGCAATCATCAAATTAAATCTAAGCATTATGTAAATGCATTCTTGGTGTTTGATGTGATGTATTTCAGGATATTGCCTTTAAGCTTCCTAGTTCTCTACATATTATAGTCTTTTTGCTTCTGGTATAAAACACTGCAAAGCCATACTTCCTTCTGCATCTTCAAAGCTTGAGGAATCTGGCTAGGTTAGGCTTTTAAAGTAAAAGGCTTTTTGGCTTAAGGTTAATTAATGGGTTAATGTAAGCAGTTAAGAAATTTGCCTACTTTGGCTAACAGACTTATATAATACTACAGTTTACTATTCATATGTGATTTTAATAAGCAAATAACAAGCCACTCCATGGGAAGCTCTCTCTACAGGCTTGTCGTGCCTCAACAGGTGTTCAGCATTCCAGTGGTCACATACAGACCCATGACATGAAGTAACATCAAGGCCAGTTCATGTTTAATACTCACCACAGGTCATGTCTGCAATGGTCCCTGTGTGTTACAGTTTGGGGGAAATTAGGTATTGGGATGTGTTTAGAACACCTCATCAATACATATTACTGTGGTCTATCTGTTCTATTGCTGATAATAATCCTGAAGGTGTAGTTCTCTCATTACTGATTAAATACTCGTTGCTCATAAATGCTTCAACTCTGATTTAAGTCAAATCAAGTGAACAGAGTTTTTCCACATCTGAGTGGTAATGTTGAGTCTCATGCCATACATCATGCAACTCCTTGGAGATCAGCAGAGATGCTGGGTCACCTTTACTTCCAGGGAGAGAAAAAAACATTTAGAAAACCTCTGTAAGTAAATGCTGGAATAATGAAGGCACTTAGAGTGGAAGAGTACTAAGGAGTGACACCTAGGATACCTGGCAGTTCTGGAACAAGAGCAAGAAAGAGAAAATTCCTTGGAAGACAGCAATAAATTTGGACCTCAGGGAGATGCTTATATCTATAGAAAAAGAAGCAAGGATAAATTTTGACTGGGAATACAATCAGCAAGCTTTACTTTACTGTGAGCAGTGCACAGCAGAATATTAAAACCCTCAGACAAGAAGACCATTATCATTCTGACAATGAGATCTCTCTTAGAAGTCCTAATTTTTTTCTTGACTTCAGATTCAGAAGGAATCTGACTGAATCTGAACAGACTCTAAGGAAGCTGCAAAACACAGACAGTCCCTGAAATAGTGTCCTTTCTGTTAAGTTAATCCTATTTTTTATTGATTGGATGCAATAGGAATAATAAAGTATAACAGGCTAACCTGTGTTTTTTCTCAAAATGAAACATCTATGATGTGCTCATACATGCAGGTATTTCTAAGGTTATTCTTCTCCTGCTTGGACAGGATAAACTGCATTTAGGTCAATCTGAGGAACTGATTTATATTGTCATAAGAACAATGTGCTTTATAGTGTTGTCTGACTTTGCCTATCTATTTATAGTTCCTGGTCCACTTCACTCCTAGACAAGCAGCCTATCATGCCTTTTCTTTCCTTAATGTGCTCAAAATGGTGACTTTGAGATGTCCTTTCTTTTTGACTTCCAACTGGGAGATCAGAATTATACTAGTTTCTAACTAAATATATATAAGTACTGCAAAATTAGGTCCCATTCAAAATAATTTGTTTCACAGTTTGATGAGTGTCCTAGATGTATGTTTCCTAGGACTATATGAAGTAAATTTCATAGCCATGTATCATCACTGAATGAGGTATATTCCACAGCTTTTTATCAAAGTGTTTTATAAGACATACTTGATAGCATTTTATGTAGCCACTTTATCAGATAGTATAAATAGCATTTTAACTGTATTACTGACATTTCGGGCATATATCATGGCATACAGTTGCCTACAAATATATAAACACAGAAACAGTGATAGAAGACATGACGAACAATTTTAACTCTCATTATTCTGAAGATAATAATTGCAAAACTGAAGTTTCTGTACAGTATATCTTTTTGTACAAGGCAATTTACTGCACAATGATGCAAACAGAGACTTTTTCTGTTTTGCTTCTTACATGATAGAGCTGCTCTCTCCCAAGTGTATTTCCAGTACAGTAGTACTTGTAACATATTTCTGTATATCCTGCTAATGTATACTCACTTTTTTTTCTGATATATTTTCTGCTTTCTCTCCTCACAAATCAGTTCCAAGTCCTCTGACATAAGGTGCTCCCGCAGAATTGCAGTCCCTGTCCTTACTCATCCAAGATCCCTGCAGTGAGTGCACTTCTGCATCATTCAAAGATGCTCTGCAGCCAAGCTCCCCAGGCAAAGTCCACAAAATTAACTCAGGCATTAGACAAAGAAGTAGGGTACCAAAATACAGAAGTAAGAGGGGTAAAAATCATATGGTTTCCCTGGCAGTGGGAACAAGTCAGAAGAAAGGAAGCACAAAACTGATGATTTATTTTTGTATTTGTTTCCATGGAAACTGAACAGAAAAACCCCAATAACTTCTGAGTTCTTTTCTGTACTTCTTATGGGCCCACCATATTTGCTAGGGTAATCATGAAGTAAAGAATCATTAGTAGACTTCCAACACTTGTCAAATATAGAAAGGAAATAAGGAAGGTAAAGAGGTTGTATTTGGAGAATTTAAAGTGAGGATAAGAAGGGTTGGAAGAGGTTTCTTTGGTCTGAAAAGGAGAAGGGCAGAACACCTAAATGATCAGCTATGGCTGTTCAGCTTACAGCTGAATAGTCTTGATATGACTTGGTGGGAAAAAATGCTCAAAAACCCAACTCAACAAAGATTTTAGAGCACAAAAAAAAAAAAAATCCATTGAAAACAGCTTGTTTAAATCATCACTGGATAAACAAACACTGAAAGTGGCATGAAGTGATAATGCTAAATGAACACCATTATTGTCCCCCGTTTACCAATACAGTGACCTATAAAACCAAGAAGTTCTAGAAGTTCATCATCCACCTCCTAGACTTTTTCTAAACTAGTATCTCAATCTACTCATTAGAGGAGTAATCATGCAGAAAGCCACACATACATATTTACACAATCAATCAAAAGGACAGAACTTCAGAGGCAAGACAGGTTTCAAAACTTGCTTTGTTTATGCTGTAATCCTTTTTCCAAAAATTCTATTTTAAAAATATATTATCTTAATTCACATTTTCCTGTAAGATGCACTTATTTTTTTATTGATTAAAATGTAGAAGAATTGTGACAAGAAAATTCTATTTAAAGGTGTACAAAGTCAAACCTCTTACATGTGAAATACCAGGCCTTGCAAGCTGATTAATATATAAGACAAAAATAATAACAGTGCACCCTGTCTTGAAGATGGGAATATTGGCACCCATAAATTGAGCAAGTAGGATCTTGAGGGTGTCATCCAGCTGCCTATCCTGAAATACTGCACATAGAGAAACTTCAGAGATTTCAGATTTCTCATAAAGTTTTCCATCATGGGGGTAAAAAGGAAAATATAATATTCAAATTTACTTCAGGGTACAGACTACACAGAACTTTCTGGTGTGGTACATGGAAATGCCACCATGTCTTCTTCTAAATACATGCTTTTGACTTATTTTTTTTCAACCAATTAAGCAATTATTTGCAGCAATGCTTAGTGCTCAGAGTAAGAGTTAAGCCGCTGAAGTTGCAGAGTACCAATACCCTTACGGGGCTTACAGGACTAAACAAAAAAATCAAATAGATGTAAAGATGCAAGTTCCACAGTATATACATGATCAGAGAAAACACTGCTTATAAACACTGCTGAAGGAGAGGATGAACAACAGGAACCAGGTTTCCTCCTTGTATGGTTGGGAAACCTATATGAGTAAAGTGCTGCACAACTCAAGCATGGCAAATTATGTAATCTGTCCCTCAGCATTTTTTTAAAAGTAATGGTTTTCTCATAATTTCAGGCACATTAATCTGTATAGTAGATCAAATCATGTTTCGGCAGGCTAATAAACAGGGGAATAGAAATTTCAATATTGGTTTGCTGTGGACATGGCATGAGATAAATTCTCAAGTAGGCTCTTTGTCATCCTGATGGTCCACAGCAATTGCTGGATAACCAAAGTCTGCAGCAGATTTCTCACACCACGAGCCCTTAATATGAAGGAATTTGACCCATGAAGAACAAGTCCTTCACCTCCTGCTACCATTGACGCTGCCAGGTCAGTTACTAGAATGTCTACAGAAGCTACTGTAAAAACTATTTGATAGTACAATGGTAATTTCCAGGAAGACAAGTGAAGATGATTGTGTTCTCATGAACTGCTTCATATCATGCCCATTTAGTGGCACTGAATATTTTTTCTTTAGGTCTGATAGTCATAATTTGCAAGTAGCACCTTCTGCCTGCCGAGCTGTTGATGAAGTATGTGACTGAAAAGTCACATAACTGTCTGGCTCACAGTATGCTTCCCATGGTGCATCACAAGAAAGAAAATGAAAAAATCTCAAATTTTGTCAGACTGCCAAAATTTCTCATATAATTCTGAAATCGAATCAGCTTTGCTGCTCCAGGATCAGTTGAAGGGGCAACACAGCAGGGCACAATCCATACATGATGTATACATTGGTGATGACATTCTGATATAGGTGATTGAGAAGTTGATATGCCAGTTACAAACAAGAAAGAACTGGCTGGGAATGCAAAGATCAGGGACAGTCTTGACAACAGAGAGATGCTGGAGTTTAAGATCCCAACAGAAAGAAGCAGGACAAAAACTAGGATCACAATCCTAGATTTCATGAGACCAGACTTTGAACTGTCCAGGGATCTACTCAGAGGAATCTCATGGGATATAATTATGAGAGAGAAGTGAGAGCCAAGAGACGTGACTGATTTTCAATTTAACATACAAGCATATGTAAAATCCCCTCTTTATACATATTGGTATTCAATAGGTTTTCACTGGGAGAACTTACATTACTTTAATTAGGTTTTCATTCCTATCCAAAAAGACCCTTTAAAATTATCAACTTTGCAACATTCCAAAACTTTATTATGGTTCCTTTCCCTCCAAAATTTCTCATCTAGAAATATCAGATTTAAATGATGAAAAAAGAAAGAACTCTCCACATGACAGATGACAAATAAACCATAAAAAATGGTTATCATAAAATATCTTTCTGACATCCAAATTGAAATCTAATAATAAGTAAAGTAGCAAAGCTGATTACATTCTGATCTATTTCCTATGAAGATAAGTTTAAATATTATGCAATATTCTATTATCATCATTTCTATTATCATAATTAAAAAAAAAAAAAAGTTTCTCTCCTGACTTTCTTTTCTATTCATAACCAGAGGAAAACATTAAACTCTACATTTCCAATTTGAAATTGAAGTGCCATCTGGCTTGCTTTATTATTCCCCTTTCTTTATCTTGTTGTGTTGCTCACCTTGACCAAATATAGAGAAAAAAAATCAACAAATATGGAGAAAAAGCAATTTAAACTCAATATGTGAGTGGATGTACATAGATACAAGGCCTGATTCTGGAACTTCCCCCTCATACAACTAATTTTAATCATGTCAGAAAGAATCTATGGGCTCAGGGGTAAGAGAAGAAGGGAGAGAACGACTTTGCAAACTGTCTGAAGGAGAGATAATAGCTCTAATTTTAGTTCTGTAGGGGTCACTGAAAGGGTTACTGTAGAGGTGTCTGTTTACATAGAATCTTAGCTGCAATCACAAACCAACTACAGAGACACAGTAAAACCTAAATTCTCACAGATTCAAAATGAGGAAATAATGAGTAAGTAAAAGAAAATGCACAAACATGGAGGCTGTAAGACAGACAATTTCAGATATGCTAATTATCAAAATCTTTCTGTCATGATTTAAAAATTTCATTAAATACATGGATAAAACAAAATTCTGACTTGTAAAAGAAATTCCTTGTATGATATGGGTAGCAGCAAATGGAGAAAAAATAATAGCAGCACTCTAAAACCTTCAGAAAGGTCAAAGGTGTTAAAACTCAACAACATAAGAAGAAAAAATTGTGTAGTTTTCTGTTTTCACTCTTACATGTTACAGAAGATGGACTGGCAGCATTGACAACTTGTTTTTGTATGTGCTGTGGTTCTTCTCTTGGTTTAGCCTGGAAGACATAAGAATAAGATGAATATAATTCCAGTGATTAATTAAAATCCAGGTTGGTTTGGCACTTCTGGAAGCTGGAATCACATCTGACTAAACTACAGTTACAAATAGTCCTTGTATAAAATCAGCTCCTGTCTAGGCAAGACATTACTTAAAGTGGTCCTCATTATATTTGACAATCTTTTAAGGCAAAAAAAAAAAAGTTTGGCTAAATACAGTAGACCAACAGAGAGAATGTAAAAGTAAATTCTGAAGTACTTTGCTGGGCTTTGACAATCAGAAAAGAAATAAAGATACTATTTGCTGCTTTTTTGAACCAGGATGAACTTATTTCAGCAAGTATATTTGTAAATGTACACACACAACTAACTCTGTTAGCATTTCTAAAAAGTGAATACAGACTTCACTGCCCGCACAGCTGTCATCTGTGTGCTTACACTGGTCCTAGGCAAAAACACAGAAAGGCTGGATATCATGGGGAGACAATCCAGACCAAATATTTATTCTTTGCTATATTGTCTTTCAGTAAAAAGAAGAGTTTGATTCCATCTTTCAATAGGAAAAATTCTCTCGATCACCTCTTGACACATGATATTAACACCATGGTCTATTTTCAACATTTCTACATATTTATAACTTCTTCTTCATAGCCATATTCCATAAATATAATCAGGATATTATATTTTTAGATGGAGAGTAGTACATCAAATTTCTTCTTTTCCTGTTTATGAGATTTACAATTTGTCCATGCATGTGCATGCATGAACGAGACAAGATTTTGTAATCCGAAACAAACAAAAAAAATATCCCAAACTCTAACTATATGCATATTTTTACAAATATTAAAATCCATAACCACATAAATGTTTTCAATGTTGCATTCATCTACTAATGATAAGCACATGAGACAGCTGGCAAGATTTCACAAAAAATATATTGATTTTTTTTTTTCTCAGTAACCTATTTTTAATCATCCTTATATTTTAAGCAAGAGACAGTATGGGAAATAATAAAGGAAATTGAGTGAAAGCTTGAAGGTAACTTAGAAACAAGCAAAGGCTATTCTATTTTGTGCTTTTTTGTACTTTTACAATCTTTTAAATTTCTTCTTATTGCTTTTATGTGCAACTTTTTCTTTTACATTTTCCTTTCTCCACTTCACGGCATGCTAAAGCTACTGAATACTGATTTTTTTATATGCAAAAAAGGAATCATCTTGATTGAAATAGAAATATCCTTCCTCCTTCTTACACAAATTTACAGTAATACAGTAAGAAATTGAAATGATTCCTCAGTGTTGTAAAGAAACAATAGCTTTGACAGTTAAAGACATTAATGACATCTCATGTGGCATCTATAATGTCATCTTGTGACACTGCCATAATTATTTTGGTCATCACTATATCCTATCAGCAGCCACATTTACTATCTTTTAACGTCGCATTTATTTCTCATATGTAGTTTCTTATATAGCAAGTGTCAAACATGTATTTGGACATTAAATTTTGAAAAACCTTGTATTCTTCAAAGCAATCAACTCCTACATCTTTTTAGCTGATATTGCTACATCTCAGATTTCTTTATTCAAACTAAACTTAAAATTTAAAATTTAAAAGATACATGAGTCTCCTTCATAATAAAACATCGCACATTTGGCTAGGACGTGAATGTGCTACAACAGGAAATTTGCTGCTAATCTAGTACCAGTTATTAGGCTGATATTCTACTGCAGAGAGAAATTGTATAGACAGTAAAAAAGTAGTATTAGAACCAGTAATTCAAACCTAATGAAGCAGCATTAGCACTTTTATGTTGTACTTTCTAATTAGAAAGTCTGTTAATGAAATTGGGACATTTACTTAATTGCTGTGAACAATTATTTTCAAATTAAGCCCAGCAATTAAATAGCATGATTAAACTCATGCTACAGGCTTTTTAGTAGAGATATGGTAAGTATCTTGCCTGTTGTATTATGCACGGTAGTCAAAACTGAGAAAATCTTCTGATTAGCCAATGTAAATTAAATGCAATGCCATTTCACTAAGAACATGAATGACTATGCAAGAAGGGGAAAAAAAACACCTCTGTTATGGAGTCCAAATAACAGCCAGAGAAACTCACATAAAAACTAATCGTATTGGTTTCTTCTGTACAAGGGAAGGTCAAGGAGATTAATGCAAATTTATCGCATTAGCTTGCATTCCACGTAGCAGGGATGATGAAATAAAATGCATTTTCCCATTAAGGCCAGAGTTAATGCTGAAAACCCTTTAAACCATTTGATCTTTCCTAGCACCTCACATAGGAATTTTTCTGGTGAACAAACTGAGATAATTGAGTAATCTGATTTAGTTATACCAGTAATAGAGAGAATGCAAGGTGATATATATGATTTTATGACTTCATAGGACATACACGTTTTTTTCTATAAAACACAGGACCCTATTCATCAGTGCAGGACACTGGATGTAGAGTTGTGTCTAACATGAGATACAAATCTTGTTGTTTGCTACTGCTTTTGATTCTAATGATAAAAATGCACTGAAACTTGGAAATGGATATTTTCAATGTTCAGCAAACTAGCTAAGAACCTATTAAGAATATATGATGTTTGCAGTATTAGAATCCCAGGGAGAAAGAAATATTAACAGCAAGAAAAAAACTGAGATAGTACTCCCTTTCATCATGCAATGTTTAGGAGCAATTCATTTTCTACTAATAGCACACTAAATTAAAAAACAAAAACAAAAACACAATTTAAATAACAAATTTTCAATCCTTTTCATGAAAACTTTGGAAAGTGATTAAAAATAACTGACTTCACAGCATTAGTTTTCAAGTATAAATAGATCCTAAAAGAATTCTAATTTTCACTTTATTGCAATCATTCAGCATGTGTTAGCTACTATTCTTAAGTGCTTAAAAATAAAATAAAAATTGAACATGATCTAAATATCAAGCATATTCTGAATTATTTGATCAGGGACTTAAAAGGTGAAAACTATAAGCTACCTAATCTAAAACATTTCAAAAAATTAAATGGAAAAATTTGAATAAGTTTGGCCTATGGCTTGAATTAATTTTCCTGAATCAGTCTCTTTTAAGACGGCATGTTGTCTTGGATTCAGATGTCACTCAATATGAAATAAAATGTGAAAATCAGGAAATAAGAGAGAAAGAGAATAAAAAAGAAAAAAGAGAATAATTGCAACACAATCATTTTCACATTAAAAAGAAAGCTAAATAGTATTTGTATTTTGCTTACAGTTTGAAAGTGTTTGATTGAAGACATAAGACACTTGTTTTTTGCACTCTTTTGTAATTACAGCAACCACCTTAACCACCTACCAATCAAAAATTTCCAGTTTTGGCAAAGTTGTTTCTGTTAATTTTTTTCAGAAAAAGTAAGACTAACACTGGGAGGAGTACTACAGTGCTGTATAATTCATATATTATAAACATTCATGCAACTTACTCGTTACAAAAGTAAACACATTTTTCAGATTTTAAATGAACATAAGAAAGGAGGAACCTATGATTAAGTGCTATGAAAGAGCTGAAGAAGTTAATTATTGTTGGAAAATAAAAAGTTTACACAGCTTAATGCTCCAAATTGCCTGCCACCAAGGTAAACATCTTACATCAAAATCAGGATCTCTACAAACATTTTTGTCATGTGAATTTTTTGCATACATTTCTTCCCCTTTAGACTGATCATTGTTTTTCATCTCTCAGCTAACAGCCAGAGCCCCAAGGACACCACAGGACACTCCAAGCTCAGGCTGGGCTGGGGACTGACTTGCTGCAGGAAGGTGTGCTCAGACCCTGAAGATAAAGGCCAGGGTCTTTCAGGGGATTATTTTCCCCACCAGCACCCTGCATCTGCTGAGCAGTGTTTTGGTCACACAACCACCCTGACTACTGTCACTAAACGTGTTGTAATGCCCCAGACACTTAAATGTATGGGGTAAACTGAGGTTCCTCTGCTCTTGGTAGGCACAAAGGAGAGATTCCAACCAGATATTCCCGAGAGGCAAAAATTACACAAAAGTTTTTCTGGCAAAATACAAAAAGTCAAGGGACTTTGGCAAAAGACTTAGTACAATATAAAACATTTATCACAGCATTGACTTAGCCCATTCAACTTGGAAAACTGAGTTTTGTTTGCATCCTTTTGATGTTAAATTCCATGAAAAGAGTGTTAGAGGAAGAAGAAAGGAAGCAATACAAAAAGAAAAGAAAGATTTAGAAAGACAGACATATAGATACCAGCTTCTGGGTTTCAGAGATGTAAGAGATAGAAAACTCCAAGATTAAGGAAGTGCTAAAGAACAACCTACTTGTCTCCTGTTAAGTCTTCTTAAACCCTTGTCCTTTCGTGGGCCTTCCTCCCAGGTGGGACTTCCAGTCTCTTGGACACTCAGGGGCTGGGTTAGAAACACTGAGGGTGATACTGAATTGATTTTTGCCTTTTTGCTTTTGTACATTCTCTATACTCCTTACATATGTCTTTGTGGCTCTGTACCCTATTATTGTATTTTTAGCTAGTATTTTACCTACTCTATTAGACAGAAAGACAAATTCCCCAGCAGCTCTAAGTCCTGGGGGTCCAAGGTAAAGCTCTCTGGGAGCCAAGGCTTAAATCAGCTCTCTGAGACATATTTTCATAAACAAAATTTAGTTCCTATCTAAGGAGGAAGCATGGGGGGAATTCAGGAAAGGGTAGGGGCAGGGACGAATTACCTCATCACTTATGCCTCTAACTGGGGATTCTTGTTAGTTGTGCTAATTTTCTAAACACATAAAAATTACATCCCTTTTATTTTATGTGTGCGTCTTTGGTGCTTTCCATCCAGCAAGCTGTGCTGGATGTGCTAAGGATACTTATAAAGGTAACCCCTTGTTATCACCTAACTGTGTCTGGCTCGTGATTTTAGGACCAGCGAAAAGGCATCAAGGGGCTGTCTCCAGTGTGCCATGGCTGACAGACAGTGGGGGCATGAGGGGCACTGTCTGACCAAAAGCAAGACCAGACCCACCCCCTATCACACACACAGGTATTCCAAAGTGTCTCAAAAAGTCAATCTTTCCATTCTCTGGCACCTGTTATGTAGGACATCTCACCAAGGCCACTGTCCTCCATGCTCTCTTGTCAGCTTTAACCCCTTGCATGCCTCCTCTTGCACAGCATAACCATCTCAGTCCTCTGAGACAGCAGTACACCAGTGTTCACCAATAGAAACAGTCATTCTTGTCAAAAGACAGTCTAAGAAGAACAAATATTCCAAATGGGTATGGTTAGTATGTGGTAAAGCATTAGATAAATGGTAGCATAAATTTCCACAAACATGCTACTTCAATACATTTACATAGAACATACTATGAGGGCAAACACGCTAGTACAATTACTGATGACACAAATAAAGAGAAAACAACAAAACATATATTACTATCTCTTCAGTATGGAATTAATTAGACTACAGATTCAAAATAAAAGCAAGCCATTAATATCTTCAAAGTGATAAAGTACATATACATATATATATATATATTAAAGCCTAACTATATAAGCATTGCATCAATACATAAAAAAATGACAATATATAGTCTGCTCTATTAGATGATAACACAGTACAGTATTTACAATTACATAAAAAACCAGACTTTTTATGGTATCTTCAACCTGAGCTTTGTTACCCTGTAGCCCTGTAATACACAGTATTGTCATTGATGTTAACAGGCCAAAAGATTTTTAGTGACTTTGGAAGTTTCAGAACTTGTGAGGCTACCTCTGTCTGAAATTTTCATCTGCTTGCACCTTTGTTTTGCTTGGTTTAGCTGCAATAATCCTATTTCTAATTGACATGGGGTAGCTAATTTTTTTGGTTGATGTTTTCATGGTGTGATCATAGTTCTAGAGATGACAGTAGCAGGCAATTATGCTACAATGAGATATTCATGACTCAAATATCATGTTGCAGTATAGAGAAAAATAAGCCTGATGTAAGAGCTCATACCAGGAGGTGTTCTCATGTCAGGAGATGCAGGATGCAGCACAGGGGATTACAGGCATGGGGTGAGAAGAGCTTGGACACAGGCTAGAGAGGAGACGTCTTCAGCATAAGCAACTTTCCACATGCCTGTTAAAGACATGCAGACTGGAGCTAGACAATATTGGCTTGGTTTTAGAAGGAACAAAGGAAACTCATATCCAACCCCATCTAATATCCACAAAAGGCAACATGTCTATTGAGATGTAGCATGGAGCTGTAGACTAACAAAAAATGGAAAGTTTAACAAAGTGTGTTAGAAAATACTTAGGAGCAGACCCAGATGAATGTAAGGCATGTAAGAAAGAAGTAAGGAAGACGCAGAAAAAAAGTATCAGCATTTTATTGTAGGTATTGTAGGAAGATCAGATCCCCTCTGATCCTCTCCCTGGCCCTCCTCTGGACTCACTCCAAAAGGTCCATGTGTTCTTTGTGCTGAGGACCCTAAAGCTGGATGCAGTACTCCAGGTGAGGTCTCATGTGAGCTGAGTAGAGAGGGAGAATCACCTCCTTTGACCTCTTGATATACCAACCTCCTGACATAAACATGATCTCAGACTTCGACTAGCATGTAGAAATGCAATCTTTCTACATCTTCCAGGGACTGGTAATTGTTCTTAAGGAAAGTCAGTTTTGTTTTTTGTTTGCTTGAGGGTTTGAAGTTTGTTTTTTTCCTCTTTTTTTGTTTGTTTACATTTTAAGGGGTTTTTGTTTGTTTGTTTCTTTGTGTTTTTTTTCATTTTGTTTTATTTTGTTTTGTTTTAAAACTAAATTACTTCAAGTTGTTTGCGGTTCTGAAGAAACCTGGTAGAGAAATGCCTCTGCAAATGGGGAGTAAGATATAAATAAACCTGGTATAATCTGTCCCATTTATTTCACTGATTCATATACTCTGATGCTTCCCAAGAAATACAGAAATATGTATTAACTAAGAGTACAAAGGGAGAGGAATTTATTTGCATCAATTCTTTTCCTATTGAAGTCATAAGTATGTATCTACCACAAAGGCATTCCCAGTGAAGGCAGAACTACATCTGAGGACCTGCAAGCATGCTCTGATGTTACTACAAGGAATGAATCTAAAGAAAATAAATGCATTTCCGGGAATATTGCAAATATAGTATTTTGAACATTTAAAGGCAGACACTTTCTTATGTAGGTACTTTCTTAAGGCAGGTACTTATGCTGTGAGCTAGGTCTGTACCACTAAATTTGCTTTTCTAATCTGAATTTTGTATTTCATGCATTTGCCACTATTTTTCTTTTCCTATTGCTTGAAATGAAGAGCTAATCTGAGGAGAAAATGAGTCATTGTTAATAGTGATTTGTCCCTATACAAAGCTCAGGAGTTTCTAGATTTGGCAGCTATGTTTTTACATAGCACTCCATCTACTATGAAGAAGTAAGTCCTTCTAAGCCATTTTTAATAGATGTCTTTGCTTAAAAAAACTTCGCCAGTATTTATGTACATGGAAAAAAAATCAGAGTTTGAAATTATAATAGTATTCAAAGGTTTGTCACGCATCAAACAGCGTGAGAAGAGGGATCAGAGAATTAGAAAAAATCATGCTAATTGCACTCGGGGGAAAAGACTTTGAAAGCACGATATCCAAGAGAAATAAATGAAACAAAAACTGAATTATGCTTTCCAAAAGTCTTTTTGGCATATGCCAGCCAAGTAAGGTATCATGACCTTAATACAGGAAAAAAATGAAATTAATAAAATCTGTTCTGACAAAAGAAGAACAATTTTACTGACAAGTACTAAATCAACTGCCTTAGCTGACTTCTCACTCCTTCAAATCAGCCTTTTAGTTCTGCAATGAGCTAATAATTCCAATTTAACAAAGGAAAAATCAATTTATCCCTGTGAAGTGTTTCAGCTTTCCTTTTGTGTGTGTGCATATATGTGACTTAGAGGCTTTTAATTCTTCATATAATGATCCTTATGTTCTGGAATTACAAAGTATATAAAAAATTGACTACATTTCTACCAGAATACCTTTTCTTCAATATATAATCCCTAATATATATCTCCTAAACTTGGTATTATGATTTAAAAAAAAAAAAAAAAATCGCTATGGAGTTAAATTCAACTCGGGTGTTTTGTTTGTTTGGTTTGTTTTTTTTTTTTTTTTTCCTGTGATTATTTCAGTAAGGGTGAAAGAAGAACTTCCAATAGAGAAACCATGTTTGATATACATGTTTGACCATGATTAACATGGTCAATCCCAGATAAAACTATTTGACAAGAGCAGCACAGACTACACTTCAGGAACCTTCCTTTCCTTAATATGATTAGAATTTTTAGTGTTTTAAAAGTTGCATATAGCCAAACAGTTCAGAAGAATCCTTACACTGAAGTTGTTACAATTAAAACTTAATTTAAAACACAGTATTTTTGGAGAAACGGGTGATACTTGGAAATCCTGTACTGGAAAACTTGGACAAAATTAATAGGTGCATCACTTCTGACCTCTGATATAGTTGATGACACAAATCGTTAAAGTATTTGTGACAGCATGCTAAGGTTAGTAATACGAAAAATAAGTAGTGGACTAAATAAAATTAATACTAGATTATATATATTTGTACACACTAAAAAGAATATTTTTTAATAATGCACATCTTAATGTTATACAAATACATTCTTTCCTCTATTCTGTTTTTATGATTAGTGAAAAAAATTCGACAAAAAAGAATTATTTTTGTATTATTTGAGGTTATAAATTTTTTGTCTAAATCATTGTCTTGCAGATTTTGTAGCATTTTATGTTTATGCAAACTACCTTGGTAGTTTAAACCTTGGCAGGTAAATTACCGAGGTATCTTGACAAAATAGAACAAAATAGAACATCATTCTCACTAGTGTCACTGTTTATGTCAAGAGCTATATTACATAGTAGATATGACTATGCTTATTTTTACACCAGTGTCAATAACGTATATACTAAAATCTGTGATGTTATCACAGAAGAGAAGTTACATTACAGACAACAGACAGCAATGAAAAATTTGAAGCAATGAATACCTCTGAAAAAATTCTTATTAGGTTTTAATTTTAGGGGTTAATTATGAAAGAGTTATGACTTGTAACAACTAATATTTTCATTAGACAGAGATGGTCTGTAGACACTGATAATATGACATGGAGATCTCTATTTGTCCTCTTTGAGGAATCCCTAGGGACAGTCACTGATTCAACAGAAATGTTGCTTGTGTTTGTACAGCGCCTACAACCTTTCAGAATCATTTACTAAGCTAGAAGAATTAACAAAAATTTAAGAAACCTTTCACAAAGGGAAATCATAAGAATAAAAAAAAATATGAATATGTGAAAAAAATTCCAAATTAATGACTGTTATGGAATAATCTAGAGTTAAATGACTCAAAATATGCAGTGAGCAAGCAAATCATACAGTAAAGATGGAAGGGAATTTTACTCTTGTATGCACACTTATACTTGATAGAAACAACAAATTATGTACCTCTGGTAAAGTATTAGCCATTATTTAACCCTTAAAATAAAATTAATAGCTCTAGAAAAGCCGAGATAAAAGATGTTTTCTTGAAAAGTCTCTTGTTAAGGGAATGAGGGGTAATGCTGTATGAGCAATGATCAAGAGGTTTATTCCAAACTGAAGGAGTTTAAGTGCATTGTAAATGCATCTATGATGGCATTAGAGCATTCTGCAAGACCCTTAACTGTTATTTTTCTTTACTGAATTTTATTTTTTTTTAATGGGGGAAAGGCTCACATGAAAATGTTTTAATTAAAATACAAGAGGAGTTGTTCAAAGACAGTGAAGTATTTGGTTTTTTTTCTTTCCACAGGCACCAATGCATTCTATATGGTGAACTCTGCTGTAAGGTTTAGAGATCTATAAGTCACTGGGATGTATGGCATTTTACAAATTGGATGTTTTTTCCTGTGGTGTAACTAAGAGTCTTTCTGTGCTATGAAGTAATATGTTTCACAAAAGCTGTAGGCAGAAGTCAACAATTCAAAGAGAAGTAGTTAAAGCATGAGAGTCCAAATGGCTGGGAGAGATGTGTATTTTGGAGAGAGAAATTACTTCAACAGAAATACATGATGCTAAGCTCTGTGACATGCAAGGGAAATGGAGGAGTAAAATAAAATTAAGAGATAAATACTTCAGTAGAAATACTTCAAACCAAGCCTTAAAAAGAAGTAAAAATGGCACAGAGTAAATGTAATATGGAGTGAATTCCAGCAAGATTAAAATTGTATGGTTCAAGGTTACAGTGTTAAGAATATGGAGTTGGCTTCTATATACAACCCTCCCTGGTCTGCATCATTGTTTGGGTAAGCGAGGCTGTCTCATCAACATGGGATCCCTCATTATTCTTTCAACATTTCAACATGAATTCTTTCAATTCTGCAAAATTTTAGTCAATACCTACCTGAGACTACTTTAGCCACAACTTCAGCTTGGTCTCTAAAAAAAAAAATCATTAAATCAGACATTGAGACACTTTCATGTGTCATTATCTTAACTCATGCCAGAGGACTGTCTATGACTATCATTCTGCTGAGCACCATCAAGCCTATAGATAGGCTGTAAGGAAGTTAACTGTGGAGCTTGGCACATATCCTATCCAGCCATTTGTTTCTGTATTCTGACAATGTATAACAGAGGATTGCTGCTGCTAAATGAGGTCCAGAAGGCAAAGCACCTGACCAGCATCTCAAACTCTGTCCAGAGTTGCTACTGTCTGCTCAATTTTTCTGTGCCATTTAAGAACTTATGCGTTCTAAGACCATTGTTATTTCTTCCACTTATTCAGCTCCTCTCTCTCTTTTTTCCCAAACATATATATACATATTTTGAAATATTTTATATTATCAATAAATATACTGTAATTCTTAAATTTAAAAAATAGAATTGTCATGATAAGAGGACCTAGGAATTTTCATCATACCAGGCTTTCTTTATTGCAGCCTTTCTGATTTCTGGCCATTCTGTTTTCACTGATGAATAGTATTTACCTGAAATTTTGCACAAACTGTAGATCTTATCATAGGTCTGTAATTAATCTCTGTTTAAATTAATGCTCAGTGGTCTGGATTCTCATCCCTCCCTTGAACACCAACCCACTCTGCTCCCTAGATATTCCTTAGAGCAAGATATTCTTGGAACCCTTTCCAACTCTGAATATTTACCTTGAGTGTCCTTGACATTGTCCATATCATACAAGTTATTTCTCTTCTAAGATCTTCCCTCCCAGTTCTCAGACCTAATTATGCAATCACTAAAATAAACTGCTTGATCCCACAAAATTCTCAGTCCACAGCTATTTCTGTCCAATCTCTTTTTCCAGCTTATCCACAGTCCTTAGCTGTACAAGACATCATTTGGAGAAGGAAGTCTTCCTAGACCTCAAACAGGATTCAAGATAAAGGGAAGAGAGAGAGAGAGAGAGAGGTGAGATCATTTAGAGCATTCTACTTGAATTGGTCAGCAAGAGGGAAGGAAGAGTTGCTAAAAACAGTGTGAGTAACTAATGGAAAGGTAAGAGAATGGTGGCTGTCCAAGTCTCCACTAGTGTGACTGCTGGTCACTGTACACTGTACAAGATGCCCCTTAGACTCTTTCAGGCAGTAAATTTCAACCTCTCATGTTGACATGTTGTCACGTTCTCATCTGCATGTGCCACTGTTTAGATGGTCATTCACAGGAAGGCTGTTGAAATCTCCGTTTAACAAAAGAATATACTTGTGGCCACAAAGATAATGTTCAAAATGCTGAATTTCACAGAAAAAGAACTATTTTCAGATGCAATTCACAGTTTATACATGGTGTGAGATGCATTGCATCTTAGAGGTTTTTGGAATGCTGTGCTAATCAAAAATAGTACAGCTTCCCTGTGAGAAGGTTTATACAGTTCACTTGGAATCACAGTGAGGCAGAGCATTTGTTTAATTCCACTGTGAAATCTCTGCAGTTCCCAGAATTCCTAAAAGTGGCTGCTCCTCAGCTGCATCACAGCAATAGTACTAAACATGAAAAAACCCCATCCATGAGAATCACTGTGCTGTGATTTTTAATGGAAAAATTTACATCCTGTCATTATACTTCCTTACCTCACACAGTCTCATGCTGATGGATAGTCTATACTTGCTCATTTTACATGTAAGGAACTGGAGGGGTGGGAATGGCAGTTAACCTTGAAATCATGTTGCACTTTGGAAATGCCTGTGAGCCTTGGGGAAAAAAAAAAAAAAAATTATTTCAATTTTTTTGCTTGCCTGATGAAAAACTCTGATAAGGTTTGAACTTCATGCTGTTTTCAACACCCAAAGTCATATGAAGAAAAAGTCCCTCTGACCAGCAGATATGCATAATACTTATTGTGCTGTGCTAAGGCACAAAAGTAATGAATAATTATAACTGATGAGGTTCTCAAGCACTTTCTGCTTGTGATCTTCAAAAATAACTTAGATAAAAATGTTTCATCTTCTCTTTATAGCTCACATTTTTACTATTTGCTTAAAAAAAATCACAATAAAATAACTAAGATGCATTTTACCAAGTCATTATCCATAAAACCTACAAGCTAAACTCCAGATCTGGAAGTAATCCTGACAGATTCTTGCACTTGTAAATGTCTCTGTAACATCAGTAGGACTCTCTGGGGGCCACTTCCATGAAGTGTATTCAAGTATATCTCTATCTTTTCTGTGTCTAGGAAAACATTTGGTAGATTGCCTAAGCTACAAAGATCTGAAAAAAGTTCTCTGTCCTTTTTGTCCATATGTTTATTGGGAGGAACTTAAGGAGTTATATAATACTTAAGGGAAAAGTAAATATGGCTGAAATTTTTTTCAGATTCCTTTTGGCTTTGGCAGTTGCACATTATTATAAAGATCTTTCTCTATTTTGCCTACATAAGCACTGAGCAGGGTATCAGTTCAAATATGTTATTTTAAACTAATATTTTGATCAACTATATTTGATTTACCACAATAGTCATCTCTGTTCCCTCAGTTCCTTCTGTAAATAGCATTATTATAGCATAGATGAAGAATACTAATTTTAGATTTTCCTAAAAATACTTATATATATATATATATATATATATGGATGTATACACACACACACAAACACACACACACATATATATCTAGAAGGGA
>JAOTQP010001286.1:73212522-73235781 GCA_026413545.1 Cichladusa arquata | reverse complement strand
ACACACACACATATATATCTAGAAGGGAATTGCTGGAAAAAAAACAAAAAACACAGAGCACAACAAATCAAGCCACAGCAAAATAAACCACATGAAATAATTTTAAAGGAATGCAGTTCCTTGGTAGGTGCAGCCCAGGAATTAGACCTGCCATTAATCATTGATGCAGCTGACTCATGTTTATCTTGTTGCCCACCAGGACTCCAGGTCCCTTCCAGCAAGGCTCCTTGGCAGCCACACACATACTGACCTGTAGTGGGCTTTTGGTGCCCATCCCAGGTGCAGGAATTAACTCTTGTCTCTTATAAACTCTTATAAACTCTCTATAAACTCTTATAAACTCTTATAAACTCTCCTTCCATCCTGCCTGGTCTCTCTGTGGGATGGCTTGCCCTTCTCACAGGTTCATCTCACCACAACCTTTGGCAGCATCAGGAAACTTGGTGAGGGTGCTTTCAATCCCATCAGCTGTGCAATTTATGAACATGTGGGAGGGAATGGGGCCGAGTATCAATCCCTTAGGGACCTCACCTGCGGCAGGTTGCCAACCTGAGCAACAGCCACTGATGACCGACCACCTTCTGAGTGTGAAATGTCAGCCAACTGCCTATACTTCTCACATACAACCCCTTCAATCTCTGCCTTTCTGGTTTGTTGAGGAGAGGCCATGGGAAACAGTACTGAACACTATACTGATGTCCTTGTAAAGAGATTAAGCAAGGAGGTATTTTTATGCATCTTTGATGTCACTAAAGGTAATTCTAGCTCTGATTTTATTGCTTATATTGCCAACTAAAATGTGAGAAAAATAAGAAGGCAACAAATAAAAACTTAAAACAAAAAGCTTAAAAGCTTTTGAGTGTTGGCAAGAAATATTTTACAAAGGGAAATATAGTGTTGGAAAACTCAGTATATGTGGCTCACTAGAAAGTGAAAATAGAAATTGACAAGTAATTAGTTTGCAGCGTACAACTGCCTTCACAAAGACATGATGGACACTGAAAATCTCTGGAGTCCAGTAGCCAAAGCCAACTGAAAAGAAACAATCAAAAGAAATTAAAATCAGAAATAAGGATGAATGCGTACTTTTCTATTTGTAGATCAAGTCTGAAATTCAACTTGTCAGGAATTGCATATTCAAAAGAATATGTCCCCAAATGTACTTATAGGTTTTCTGATTTAGCTCTTTGGTAAATTCAGTTCCAGGTAAATGAAAGTATTTTCTATATTTAACAAACACTTGTATAATATATCAGTAAAGAAAAACACTTTCTCAACTGACTCAGAGGTATTATTTCAATTTAGATTTAGAATTTAGAAGGAGCAGATCAGAGCTGCACAGAACAATTTTTTTTCTCTTATTATTTAGGACGTAATAGCAATCCCATGTTTGTGTTCAAAGGAGCTGTAATGCCACAGGAGGTCCTATTCATACTGAGCCTCAAACAGACACTCAAACAATAACTATCTGATCCTAAAAAGGCATTTGTTAAGCATCTGCAGAGCTGAGGTTGTCCAAACCTTTAGGATACTGTATTTGCAGAAAGGTTTTAGAATGTATGAGAGGTAAAAAGTAGTGTCAGCTTTGAAACCTATGACTGAACAATAAAACCTACCTGTCCTTATACCCATGAATTGTATTCTGCTCAGTCACTGCAACAACCTTTCTTTTTCATTCCTTTTCTGTGGTACCATCATGGCCTCCCCAACCTTTCATATTGCTTCTCCTCTTCTAATATTAAGATCTGAACTTTTTTCCTATACTTAAAGGTATTCCACCTCCTCTTAATCCACCACTCTATCTGACCTATGTTACACCAGATGTTGAGCAGTGTTTAGAGAAAAACTCTCTGAAAACCTGGGCATTTGATATTCTCAGAAACTTAAGGCAAGAGAAACAAAACCCAAGACTTTGTCACTGCAGATGACATGCTGGTTTTGGTTTGTTACTGTATTAACTTTTTTTATTGCAAAGACCAGAGGGAATTGAAGAAGATCAACGTGCTGAATACTGTTTCACAGCATGAACAGGTGTTTAGAGGATGGTATATAATTGAGGGAACAGGAATATTACTTAGTCCAAGCCTGTGGTATGTTTTTACTTTTGAAAACACTCTTTTGTGAAATATGTACAAAATAAACATTTGGAATGAAAATCAATCAAACAAAACAATGAAGAAAACCCTCAAACCCCAAGAAATCATATTTTTGCAAAAATAAAGGGTAGTCATGAAAGATACACAATGCTGCTGAGACAATGTTTTTTCTTTACTCTGAGCTGCAGTGAAGGACCAAAATGCCAATTTAGGAGCCAAAGGGGAAATAGGTCCTATTGTGCAACATGGTGTAGTACATGCTTGCAATGAATTGTTTACACTGGAACACTATCTGTTTTTAAAGCATCTTTTCATAGAATCCTAAAGTCCTTTACATTAAAAAAGACATTTAAGTCATCATGTCCAACCATGAACCTAACACAGCCAAGCCCACAACTACACCATGGCCCTAAGCACCACATCTATGAGTCTTTTAAATACCTCCAGGGACAGTGACTGGGATGTTCCAATGTTTAACAATCCTGTCCATGTAGAAATTGTTCCTAATATCCTCCTAAACCTCCCTCAATACATTGTGAGACCATTTCCTCTCATTCTGTCACTTGTGACCTGGGAAAAGGGATCAACACCCACCTGGCTACTACCTCCTCTCAGGTTGTTCCAGAGAACAATAAGGTCTCCCCCGAGACTCCTTTTCTACAGGCTAAACAACCCCAGCTCCCTGAAATACCCCACACATGACTTATGATCCAGACCCTTCACCAGCTCTGCTGCCCTTTTCTGGACATGCTCCAGCACCTCTATGTCCTTCTTGTAGTGATGGGACTGAAACTGGATACAGGATTTGAGGTGCAGCTCCACCAGTGCCGAGTGCAGGAGGAGAATCACTTCTCCTGCCCTGCTGGCCACACTATTGCTGATACAGGCCATGATGCCATTGCTCTTCTGGGCACACCCTGGCTCATGTTCAGCCACTGTTGACCAGCACCCCTAGTTCCTTTTCCACTGGACAGCTTTCTAGACACCCTGCCTCTAGCCTTTAGCTTTGCACATGGTTGTTGCTACCCATGTGCAGGAACTAGCTCTTGGCCTTGTTGAACCTCCCACCATTGGCTTTGGCCCATTGATCCAGCCTGTCCAGATCCTTCTGCAGAGCCTTCTACCCTCCAGCAGGTCAACACTCACACTGAATTTGGTGTCACCTGCAAAGTCACTGAAGGTACACTTAAATTCACTCATCCAGACCGTTAACAAAGATATTAAACACAGTACTGAGCCTTGTGGAACCCTGCTTGTGACTGGGTGTAAATTCATTCACCAGCACTCTCTGGAATCAACCATCCACTCAGCTTTTTACCCAGCAAACAGTGGACCTGTCCAAGCCATGTGCAGACATTCTCCAGGAGAATTATGAGGGAAATGGCGTCAAAAGCTTTGCTATAGTCCAGGTAGAAAACATCCACAGCCTTTCCCTCACTCATTTAGTGAAACGCCTTGTAATTGGAGGAGATCAGGTCATTCAAGCAACACTTACCTCTTATAAACCCATGCTGGCTGGGCCTGGTGCTGTGGTTGTCCTGCACATGCCGTGTGATGGCACTCAAGATGATCTGCTCCACAACCTTCCCTGGCACTGATGTTAGACTGACAGATTACAGCTCCCCAGATCCTCCTTCCGACCTTTCTTGTAGATGGAAGTGACATTTGGTAACCTCCAGGCACCTGGGAGGCTCCTCCCCAGTTAGCCAGGGCTTCTGGGAAGTGATGGAAAGCTGCTCCGTAAGCACTTCTGCTGCAGCGTGGGCTCCTCTCTCCTTGGGTCTGCAGCTCCCTGACAGGAGCCCGGTCCAGCACAGGCCTCCCATGGGTTCTCAGCCTCCTCCCGGGCATTCCCCTTCTCTGGCATGGGTCTCCTCCATGGGCTGCAGGTGGATCTCTGCATCCCAGAGGTTCTCCAAGGGCTGCAGGGGCACAGCTGCTCCACCATGGTCTGCACCTCGGGCTGCAGGCGACTCTCCAGTGCCTGCAGCACCTCCTGTCCCTCCATCTGAGCTGACGTTGGTGTGTGCAGAGCTGTTCCTCTCACATATTCTCACTCTGCTCTTCTCTGGCCACAGTCACATCTGCCTAATAACTTTTGCTTTTCTTCATCTTAAATCTGTTATCACATTGCTATTTGGCCCAGCATTTATCAGTGGCACATCTGTCTTTGGAACTGCAGGTATTGGCTCTGCCAGACATAGATGAATTTTCTAAAAGTTTCTTATAGAAGCCACCCCTGTAAGCCCCCCCCCAGCCAAAAACTGTCCTGCAAACACAATACACATGGAAACATTAATTCCAACAAAGTCTGAACAGATGATTTTCTAAAGAATTCAGAATAGGGACAAATATTTGTTTTTCTGTCTTATAGTATGTTGTAAAACATGAATTACAAATGCATTGGCATTGGCATTAGATTTTTACTCTACATTTAACACTGTCAACTTTGGTTAAAAATCTTGGTATCTCTGATATTCCTAACAGCATTCCATAATTGTAATAGTTAGTAATGTATACCATATGTAAAATAGAACCTCCAATCCCTTTCATGTAAGAGTAAATAATGAGGAAGCTTTCCTTATAAGGGATAATGACCAGAACATTCTGTGTAAAAAGCCCTTTGTACACAGGACACATAGTAAGATGGTGTGGAAACAATCAATGCTGGCATAGCAGAGTGTTACAAAAGACAGATGTCAAACAGTATGAATTGCAGAATAATGGGAACAGGGGAAAGTGGAAAGCCAGAGCATGAAGTCTTTGATGAGATATAGAATAGGAATTCTATTCCCTTTCAGTACATAAACAGAAGGGTAGTAATTTGTGAGAGTGAGAGGCATGTTTACAGTCAAGAGTGCACTGGAACCCTAGGTCTGGATATGAATCTATCAAATTTGTCCAAGCCTGTTTTATGGTATTTCAGCAGTTCCAGCTCAAGCTGGAAAACAGGAAGGAAGTAAATACTGTCAAAGCCTAAAAAGAGCTTAACATAAAATTGGATTCTAATCATGAACATAATTCTAAAGGTCTAGCCTTCTATTCCTTGTGAAATGATTAATCAAAAAGCCTTATGAAATAAAGCAAAACAAGTCTCTATGAATATTGCTTGAAGACTCTGTTTATAAACACAAAAGGAAAGACAGTAAAAATGCATATTTTGTTTTTTTTCTCCTTTGTTGTCTGTTGTCCTAAATACAGCAGGTGGCACCAGAAAAACCTGGTCAAAAGAAGCATGCACTTCAATATCTTGCACAACAGAGCCACTGCAGATGGAGATAACACTTTTCTCTCTAAGTTAATGCCATGCAGATACCCTTGAGCCCAAAAAGAATCTGGTCTATATAAATTCAATTTGATAGAATTCAGTACAAAGAAGACTCAATATGAATGTTAGATATATTGCATTGAATTCCTGTTAAGAGAGAGAAAAACTCCACCTATCTATTTGCTTCTTTTAACACTGGCTAAAACCAAGTCTTTGGATGGATTTACAGAATCTATTTCTGCACTGATCCTGAAGAATCAAAAGCAATTACCAAAAAATGATAAATAGAATGAGACACAACTGCACTTCAAACCCTTTTCATTCAGGAAACGGCAGGACCAGACACACTGTCTGTGTTCCAGTTTCAATATGTGTTTTCTGTCTAAATTATTTTTGTTCTCTCTCCCTGTAATTAAATATAGTGTAAGAGGGGTGCTAGATACACTTTATCTCTGCAATAGAGTAATTCCCCTATTAATGGAAAGATAAGATGAAATAAAGTGGAATGAAGCTGATGCTTAGCTACAAATTAAGACCTAAACAAGTACAGCAGTGAGATATTAATTTCATTTGTATTTTTCATTCTCTACCCCTAAGTTTTCCACTTAATATTTCTGTTTCTGATTTTATCTTAGGAAAAACAATATACACAGTAGTTACTTCTATTAGCATGAAACAAGAAAATTGTGAACTATAAAATTTTCAAGAAAATGCTGTGTTTCTGACCTTAGCTTTAATCTTCAAGCTTAACATTGTAATGAAATAGATTCTTAGGGTTTGCAAGATTTGGGCTGTTATATGAAGTTCTGTTTTATGTAACCACGTACTTCACTGATCTTAATGCAAAGCCTGATTCCTATTCTCATTCTGTGACACTTTAGGAGCCCAAAGGAGTAAGAAAAATCCACAGATCCTCACTCTATAGAGTAATTTTCTCTCATTCTTATCAATATTGGCTAATGACATGGAACTTGCATGGAAGAGCAGAGGTTGCTACAGAGTGAAACTGAATGAATACACTGTTCTTCTTGTAATAGTCACATTTTGGTAAGAAAAGCTCTAAAAATAAAATAAAATAAGACCTCTAGTTTCATGTGGTCATTAACCAGCACACAGTGAGTGAAACATGGTATTGAGAGCCATGAACAATGTGGTCTACTAAAAGAAAAAAATAACAGTCAAACTACACAGCATTTAGAAACTCAAACTAGAGAATAGAAAATCTCAACCTAGATGGTAAACCAGACTTCCAGATGAAGAAAGGAAAACACTAAATTGTATCAAAAAGTGAATCTGCATGGAAGAGGATTTTTTTCCTATTTCACTGAAGAAACAATGAGAAATTAGTAAAATGAAAGCTAGAAATTAAAACATTTACACTCAGTAAAGTTGTATAACAAGTAATATAACTCTCAAGACAATGAGATGCAATTTTTCATTTGAAACCAAGAATCAAAAAAAAAATACAGTAGTTTAAGGCTGAGCTTCATATAAATATTCTAGAATGATACAGCTTTTTAAATTGGAGACAGACTCATCTTCTAACAGGAGCAATGTCTCTGAGAAAGTAATCAAACAGAACAGCAATAAAGAAACTTATTCCAAAAAACCAATGGAAACTGAATCATCATCATCATCAAAAAAAACCAAACCAAACCAAAACAGAAAAGTTACTTTTAATTGAGAGCCGTATGAGTAAAGACATTGCAACATAAAGCTCGATGCATTCTTGACAAGTGACATGAAAATCTGAGTAACATCTCAGGCCTGTATAACCTCTATCCTACTCAGCTTCATTGGTCACAAGTTTAGTTCAGTGATAGTTCCACGACATCTGCACTGCACTACTGCATAAGTGTAAGTTTTTGTAGTTACTGATATAAACTACAGTAAGCAGGATGGAAGACTCATTCAAGAACATAGAAATAAAAGCATAAAGGAAGAATGTCCAACAACTGAACAGTACAGAAAATTAAAAAAAACCAGAAAAAAGCTACTTGTATAGTAAATACATACCTGCAACAGAAGAAAGCATCTACATTGGGACTCAGACACAGACATCTCCAATATGCACACTGGGCAATAAAGAAGCTGCCAAACATCCAGCTGCCATATTTACAGTCACACTATTGGATCAATGACCCATTTCAGCTGCATTGTAAAGCCAGCAGCAATGTGATTCCAATATTAAGAAGCTCTAACAGCCTGGAATATTGTGACTAAAGCTTAGGAGTCATACAATGAAACCTTTCTCTGCTGGGTGGATACATTCAGGCTGTCAGTAAAAACCCCACAGAACAAGACACCTTTCTGCATTGAGTTCATAATGGCTGCACTGAGTTTATAACAGCTGTCACGCCAAGGCGCTGGAAAAGAAAGGACATAACTGCAGTTTCTGTTCAGCTTTCCAATAGAATGTGGGGAGAATATATCCTCTCAGTAAATTCACAGGCAGAGCAAGCTGCATTGTGTACATCCACAAAAGTGTGCAGACAAACCAGTGAAGAAAAGTTAGTGAGTCAGTGAGGAAGAAGCACATTTCATGCCTTGAGAATAATGCAACACTCGCCAGGGATCTTGCAATAGCAAGACAACCTTTAAGTAAACAGAGAATCTCCATTAAGACATACTTCCTGATTTATCCATGGCAACATCATTCACATTGCTTGTGACATTAAGTGGGCTCTAGGATTTTACACATGCTGTGTCAGTTTTCCTCCTGCCTTCTTTGTAAGTATCACAGAACATGAATCCACTGTAAAGTTTGTTTAAGAAAACACAAGGAGATTATAGATAATGAGATAATGATCATATCTCATAACAGAAAAAAAATAAAGAAAAGGCAACCCAGGACTATGGACAGCCACAGGACATCCACACCTCAGTCGTCACTCTTAAGTGACTGCCAGGATTTAAATACCATCCTAGAACAAGACAGGCTGAAGCTGATTTAAGAACATAAAAGAATGATTAAACCAAATGGATATCTAGAATTTTTTTCTTTTTTTTCCTCCTCCTGCTTAAATCTGTAAATATAATGTTTGGAAGAACTCTGTGATGCTGAAGAAGGAAGCAGCAATCCCGGGAATGGGAACTTTCGGTTCTGAACTTTCAGCATTTGCAGATGGCTGCAACTGGATAGGCTGGAGCTCTGCCTAAAATTCAGGCTGGATGTCTTGAGAAGCAAGCAATGAAATATGTATATGCTTAGTAATTGTTATTACTTAGCTATTATTACTATCCTGCCACAATTTATGGGGAGGAGAGGCATTCGTACAAAGGGAGTATCTGTATCTGATAGCCTTTAATGGATGTCAGTGGGATTTTCAATCACTCTTTGGACTAAAGTGAATTTTAAGGCTTTTTCAGTCTTAATATACATCATATGAAGAGCCCAAAATGGACACCTGGTGAATTCAGAGATCTTCCAGCCAGAAAAACTGAGGAACACTGAGGAGAAAAGATTTGAAGAGAGTCCATTAACTGAGGGGAATAGCCAACTATTTTTCCAGATTGTGTGGGTATATAGGAGAATCCCTTGAAGCCTTCCAATAGCTAATAAACAAAGTGCAAGTGTAAGAATAATTACACACGATAATAAAAAAAAGAAGTTTTAAAAGGTTCTTTTACTGGTACTGTGTGCTAATAAAACAGTGTGAGTTACAGTGTACTTTCTAAATTATCAAAATGTGGTCAACTTTGCATTTGTGAGGCACCTAACTGCCTTGAATATTTTCACAAGGCTGTTTAAAGTACTTTCTCAGTCATGCAGAAAATCTATATACTAGCAGAGAACTAAATTAGGATTTCTTAGATTCTAGTTATCTTTATAACCACCAGTTCTTACTCTGAAGGGATACAATTATAACTGAGGTAATGCCATTATCACAAAATTTTCAGAGAATCTAATATTCATAACACACATTTGTTCAATCTTAAAGTAGTCTTTTCCATGAAGAATATTTTTAAATCTCCTCTGTAGCAGAGATATTATGGAGACACTTTCCAAGGCAGGATTTTCTAGGGATGGATTTAAGGGAATACCAAGGCATTTAGGATAAATTCTGTACCTTTGAACTGAACAGCAGCAAAATTTTTTGCCATTCCCACAATATTGTGATTGAGATATAACATCTTCAGGGTTTACAGTGACAAAGCACACTTGATGTCTTTTGCAGTTGCAGGTAGTTTGGCAAATCCCAGCAAACAGATAATTACAGAAATACTGATTCTTTATTAACTAATAACTACACATCCAGAAACTTCGCTGAATCTAAAAATGATGGATGTGCACAGCATTCACCAAATGAGATATGTGACCTTGACTGAGTAATAATCCAGGTAAGTAAAATAGTTGATGAACTGGATCACAGAATGAGATGATTTGTAATAAATATCATGTTGTTGCATAATACTTTGGGAGCAGGAAGAAGAAAGGTCAAAATGAAAGTTATTTAATTCACAGTGTCTATTTAATCAATACTTTGTTTCCAATAAACATAGTTATTACAACTACAACAGATTAAGAATGCTTCTTCTTTTCTGTTTCTATCTGTTTCTAAGAAGATCAAACAGTAGAACAGATGAATTTAACAGTAACAGTATTCTCAGTAACCACAGGGTACCTTTTGCTCCTCTGTTTTTTCACTTGTTTCTCTGTAATTTCCCAGGCTTAGAATAAAAATTAAAAATACCTGCCTGACTACTAACCAACTGATTATATTCTGTCACAGTAGTTACACTAAACAGTAGAGAGATTTTTCATTCTGAGTGACAAAACCAAAAAAAGGCACTGGAATATTTCCTCTGCTGGTTTTTGAGGTACTGAAATCCAAAAATCCTAGTGGTTGCTAGTCCTGTCCTACATTGACAGCAAAGCACTAGACAGCGCTTCTCAAAAAGCTCTTCTAACATTAATAAATACATAAGCAAAACCTCTCACTCTACACATCAATGACTCAGCTATGCCACCTTCTTTACACTCATCCACTATTAGACCAGACTATCTATTTGAGGATGATTTGAGCCCAAATTTCAGGATTTATTGTTTGTTTTTCAAAGAAAGAAAAGGAATGGAAAGCACATTAAGGGCCTAATCTGATCCTCTCTAATATCTAAACACATTGTATATACTGAATATGAAAAGGCTTTCAGAAGTGCTGCTCACAGATCGACCCAGACATGAGTGGAGGCAGCTGGGAAAAACCCCTACACTTGTAAAAAGGGTATTTAGGTTATAGATTGTCACAGATTTTATGGAAACAGAACATATGTTAACAGTTTAAGGGAAAATGGAAACTTGCAGTGTTTGGGACAGCGGCCTAGTAAAATAGTTCAGTAATCCACTGTTGCTGTCTACTAGACACAGTTATCCACTGTTGCTGTCTACTAGACACAGTTAAATAAATAAGAAAAAAAAATTAAACTAACATTGTTGTGTGCAATTTCAAAACAATACAGGTTTGATTTTACTACCGTATTCTGAAACTAACCTGCGTATTAAAGCATCATGAAGTTGGGAAAATGGATTGAAAATGTAATCCTTTACTGGCACTAGGTAACACTAGAGGTGCTATGTTAAATGACAGTGGATGAGTGACATAAGATCATAGTTTTGAACATCGAAAAAGGCATAAGGATAATTTGCATTTTTTTTCTGTTATTTCACATAAATTTTCTCATTGAAATAAAATTGTTATTTTAAGGATGTCTCCATGTGTTTAAACTCCTTACTTTATAGGTCATTCTCCAAAGAAAAAATATAAGTGTTTATACAAGATACAGATTTTCCAATGTATACATTGAAGGGATACTTATGACTACTTTTGTTCATATGATTTAAAACTGCATACTGGTTAAATTTTAAATTTTATCTTTTTTTTTTTTTTTTTTTTTTTTCAGAGATAGATTTTTTTTTCCAACAGGTGTAGTTTATATTTGTTGGGATTTTTATAAAACTCTTTGGTTCTTCCAAATTGCTTTTTTTTGGTTTTTTATGGGTTTTTTTTTTGTTTCTTTGAAGATTTATTCCTTTTAGTATGCAAAATCATATAATGCATGAATGTATACTCAAGAAGCACTGTTATTATATAAAAAGTGTCAAAATGTGTACTTTTGCAGCTACAGAGATAAAACTAAAAACAGATGGCTGGACTTAATTTATAAAGTGAATTATAATATGTTCATAAGAATAATTAATATTTACTATACTTACTATTATTCTTTTTGCCCATAAAAATAACTGCTCATTTTTCTGGGTTTTATTGGGCAATTTTCCTGTCCCTTAAACTTAAACATCTCTGGAATCATCTTCATGACAGGTGTTAATGCTTGTTTTTTTCTTTTCCTTAGAGGTCAGACTCTCTGTTACAATTTGGTGGTTAGTGATTTTTACCCTGCTTGAAAAACCTTTAACACACAGCTTGTCATCCAAGAGGCAGATCAAAAGTGCTACCCACTGGATGAGTAGTTGGCAACAAAAAGGGAATTCCTCATAGGAAACTGGTTTAGTTTTAAATGGTAGCTCCCAAGAAAATACTTAGATGCCCTGAAATGCTTCACAGCATTCTGCTGTGAAGGATTACTGTTTAAATTGTATTCTTTTCAATTAATAAATCTGTGCGAACTGTGTCATCCTGGTTGCAGAGAGGGGGTGAAACAGGAGCAGTGCGGGCGTGGCCAGGTTGCTGCTCTATGCCACATCATCACTGGGGGAGCATGGTTTTTGGGGGGAAGAAAAAAGAAAATAACCCTGGAAGTGAGTCATTTTGTCTCCCTTTCTTCATTTGCGGGGATTGCCAGGATCAGCCCTGCGAACCACATCCTCTGAGGTTCCCCATTCCCTTCCCATTCCACTGAGACACAGCTCCAACACGCAGTGCTGAAAAGCAGCACTGGCATGGGAAGTATCTCTAGGGAATGGAGCAGCATTGGAGAGCCCCATTCCAGCTGAGATGAGCCAAAAGGAGATGAGTCGAGCCACGTGGAGCAGGGTGGAGCAGTCTGAAGTGTCAGTGCCACATGGATTTGAATCAGCAGAGTGCAGAGGTCTGGAAAATAATGGGCAGTACAGTGCAGACAATCTAGTTTTTTTGGCATTTGTCTGTCACTGTTTGCCATTGTGTCATGCCCAGGGATGGGAGTGCCAGATGCAAGGAGCACCCTCCATCTCATTGTTGTCTGGGAAACCATGTGGTGCTGCTCACAGGAGCAGCTGCCACCTTGTTTTTGTCACAGCAGCCACATGGAATTAAGTTGAGCTGGTGAACACCTTTTTGTGTGTAAAGTACCTTCTCTTTCTGTACACTCTTTTAATTAATATTGTTGCCATTACTGTTCTTATTCAATTGCTTTTTGCTTTCAGTAAATTGTTACCTCAACCCATAGTCTCTGCTTTTGTCCCTCTCTTGCTGGAGGGAGTGGAGGAAAGAAGAGTGGCTTATTTGGAGTTTAATTTTGGTCTGGAATTAAATTACCATGCACATTATCTTCAAAATAATTTTCCGTGTAAACCTTTTCAACTTTTTTTTTTTTTTTTTTTTTTTTAGTTAACAAATGGCCAAAATTGGCTTTATTTGACAGATTATTTGGGTTTGCATCAGTGACTCAGAGCTGAAAAAGTCCCCTACTATCCCCTACTATCTCTAGTCACCCAACACCACCTGGACATTTTATGCTTCCTGGAGAACATAACCCAACCTAGCCTAGCATGATGCTCTAACATATGCTGTCAGAAAGAGTTGCTTTGATATAGACTTCTAGAGCTTAAAGCTTAGATGGGACTTCTGCACAATAACTATATAAATAATCAAAGGAGAAAAAGTAAAAGTAAAAACAAAAAAAGAAAATCCATAAAGAAAAGACAAAATCCTGTCACTTATGGTAGCATATTTTCTGGTACAATACTTATACCTCTCCTGCACCCTCCTCTGTGCTAGTACAGCTGTTACTGAGGTCATACTATGGGGGTGGGGGGGGAAGAAAAATAAAAGAAAAAATATAAAAAGGGGAACTTTTAGCAATTAAAATAACCCACCTTTGAGGTTCTATTTTAGATGGACTTTTTCAGTAATAGAGTGTGTAACAGGGTCTATACAGGGCCTATACAGAGTAACAGTAACACGACTGTTGTGGCAAAGACAAAGAGCCAGAAGAGGAGCAGGAGCTTCTTATGGTGCATCTTGACTTTTCCATCAAAGCCAAGAACTCTATAAATACCAACCTTTCTGGTACAGCCTTGAAGGCTGACAGCAGAAGAAATAAGTGAGGAGAGGATGAGGGTCCATTTTCTCAGAAAAATTGTCAACTGAGAAGTCAGGGAGATGCAAAAATGGGAGTGCCTGTATTTTGGCACTGAATGTAAGCAGGAATGAAACCAAAATGATGGTTCCACATTTGGTTGCATTCAGACTATGGGAATGTTTGAAAGGCAAATCTAGAATGTAAATGTTTCAGCTTAAATAATTTTTCTGTTTTGCCATAGGCAATGATGAAAACTGTCTCAGGTTATATTTACTTAAAATGTGTAAAATGTTAGTATAAAAAAGGTCTCAAGTAGAGAGGGCATTAGCAATTGACAGCAAAAATGCAATTTAGCTTAAATAGATGTTAGTTTTGTCTCCAATGATTTTTTTATTATTTGTTGTATTCAATTCCATACAATGTCCAAGTATATTTCATAAGGTTTTAATTAGATACAATGCATTTTACTCTCCTCTATATGAGTTTCACTGCAGCAATTGTTTTAGGAATCTGAGCAAACATTATAAGTTATCAGTTAATGAAAAATGGGTTTGTATGTTTCAGTCAAAAATTTCATTGGATTTTCCCCATCTCAAAAAAATGTGAGCAAATTCAAAATTAAACAGACAATAAAATACTACTCATCAATAAACCTGTGCATGTGCTAAATCAGAATATTTTATTCCTCCTATTATTTAAGGTCTTAAGAGATGCAGTGACTATATAATAGGACCACTATCAACCTGCATTTAGAGAATAGTAAATGTAGAGACAAAGAATCCAAAAAAGTTCTTTTGTATTTTGCTTCTTTTTTCTGGCCATAGACATTGCATTGCTAAACATTCAGCTGAAGCAAATAACTTTCTTTTTGCTCAGAATCAAAGACTCGTATTTTTCAGCCCTCTGAAATTGGCTTAGTTAGATTTTTTCAAATTAAAATATTTATAGAGTGATGAAAAGATAGGCAAATACATATAAACTCATTTTCAGAAAGGCACAGGTAATTTCATTCAATGTACTTTCTCTGGGAAGCTTATTTGATGAAACACGCATTTTTTATCTTATTGATGCTTACTTTTGCCTCTAGTTCACAAATACTCTATGCAGGTTTCTCCAAGAGAGTTACAGGGACAGGGTCCATGCTTTAGGTATTTGTGGACCCTGTAAACAGGTTGGTTCCCAATTTTTTAAAGCTCTCCACACTTCTTCCCTTCTTTTCACAATGTCTTAATTCTGTGGAAACGAGAAGCCATAAAATTAGATTACTGAATGATTTGGGTTAGAAGGGACTTTTAAAGATTGTGCTGTCTACCTACCTGCCAGGAATAGGGACATCTATCAATACCTATCAGGTTGCTCAAAGTCCTAAGCAACCTGACCTCAAACACTTCCAGTCATGGGATGTCCAGAGCTCTGGACAACCTGTTCCAGTCCCTCACCATCACCATCATAAAAAACCCTTTGTCCTTACATCCAATCTATATCTACCCCCTTTCAGTTTAAGATCGCTGCCATTTGGTTAAAGGCTTTGAAAAAGAATAAAATTATGTCAGTGGTTTTTCTATGTTGAAGCCTCTAATGTATTCAAGACCATGCTGGGTGAACAACCAGATCTTGTGGAAGGTGTCTCTACTCACTGTAGGGGGGTTGGAAATAGATGATCTTTATGGTTCCTACCAACCCAAACCATTCCATGATTCTATATAAAACAGTGTTAGAACTGTGTAGCAACACAGGAAAATAAAATAGCAACATGCTTTTAATACCATAAATGGTGTTAAAGGTTTATACAGGAAATCTTATACAGGTAAATCTCAGCAGCAGCAGCATCTGTTTCAGCTCTATCAGACTATGCATGAATAAAAACCTGTTTCCTTCTCTCATTAGCCAATTCTCCACATGTGTGTGCACAAAAATATGCTCAAAGAAGCAAGTATACTTTAGGCAGACCACTCTTTCCTCTCTTCCTTCTCCATCAGCTACAACATCAGCTACTCCAATGACAGATTATTGCACTGAGGCAAGAAGGATATTTCTTACCTCCCTTCTTTCTTGAATTTGAATTCTCTGGCAGAAACAGCAGCTTTGGGCTCTCTGACAGGCATGCCAAGGCAGGTGCAACTTCAACAGTCATTGCCTGCTTCTTCACAGAGAAAGTATTTGCTGTTTATCATGATGTTCCCTGTGCCTTTGAGCACACATAAGGTAAGCTCACTGAGGATCCATCGCAGTTCAGAAAACATAGCAAAAATACTGATTATTGTTTCTTCAAAACACAAAAAAAGACTGCATTTTAGCAGTCAAACCTGAGAAATTTTATCTTGGGAAGAAAGCTTTAGAGATTGTAAGAAAACACTCAGAAAACCCTACCCACAGAATTTCACATTCTGTTTTCTCCTAAAAAAGACCAATGGAAGATATAAACAAATTTTTCCTCTAATAAAAATTCTTGGCATCAAATGGGAAGTTATCCTATTAATTAGATAAATAGGATAGGGTTTTTATATTTATTCTTTATATTACAGAAGTGTGGGATAGGAAAGACAGAATCCTACATGAAACATATATACAAGCATCTATTAACACTGCAAACATATATCTGCCCTAAGCTACAGAAATCTTAGCATTCTAAAAAATCCCCCAAATCCACCAAAATCATGACATGAAAAAAGTTAGCTAAAAGAGGTATTTTGAAAACACAAGAGTATGCTCTTGCAGTTTTTGAATTATCACACTAAAAATATTAGTTGTATATTGTCTATTCTTCTTGCCACTGGTGTACGATAAAATATTTTGCTTGAGGAAAAAAGGAGGAGAACATGAAGGAGCCTTTCCCTTTCTGCTTGTGTATTGCCTGCACTTGCTCCCCTCCCATATCATACAGCCTGTTTTGGGGCTCTGGCAAGTTCTTTTGCTGTCTCTGAAAAAAATCTTGGCTCTTTCTGCTCCATTAACATTACAGGTGGAAACTGTATTTACTCCAGGTGGATTTAATGTACAGATTCTGCCTCCCTCTGCCCCTCCTGGTTATATGACTATGTAGGTGGCCTTTAGTTAGGCTTGCTGTTATCATTTCAAGGGCAATAGCATATAGCAAGGAAGTACCTGCATCACTTGCTGGAATTTTAAATGCATTGAATTCCTGGCTTTTCAGTTTCAGCAAAGGAGTTTGGGATCAACTTGAAAGTTTCTTTGTTGGATGAGTCACCAGGTTTTGTTACTACAGAATGACAAACATCTGAAAAATGACAGCCTGCCTAGAGATAAGGATACTAATAAAATGAGAAGCATCATTCCTGCAACAGACATTTTCTTAACTATATTCACAACTGAATGATGGAAAAGGATAAGCAGACATTAATCTGGTCTATTTTATAGAGAGAAAAAAGCGACATGGAACTCTGAAGGTCTAATGGCCATTTATGCATTTTATCTGATTACTCTTTCGATATAATAAACTATTATGAGAAATTGCTGCATTGTTATGATATAAAAATTATTTCCAGGCAATTCTAATACACAAGAAACACAAAGTATATTTATTTCATTTTATTGCTCTGGCTTCTTTTATAGTTAAAAATAAAAATGAGAGATACTCAGAGAGAGAGATGACTTATGCAGGAGACACTATGACTCATAGGCCTCACAAAACAGATGGGACTTGTTATTAGGGCTGGGCAAATCAAATAACGAGTATGCTGAACAGCATACTTACCAGACATTTCAATAACAGGGATAGGGCTTTATTCTCTCTATGTCTTTAGCAATTTCACAGCAGCACAAATTCATTCACTTCAGTGAGACAAGTCCACAGGTGTTAAGAAAAATTTATGTCATGGCTACACATAAAGGGCTGTATGTCAAAAAGTTCTCCTGATCCCATTATTTGTTGTATTTTTTCATGAACATCCATAAATAACTTCAACCATTTCAACACTATTCTCCATATTTTTATATGAGATTTTCTCTTATTGAGGAACAAAATAATGCAAATACTTAAGCACACACGTCCTAATTAGCAGTATAATTGAAATTAACTAGATTGTTCACATGATTGAGTGAACAATTACTTAAATATACTCCAAATCATAACCATAGTGAGTCAGTTGCTCTTCTGTTGTGTGATTCATCCCATGATGAACACAAAATTCTGTGAGTACCCTACCATGCTAGTAGAGCTCTGGATAGTAAACTTGCAAATTTGAATATGCTCGCTTTTGTATAAATTGAATTCTACTAAAGGTATAACATTTTCAAAATCCTTAAGAAATGTACATACTTGTTCCCATTCTCAGAAATTAGGTTAAACACTGAAACAGTTTTATTTGGAACTACCAATTTTCAGTGAAACAATATATGTCACAATTCTGTCTAGCATGAAATTAATCAGCATGACTGAATGACATGAAAATCCATCCAAGACCAACATCAGTTTTAAAAAGTAATGCTCTTATCTTTCCTTTCATGACCTATATATTTTCTCTACCTATTCCTCTTACAGCACAATTTTGGAAATCTTATATAGTGGAAAAAGCTGCTGTGTTCTGCCATTCTCAATAAAAATGTTGCTTAGAAATTGAACAAAATAGAAATAGAATATAGAATATTGAATTTCCAAATATGTGTTTAACAGAAAAGATCTGTAATGATTCTGTAGACAGTAGAGTTCATGAGGAGAAGAAACACACACCTAAGCTTATTACATTTACATACAAATTGATGTAGTCCATCTGGACTTAAGCAAAGCCTTAACACTGGCATGTGTCATTTCCCATGGCATTCTCCTGGAAAAGCTGGCAGACCATGGCTTAGGCACATGCACTGTAGCTGCATTAAGAACGGGCTGGCCAGCCAGGCCCAGAGAGTTGTGACGAATGGTGCTCCATTCAGCTGGTGACCAGTCAGTAATAGTGACCCCCAGGGATCAGTGTTGGCCCCAGTCCTGTTTAATATATTTTTTGATGATCTGGATGAAGGTATTGAGTCTAGCATTAGCAAATTTGCAGATGACACCAAGCTGAGTCACAGTGTTGACCTTCTGGAGTGTAGGAAGGCCCTGCAAGAGGGACCTGGACAGGCTGGATTGATGGGCCAAGACCAACAGCATAAGGTTCAACAAAACTGAGTGCCAAGTCCTGCATTTTGGCCACAACCACCCCATACAGGGCTACAGGCTAGAAGCAGAGAGGCTGGAAAGCTGTCCAGTGGAAAAGGATTATCACTGGTCCACAGCAGCTAAACATGAGCCAGCTGTGCCCAGGTGGCCAAGAAGGCCAATGGCATCCTGGCTTGGATCAGTAATAGTGTGGCCAGCAGGACCAGGACAGTGATTTTCCCCCTATACTTGGCACTGATGAGACACATCTCAAGTCCTGTATTTATTTCTGGGCCCTCAATTCAGGAAAGACATTGAAATTCTGGAAAGTGTGAAGAAAAAGTAAACAGAGCTGGTGAAGGGTCTAGAGCGCAAGTGTTTCAAGGAGCAGCTGAGGGAACTGGGGTTGTTTAGTTCGGAGAAGAGGAGGCTCAGGAGTGACCTTATCACTCTCTGGAACTACCTGAAAGGTGGCTGTAGCCAGGTGGTGGTCCATCTCTTCTCCCAGCCAGTGACAGGACAAGAGGACACAGTTTTAAGCTGTACCATGGGAGGATTAGGTAGGACATTAGGAATAAATTCTTCACAAAAAAGGTGACTATATTTTGGAATGGGCTTCCTGGGGTGGTGGTGGAGTCACCATCCCTGGAGGTGTTTAAGGAAAGGCTTGCCATAGCACATAGTGCCATGGTCTACTGACATGGCAGTGTTAGGTCATAGGTTGGATTTTATGATCTTAGAGCTGTTTGCCAACCTAATTGTTTCTATGAAATCTCTGGGGAAAAATCACTAGATTCAGCTGAGGCAAATGGGAATTTGATTATAAAACAGCATGTATTATATTCTTCTATTCTCAGAAATAGATTAATAGAAATAATAATGCCTAGGGCTGAGAAGCAGAGGAGGCTTTCCAATGTCATTCTCTTTACTGTCTGTATTACACAACGAATTTCAGAGAGCTGTGCCAGGAAGACAGTAAATATAATATTTTCCTCTTTTAGAATATATAAGATAGATATGAACAAATCTCTTCTGACTTTGAGGCTGAGTGCACCAAGTGATGCACTTCTCTGTGCTACTTATGAACAATCGAGCAAAGCTGAATGCACTAACAGCTGTTGTACTGGCTATGAACAGTTTTGCCCTCTCCAGCACAGGGAATAACAAAGTCGAACTCATGCCTCCAAGAGTATCTTGTTTGTCTCATGACTCTTGAGATTGTTTGCTCAGAGGGGCATCACATCCTCTCCATGCCTTTTTCTCGCTCTAACAATCTGATGCTGCTGCCACTAGTTTTGCTTCAATTGGAGAATGATGCTCAAAGATTTTGAGTTACAAATCTGCACAGAGACTCAAAACATATGCAGGTAGGATTTCAGAGTTTGAGGAGTGGATTTTTAGGGTTTTGATTTTGGTTTGTTTGTTTTTTAATGATTCTTTGAAAAAAAAAAAAATCCTAGCAGTGATTATAAAAGACTCATCATATTAACTTTCTACCATGTTTGCCATGAATTTACTTGAGCTGTAATAGAGCTCGAGCCAATATCATAGAAGATTCCACATCTAATCCTGCCACCAAGAAGATGAACAGCCGCACACTTATAGAACATCTCCAAGGTTTCTTTTAATAAAGACATCATAAATGAGAAAATGATTCTATTGCTTCTGTAGAAAATAAAGAATTCATGTCATGGAAAGCTTGATTATGATAGTTGTACTATATAGATGAAACTCTTGCATTTTGGAAATTAATCAATCTGGTTTCCTACTTCTGGCTTTATAACAGATTTCTTCTAAAAACCTAAACTAGTCTCTTTATCTCTTCATGTCACAAATTCCAGTTTTTCCCTGCCAGAATAATATTTCCATCCTGTTGACTTTTTTTGTCTATTTCAATTTTCATCTCTCTAGAGAAATGACAGTAGAAGTCGACATTGAGCACAAGGCAAGGTGTGTGGCAATCCTTAAAAACTGGGCCAGAAGAATCAATTTTAACTAATTCTCTGCAAAGAGCAGATGGTCAAAATTAGGGTTTATTTTATATTAAGGCTTGTCCAAGTCATCTATGCAGAAATCTTAACCACTGCAGGTCTCATGCTTTGTATTTCAATGTACTGTGGTAGCCCAAATAATAAGTCTTTGAATTAAAGAGCATTAATACATACATTACACTGAAGGATGATGTTGCAAGAGGATTAAGAGGATGAAGAAATGTTCACCAAAATTAAAACAAATTTATTTCCATCACTTTGTGACTAAATCGTCATATAGTACAGGTTTCATTCTATTTCCCAGTGGTATCTGCTACTTCATTAAACTTGTTTCCATTAAAACAAACAAACAAACAAGCAAAAAACATAAAGTGTCTGGTTACAGTTAGATCTGTACTTCATGAGTTGTAAATAGTGTAAAGCTTATGATGAATGAAATAGAACATTTCAGGAAAAAAATACAGTCAAGAAATTGAGTATGATCATGAATAAGCAGATTTTCCCTCTCTCCCCATCACAAGAGTAATACATATTTAATATTTATACTAGATTCTCAAAATTAAAAACCTGAGTTCTAGTCTAATTCTCACTGATTTCTCATTGATAAGGGATAAACATCTTAATAGCTAGGAGCCATAAATCAGACATTTTCAGGAAGTCAGTAATTATGCATTCCTCATCAATTTACCCATCACACATATTACTATGTACTTTTTATGTCAGCTGTGGCCTATATAAAGACCCCTCAAACTGATGTAACATCTAATTGTTTTAAAGCATAGAGAGATTTTTGAAAAACTAGATACCAAATGTACTGAAATTGTTATCGCAATCTCAACAAGTATGTCTGACAACTTTTTATCATAATATTTGTGTCTTGGATCTTCAAGAGTTTTCTACATTACTAGTAATAACAATTGATCTTTCAGATACCCATGAAAGCTCACAAATTATTAGGTGAAAAAGAGAGAAATCTCTCTTGATAGTCCAGGTAGTATGTTCACTGCAGTAAGAAATTTGCTATTGCTGTAGATATAGATAAGATCAACTAAATTAGGCCTATAAATAATGATAATAATATAATGTATACAAAGAGTTTAGGAAACGAAGTTAATAAATTCTCTATAAGAATAAAACCAGTATGCATTGCTGCAATTAATTCACGTTGAGATAAAGAAAAGTTAGTGAGTACACTTTAATTCTCTTATTTCTCAAGTTTTGAAGCTACGCAGATAAAGAAAAAAAAAAAGTGAAATGGTTTAGAAGCATATCATTGCAAATACTAGTGTTTGCTTTCCCAAAAAAAGGCAAAAGAAGGAAAACGTATGCTCATAGGTGACCAGATTGAGGAACATTTCCTGTTCAAGCATTGCATCACCGTCATGGCCCAGTAACTTGATGCTCTACCCACTTAACCATCTGTTCTATCCTACAGCTATTTAACTTCAGAAATGAAATTTCTAACCAGTAGTGTTTCTTGTTAATGTAGAATGTGTAACTATTATTTCTGCATAAAAAGATAAATATAATCATCCATTTTAGGTACGTGAATTAGCTCTGACGCTATAAAAACTATAATTCTTATGATGAGGCAAAATAATTAGAGGAATCGATGACAAGAAAGAACAGTAACTACACTTTCTACCCATTTACAGTCACACCTGCTTAGAGATTAAATTGTATTTTTATGCTACATTAAAACAGCATTTTCTACAGGAATGCTTTATGTTTCCAAAAAGCAATTGCAAATGCCTTTGTGAACTCAGCAGTATTTTGTGTTCTGCAGCCAGCACTTGCGTTAGTGTCAATTAACCTGTAATTCCACTTCCAAGAGAGGAAAAAAACCAAATGTCACTCAGAGAAACATGCATATACTTCTATTCAATGTGAAGTTTGTTGAAAGTTTGTCGTGAGAGTTTTGTCAGCCTTTGCAAGCTCTTGAATCAGGCAGATAAAACTATAATGTAGAGTTTGATCTGAATGCATCCTTCTAAAATGGTCTCTTTCAGATGATTTGCAGTCAGGGAATGCATATTTTTGTCTAAGCACTCCAATGTCCCAGCTACTGTAACATTTATGCCAATTTTGATAATCAGATTTTATTACATAGTTAATATATTTATTTATTTTTATTTTAATCTTGTCATATTTTTGTAAGGGCAAAATAATTTTCTTCAGGAACCACTGATCATTATTTCTGCAAAATCTCCTCTACCATGTCCCTGAATTTCTTTTCCTTTCAAGAAGTTAGAAACATACCTGGATATTACCAGGCTGTTCTTTCTCCGGGCATCTCAGTCGAGTGGAAAGAATTGTAGTAAGTGCTTTAGCTACTGTATTTCCTGTGAGAACTCACAGAGAAAACCAAATATATTGTTTAATGTCTCCTAGAATCAAAAGAAACAGCAGGAGAACATCTGTTCTGCAGCTTTACACCTTGGGGAAAGGGTTTATAAAGCTATTCTATCTGGCTGGTGTGGTTTCAACAATTATGAAGGGATTGGGGTTAATTTAGTCTTTTTTTTCTTTTTTTTTTTTTTTTTTTGTTTTTTTGTTTTTTGGGGTTTT
>JAOTQP010001286.1:73184973-73212422 GCA_026413545.1 Cichladusa arquata | reverse complement strand
CAGCGAGCCCCGAGGGGACAGCGGGAGCAGGGACGGGGCAGGAGAGACCCGGCAGGGACGGGCCTGACACACCGAGAGACCCCAGGGGACACGGCTTCACTGCGGGCACCGGGAATGCTCCGGGATGGAGCAGGGAAAAGCGTGAGAAGGGATCAGCATAGAGGAGCTGCTCTGGGCTGACTGCTCTCTCATTCCCATTCCTGTGTGCCCCTCAGTGAAGGAGAAGATTCCTGGGAATGAACGCTGAGCTGACGCTGAGCCTGGAAACAAGGGGGAATGGAGGGGCTATGGCTTACTTTCTTTTTTTCTCACCATCCAACTCTTTTTAACTGTCAAGAAATGAAACTAATTTTCCCTAAGTTGGGTCCATTTTGTCCGTGTAATTACTCTCAGCCGTCTCCCTGTCCTTATCTCAATCTTTGAGAATTTCCATCTTGTTTCCCCATATGTACTGCTGACAAGAAGCATTGAGAGAATGGCTGGATAGGGGTCTAGGAGACAATCAACGTCAACCCACTACATCCTCATACTACTCAAGGAAAAAAAATATTTCATCATACTATGCTGTCCAGTAAACTTGGAGAGCAACCTAAAAAGAGATTTGATACTTTGTAAATCTGTAGAGTGCTAATAGGGGTCCATAACATGACAAGCAGAGAAATAACGTGCATTTTGTATAAAAGAGAAATGGGATGAAAAACTAAGATAAAATTCAGGCTGTGACCTGGAGCTGTTCCACCCACAGATCTCACATTGATGCTAACCATTAGGCAGCTGCAAGCCACTGTTCTGAAAAATAAATGTCTCTAAATGAAAATGGTTTGACCTTTTTATAGAACTGAAGAATAAACAGGAAGCAATCTCTATGATGACATGATTTGTATACAATAGATAAGAACTTTTAGCTATTTCTTTTTTTCTTTTACTGGAGATGGGGACAGGTGGATGGAGACACAAATAAGAGACTGAAGTGGCTAAGTATCTTCTGTTTTCTTGGACAATTACAAAAGTAGAATAAGTATTTTACTGAAAAACCCCAATAACTGTTTGAATACATTCATTTCATGTGGCATCTGGATTTTGGTGAAAATATTCAGAGGATCATAGAATCATGAAATTGTTTGGGTTCAAAGGGACTTTAAAGATCATCTAGTTCAAATCCCCCTGCTGGGGACAGAGACAACTTTCACTAGACCAAATTGCTCAGAGCCTCATCCACGCTGGCCTTGATTGCTTCCAGGGATGGGGCATCCATGACTGCTTTAGGCAAACAGCTCCAGCGCCCTACTACCTTTAGAATTTTGTTTTTCTAATATCTAGTCCCTCACAGTTCTCCTCTTGGTGGCCTCCTCTGGACTCATTCCAACAGGTCCGTGTCCTTCCTGTGCTGGGGCCCCCAGAGCTGGATGCAGCCCTGCAGGTGGAGTCTCACCAGAGCAGAGGGGCAGAATCCCCTCCCTCCCCTGCTGCCCACGCTGCTTTGGATGCAGCCCAGGACATGTTTGGTTTCTGGGCTGTCAGTGCACACTGCTGGGTCCTCTCCAGCCTCTCACCCACCAACACCCCCAAGTCCTTCTTGCCGGGGCTGCTCTCAACCTCTTCATCCCCCAGCCTGTGTTGAGAGCAGAGTTTGCCCTGACCCAGGGGCAGCACCTGGCACTTGGCCTTGTTGAACCTCATGTGGTCCAAGTGCGGCCACTTCTTGAGCCTGTTCAGGTCCCTCTGCATGGCATCCCATCCTTCAGGTGTGTCAGCTGCACTACTCAGCTTGAGGTCATCTGCAAATTTTGAGATGAGGATGCGTATGTGCATCATAGAAAAAACAACATTAGAAGTTGCCAGTTAAAGAATCAAGAACTCTGTGAGCTTTTCTCATGACTTACAGAACTAACATTGTCAGCAGTGTCAGCTCGAGGCTGACTCTAAACAACAATATTTTAGCTGCCAATTACATTTTATATTCAAAGATTGTCATCACAAAGGGGGGATACAAGGAGATAAATCTATTTATCTTATCAAATCCATGAAAGGTTAATGTAAGTACTGACCAAGTTCTGCAAACACTGATACAAAAAACAGACAAAAAATTTAGAGGGGCCTTCCATCTGTTTAGCCAGAATATAATAGCAAAAGTGAATAATAAACACATTTTTGTAGTTAATTAAAAAAATTGCAATGTAGTATTGTGACTTTTCCATCACAATAAGTTAAGGCTAGATAAATTTATAGACGTGCATGATCACAAATGATGGAATATGATAAAAGAATTTCCAATTATATAATTTAGGCTAGATGGACATTTGTTTGCTGTAGCCCTAGCATTCATACAAGATTCCAATAAAACATGGTAAATTTGGTAAAGCTGACTAAACTATTCTGTTGCATAAAAGTTCTCAATTAATTCACTTTTAAGTTATATTCATGTATATTTAATATTTTCTTATTTTTTCTCTATATATATTGTAAGAAGTTAACAGGAAATATTTGCATGAAATAGCTAAGAGTTTTATTAGAATGAATTCTTCCTAATCTGTGACTTCTTAGCTGTTATCTGACTTGATATTTCATGATAATTTTTTTCTCTACTGTATGCTTTGTATTGCAGCTTTTTAATTATGAGTATTAATTTCCATGTATTTATTTTTACAGTTTGGAGCTGTTTCTATTGTCTCAATGGGTAACATTTTCTGCTAAATGAATTAATTTTGTGAGACATTTGGCCCCAGTTTGGTAGAGAAATTAATGGACTTTCCTTGGTCTACATTTTACCTTCTGGTGCATCAGATTCTGCTTAAAGACTTAGCATTTGTTTCCACTATTCATGCCTGGACATCATAAAATATTTCAAGCTTCTCATGTTACATAGACAGTCACTATTGGCTACACTTAGCATTTTTTTCAGCAAAGTGGTATTTTGTGTTATATAAAATTTTGAAGTAATGCTCTTGTAAAGAATCCCAGGATAGGCAGCAGCTCCACCTATGCAGCCACAATGCAGTTCTATTCTTGGAAGAATCTCTGCTGCCTCTGTTTGCCGTCCATGAAGAATTACTCTTAATCTGTTCTAAGTCTGGATCATTTTATCTGTTTGAGCCTGACATATTTTGCTGATGAGGTGGAAAATGCCAGCATCATTTGCTGTAGACATTTCTTCATTCAACTCCTTTCTGAATTTATAAGTTATTTTGAAAGCATAAACGTAATTTAATAAATATTCTTCAATTTAATGCTAATTGTTTGAAGCTGATGTGATGGTTCAAAACTTCCTTTCACAAGATATGTCTGTTAGAATTTACCTCAAATGATTTCAAGCCCAAATCACTGATAATTAGAACATATGCTCTTGGTTTTTTCCTCAATATAAATATAATGTGACTCAACTGGAATTCCTAATCAGAATGTAACTATTCTATCCTGATTAGAACTAATTGGAGAAAAGACAATTTTCATTGGTTTATTCAATATACTTGCATGTATAAAATCTTTGTCAGACAGTATCCAATGGAAAAACAGTACGCTAAAAGGTAAATATAATAAAATTATATGCCTAAGAAAACAGTACTCCGATACCTGCTACAAAAGAAGTTGCAGCACTATCAGGCAGAGAGCTTGAGGCTCAGATTTGAGAGCATTGTTAATTTAATGTTCACTATGCAAATTTCACTGCTTGAAGCCCTTCTTTTCCTGGTGAGAACTCCTGAACTTACACTCAGCTTCCTGTACATTGGTAACTTCTTTTGGATCAAGGTCAGGGAATGCCAGTAGGATATGGAATGGGAAATTTTTCACTGCATCTCTTGTGTTTGTTTCCCAAGCTGCCAGTTTTTCATAGTATTTCTGCTAGTCAAGAAGGTCTGCAATCCAAAAATTCACCCTTGACTGGGCTACCAAGAGAACATTAAAATAGATCAGTAAATCACCTGTTCAATCAGTTAAAAGTAATATTGGATATTCTGTGGTATCATATTAGCATCTCAGCAGTTCCATGGCATGCCATATAAGTATGTCAGCATACTTGTGACTAAAGTGCAAAAGCATATTAAAAGATAAATAAAATGTTTTAGTGAAGCCAAGCCTCCCCCACTGGGCAAATAATTTTTCTAACCAAATTTACCGAAGTGGAAAGAAAGGAAGAGGTGAAAGTTCTGTCTGTGAACTAGTGGGTAACAGTTCAGCAGCTGCTCAAATTATTCTCAAGTACTTCGGCACGTCTCTAGATAAAAACCTACATGGTTCAGAGGATTTGATGTAGACAGGAACATTTGTCAAATGATAACCAAACTTTTTCAACTTACATTTGTGAAGTTACACAGCTGAACTATGGCAGCCTTTTTCACTAATCTATTAGTTAAAGAAGAAAGCCACAAGGCATGACATGCCTTCAAATCTATCTATATCTGTAAGCAGATGTGTATATTCAGGAATGCATTATAAGCATCATTAATACTGATACAGAAAGATACTGCAGTCATCTTTCATAACCATAGGTTTCACACATGCAGTCTGCCTGAACATCCTTCCTCAGTTCAGAGTGTTCATCTGTCTTGTAGGAATGGTTCAGCATTTCCATTCATCATTTGAATGAGATGAGGTAAAACCTCTACTTTTTCTTTCCTTTTCTTTTTCTTTTTTTTTAAAGGCTTGAACTAGTGTGTTTTCATGGACTGTGCTTTCTGAGCCCATTAATAGTAATGATGTTATATGGTTCACTGTAGTCCTTTCCATGGGCTGCTGCTCATATCAGAGCAAGTAATAAAGAGGCAAAGCCCTCCTGGATGGAAATGCATGGCCTCACTGGAGTGGGTGAGTGGTGAGCAGTTAAAAGCATGAAGTAATAGAATCCACTATTTTGCCTCAAAAAAGAAACAAGTAAGCAAACACACACACACACACACACACACACACACATACAAACAAAAAAAAAAAAAAAAAAAAAAAACAACAAAACCTTCAAAAGTTGAAATTAACTCTAGTTTTTTCTTGTCCATTTTTAATAGAATTTCATGCTTAGACACATTCACAGGAGTAAACAGTGAATTTTTCTGTATGTCTTATATAGGATATTATTTTGAACTGCTTGTTCATTGCTCTCTTCTAGATACATGAATAAAAGTGAAAGCTCACAACCCTCCCTATTCCCCAGGAAACAATCAGCTATGCCAACATTCCACCACATCCTGAACTGTGCTGCAACCTTTGTCTCCACAGTCTGAAATTATTTTATGGCATCCAGAATTGTGATAATCATTATGCCTTGAAATAGACTTCAAATGTTGTATTTGTGTGAAAAAATAGGAGTGAATCAATTTTATTCAGAATTTTCTCATCTTCCTTCCTTTACACCCGGACCTGGGTTGCTGGCATCCATGTGTAGTTTCTCCCTCTTTTTTTCTTTTCAAAATTCAGGTGTCCATATAAGCTGTACATTTGTGAACTGATAAATATCTATCTTCCAGAAGTCTCTAAATGTGCTTTATGACACTGTGTGGGAATGAGGCCTACTGCCGTGATATATGGCATATGTATGCCATATGAGTCGTGGCATATGTACATGGTAAAAGATACAGGGTAAAGGGATTTTCATGAGATATGCAATGATGAGATTTCTGTGGGTAGTATGGGATTTCTGTGGACATGATGACCTGCTGAGGTGATGACAAGTTTTCAGGCAGAAGCTAGGCAGTCCTTGTTCCTGCAGTTGGCAAGGTGGAAGTGTGGGACACTAATGTGTCCCAGTTCCATTATGTCCTTGTGTAAGACCCACAGACTTTGCAATCTTTATTTGTAAATCTTGATATCCTTCATTTACACATAAATTGCTTCACCCCTCCATTTATGACGGCGGTAACAGAATATTTGACTACACTCTCACCTCCACTTATCCTGAAAGTATAAATTGGTGTTTGAAATCCTCAGCGGTAGAATTTGGGCATATGATGACCTTGCATGCAAGTGGATGAGGCTTGCTTCTCTTTCCTTCCCAAAGTGGTGATACCTGTGTGATAAGATTTGCACATCCAACTGCACTGGAGTATACCCAGGGACTCTTGTTCACCATGCTATACACTTATATTTTGCATGTGCAGTAAATTTATCACCAGCAATCTGAAAGAATCTATAACTTGTTGCTCCAATGCACTATTGGTGAATCTGTGTTCCTGAAAGTTCCTTTTGAATTCCTCCAGACTTTTAGTGTTTGATTGGTTAAAATTCACTATTTTTGACTCTCATTATGAATCAGATCAGACTTAGAGTACATCCCACATGATTTATGCATCTGGGGTCTTAACACAAACAGACTTTTATTTCCAGACTGGTTCTAATCAGAAATAAAGCCCAGCTGCACCCAGCCCCTCTGATTCGTTAGGACCCGCTGGAGCCAGGGGGTTTATTTTCTCCCAAATCTCTATACTCTTAACACACAGGTCTGAGCTGAGAGTCACAGCACAGAAAGCATTACTCACAGGAGATAAAACTGATACTCTCAAGTCAGGACTGCTGTGACCAAGAATGAGTGAGGACACTTACAATTGGCAGCTACAGCAATCTACACTGCCAACCCAGCATACTCCACTGAATTAGCTTCTCGAGTGCCTACACAGTCCAAACAAAATACCACAACATCACAGCAGAAAAACTGTCTTTCTCTACAATGAACTTAACTACAGTATAGCAGGATAAGGGAGAGCAAAACAGACCCCAAAAAGCCAGGTAAAAGTAGCCATTACAATTTGCCAATCTGTGTAAGATGTGAAATCAGAAAATTCAAATAATGTTGACAGGCAATCAAAGCATGCTAAAAAAAAAACAAAAGAAAATCAAATGAAACCAAATCGAAACCAAACCATCTCAACGAAACCAAGCCAAGCCAAACCCAAAACCAACATCAATGAAAAAACTCCAACCAAACAAAGCAAGCAAAGAACCCCCCAACAAAACCAACCAACCAACCAACCAACCAACCAACGAATCAAACATGTTACTCCCCAGCAAAACCCCAATGCTTGCCTCCCAAAACCAAAAACCACCACCAATCCCTCTAGGCATTCTCTAGAAAGTTCCATAAAGCAATGAAAATGGAAAAACCCCACAAGATCAATTTCCTGCTGTACACAAGGAAGGAAACAATGGAAATATTCTGGGTATGCACTCCAGATGTTGATACTGGATCTTCTTCAAAAGTAGCTAAGCAAGGGAACAGAGGTGCCCTCAAAACCCTAAGGAAAACTCATAGATAATCTAATATAGATAATGGTCATTCAGCATTGTACAAAAGAACAGCAACTGACAGTCAGGAGAGTAAAGGACTCATTTTCACATTATCAACAGAAGTATGAAAAGGACAAAAAAAAATTTGTTTTTTAATTATTTTCCCTTTCATCTGTTTGCTTACTTTCATACCATGGACATATCTTCCATTTGCTCATGAAACACAGACATTTTTCAGATAGATCAGACACAAAAGACCATAGATCAGAAATGATGCCTGCAGATACCTAGATGACATTAATTAGAACCTTTGTTTGGCATAAGAAAGCCATGGCTGTTGTCTTGGAGACCAAGTGAATTAATTCAGACTGTTTTTCTCAGAGGTATGGCATTACAAATAACCTGCACATACATCTCTTTCAAATGCAAAATGGTCTTTAAGCCCAAATATAAAATTTTTCTGAAGCTGAAAGAAAAAGTGGCATCATTTCTGTTTTAGGAATGTAATCTTAATTTCATATCTACAGAATTTTAAGAACAAAATGGTTGATATTCACAAATCTTAATTGGTGAGGCTTTCAGAGCAGACACCATAGACACTACACAACTTGCAAATGTGCACTCTCTAAAAGAAGCTGAACAGGAACTATGAAAGCATATTTTTCTTAAAAAGTATGTTAATTTAACAGATGGTTTAAAATACTTAAGAGTTTGTGCCCAGAGGATGACGAAGAAAGCATCAGTGAAAACATTAAGCAACAAGTAAAACTGCAATATTTCTGCATAGCAGGATATGTTTAACTTTCTTTTACAAGGCTGAGGAGACACTGAGAAGAATTTTATGGTGAAGAAACTGTAGAGTTACTTCCAGGCTCTGATCCAATCAGAGTGGAAACCTGCTCTGGCAGGTCTATTTACTCTGAATACCAAGCTCCATTGTCTGACAGAGCAGCACTATCAGAGAGTTGATCAGCAAGATGCATAATGTAGAGAGGTCAGAATTAATTAGGATTTGCTTCTGACACTTTAGAGCTAAAACATCACACTTCATGCTTCAATTCCTTTAACTAAAAATACCTTCCTGATTGCAGGCCACCTCTTATTTTACCAGCAGTCACTGAGATTGAGAGAGCACTCACTGCCAATTGTATTATTTATTTATTAGCATTCCAAGTGGGGGACAACAGTAAAGCAATTTCTTTCCTGTGGATTTTAGCAGAATGCAAACAATGCTATGACAAAATGCATGTTTTCTTAAAATTAGGGTTGAAAAGTCCTTACTATTTAAAGATCTTATTCGTAAAAATCCACCTGCTTAGTAAGACCTGTTGTACTGGATCAGAACAAAAACACATTTAGCCCAGCATTCTATCCATAAGAGTGGACAAAAATAAACATTCAGGAAAAGGTATATAAAAAATAATAATCAATAGGAATGCCTTCCAGTTATAACCTCCACTGTTCTAAACATCTGATTCAGGAAATTCCTGAATTGTAGCTGGAACCCTACACATAGATTCTATATCCATAGAATTGTAGCTTCAACTGGCAGCAACTAGGATACTTGCTTTAACACCTTTCCCTTGCAAAAATTTTAACGTTCTTTCCTCATTTTGTCAGTTCATTTTAAGTAATGAGCAATTATGGAGGATGCTTGGAAGAATTACTAACAATTACTAATAATTTCTTCAGTCAAGAAACCTAGAGGGTTTCTGTGAATGAGGTCCTGGATAGTCTGCTCTACAGCTCTTCAGTCTTCAAGGATCTCACAAGTTTTCCAAACCTATCTGCTTTCCCTTGGATACTGTAATTCAGAGGAAATATCCTAGTTCTGTAGCATATATAGTGAGGATCAAATCTTTTAGGGACCTAATACTTTCAGAATTATCTAAAAAGGCAATAGATCTGTTTTTTAGGTAGACTTGGGTGTGCCAACCTTAATAATTTCTTCATCAGTTAACTGTCATTAACTGTCATTTCATCCTTGTTTCTAATCTGTTCTTCCTCTAAAATCACAAATTGATTCAACAGCTCTGTATCCACATCAATCATGAAGCAGGCAGTAAGTAATGAAGCATTCATAAAGAAAGCTCACAAAATACTTAATTTTATTCCTTATACTTAATTTTATTCCTTTTCTGGGTTTTGGTGGTTTTAGCAAGTATTCCTTGCATTCTTTTTTCTTAAGTATATAATTTTGTTTCTGTAGAAGCAGTAATCTCAATTTTTTAGGAAGCATTTCAGCATTGGGGAAGGAGGTATCTGAGTAAACTGTTCCAGATTATAAATATGTTTATGCTTATCTTTACATTAAATGCAAAGAAAACATTACTTTTCAACACTTCCATTATTTTTTCCAGATCCCACTTGTATAAGCTTTTAAAAAGAAACATAAACTGTAAGCCTGAGATGGTCTTTGTGATAATTTGGAATAACCTACTCCATGGAAGGAGTTTCTGTATGAAAAGACATCACCTAAGATTTTTGATTTATTGCATTTCGTTAAAATAAAATCTCATATGAGAAGTATTTTGCAATACCGCTAAAGATATTCGTGTTCTCTTTGCATGTGATAATTAAGAAGTATAATTAGTTTGTAAGTAAAGCTGACTTCCTGATGCTTTAATACAAGGTGAAGGTGTTTTTTGTTTATAATAATTGAAAGTATAAAATTGTGAGTAAATTTCAATATGATTTTGTTTCTAATGACAGAACAGAGCTGAAAGAGATGACAGAGTTTGCTGTTGTTTGTGTTGCTTGTTGTGTGGTTCTTGCTACATTAAATGGTGCTGTATAATATTGTTTCATAAACTTTGGAGAAGAATGTAAAGCTTTGTAAAAGCACAAAATAGGAAAGAAAACTGAAGAATATAGTGCCTTAAGAGCAAGATGTTAAAGATAGAGAGAGTGGGGAAAATGGAATGCCAGTGTGGTGGTCTTTTCTGCTTGATGACCACTGTTTTCAGTAATCACTAGATGGCTCTAGTGATAATTACCTCTAGAGACTGTCTATTCCAACACCCCCTGCTCCATGCCTGATGTTACCAAAGACCTCAAAATTAAAAACTGTCATTTCAAAAATCTCTGTAATTTATGACATGTAAAGTTATTGTTAAGCATCTGAGGTGTTTGGGTGTTTTTTTTCATGCTGTTGCCAGATTCTTGTGCCCAAAACACATGTGTTTCACCAAAACACATCCTTTTGAAAACTTAGAATTAAGAAAAACTTATAATTAATTTTGACACTAGAATTAAGGTACAGGTTGATACAGCCTGTAACTTGTCCCTTCCAAAGACAGAAACTGGATTCTAAAATTACCTGCATACAATCTACTAGTTTTAATTAGGTTTTATATCTATAGTCTCATTTATCTTTTGATAAAAGGAAAGAAAAATTAATTTTGTTGTCAGGGAAAGGTGAAGAGAAAACAGAGATATTGCAGAGAAAACAGAGATAGAAATGATAGAGGGAGCAAGATGAGTTATTATGTCAATTCCTGAAAATTGGTGTTCACAATCAATTTAGACCGTCCCCATTAACAGCTAAGAACTTATCATGCATTTGGTCATCAGGGGTGCAAGTCAGGTGCCTGCACACTTAGCACTGACAACGATTCAGGCAGGCAGCAGAGAGAGTATAGCTCTCTCCCCTTGCTCTTCCATACAGCTTCCTTTAAGTCCTAAGTCTCACCTGCTTGATCTAAGCAGAATTTCTAGAACATCCTATACAGCAAGAGATGCAATAGCATAACATGGGAAAATGTCTGACCTGGAACAGAAACTGAAAAAAATTATGCCATCTATAAGAATAACCTGCTATCATTCTGGAAGTAATTTTAAGATATTTAATATAATTCTCTATGTGTTTCTAGTAAAGGGCTAGGGATTGTATTCTGTTCTCTTACAGACAATCTGAAGTAAAATTTATGTCTTATCAATTCTAAGACACATGCATACTGGACATTTCATTTACAGTTTTCCAGTTTTGGCTGTGCACCAAAACCAAGCCTCTTCTCGTAACTGATAGTCCTGGCCTCACTTTGCAGTGCAGACAGGTACCTACCTTATCAATGTTGGGATTGTTTTTCTTTTTATTGTGTGACCTTTATACAAAAGACAGAACAAACCACAAATCTGTGTAATGAAATCAAAATATATTTTCCAGCAGTAAGTCAGAAAATCAACTCTCGGGAATAGACACTTTTCTGTATCTTTCGCTGAGTCACTATCTGACAAAGGAAAACTATCCTTTGTTCAAGGAATTGACAAGACAGTATATCATAAGTTTGTCTTCTCATAAGGTTTAAAATAACTTTGTGTACTAAGAAAAAAAGGAGGCGAAGTAGAAACTACTCTTTTAGAGTGATAGAAGAAACATGGGTTTTGAGGTATTCATTACGCACCAGATAAAAATAATATCCTCAAGAAAATCCTAGATGTGGCTCGAAGGTTTGGAAACTGTTTGTCCACTAGAGAAGTTCTCATGGACTGATTTCCACAGGCATGATTTGAAACAAGTCAGGTTTGTTAGCCTTTTTGTCTGTCATCACATTTATAAATATTCAATCCCTCTTTTTCTGCTAGCAGAAGTCTCATGATGAATGAAGGTGTTACTCTGTCTTAGGTTCTACAGTTTTTTCTCCCCTCTCATAAGCCTTCATTTTTTTCTCTCCTTGACATTTCATAGATTTTTGTGGTTTTGTGTGTGCGTGTGTGTGTATCTGTTTTCCCCCACTTTACAATATGTGCTGGTTTCTGGCAAATAAACTGAATTAAAACAAAAACCAGTTTTTTTAAAAAAAAAAAAAAAAAAAAAAAAAAACAAAAAAAAAAAAAAAGAAAGAGCAAAGCACATTGTGTTTAACGATTAAGAAAGTGATTATAAAACATAATTATAAGAAATTTTTTTTGAGAAGAAAATTTTTGTAAGCTAAAAATAAATGCATATTTACCATGCACAGATGCTCGGCAATGATAAATATTTTAAACAACATATTTTTAAAAAAGTTTGATCTCACATTCAGTTTAATAAAAAAAATAAGCAGATGGCAGCACAGTATGTGCCTTTTGGATATTGTGATAAGATCTCCATTGCTGAAATGTGAAAATTACCTTGTGGCTACTTCATCAGAATAGTAAACTATGCTGTTTGAAATGCAGAAACAAACATTTAGAATTATGAGTTCACTCAGCATGCAGGAAAGTTTTCAAAGCAAATTACAGTTCGAGTTCTGAACAGATTTTTTTACTTCAATAATTTTTGTAATACTACATTTAAAAGATCCCCTTAAAGCAGCCATTAGTTAGGCTTCCTGCCTTCTTTTAATATGCCAATAATAAATTTTATAGCTACAATAAAGTACACAATACCTGAAAATTGCTGTTGTGAGATCTTCTGCCACTCAGAAGTTAATTAAGAAATGTTATACCATTAAATGCAGTATGACATAGTATGTTCCACAGCACTTAAATAGTTTTAATTATGTCTCTGGAATGCACAGAAGCTTAAATATATTTTGGAGTTTGTTTGACTTTTAATATTATTTTTCAAGTGATATATACCAAGGGTACATTTGTTCACCTGAATCCAAATGACTAGAGAAAAATAGTTACAACATTGAACAAGAAAGGCAATGACAATAAGTGTTCTTGAAGAAAGAGCTAGGGTTATTTATCAACATTATATTTATCAAAGCATACTCCCTACTTGGCTCCAGACATTTTAAGAGCCACTTCCTTAGAGGGATAAGCCTCTAAGCACAAGGCTTCTACTACGTATTTGCAGTCCTATTTTAAAGAGTGTTTAGGGAAAGTAAGGCTGACTGCTGTGTGAAGAAGCATGGGTTGCAAGTACCTGGCATTTACAAGCAGTCGTGACTGGATTTGTCTGCACTCCAGGCTGGCTGAATGTAAGCCAGCAGCAGACCAGAAGATGCTGAGGTACAATTAACGTGGCACTGAGTTTGAACTAATAAGCCTTGCTGGGAGACAGGGCTTTCAGGCTGGTGTGACACTCCGGCTCAGCGCCGTGCTAACACAGCTACATGCCTTCCAGTTTAGACCTGGCTTGCATCCAGCTGCTTCAGAGTCGTGCGGGCAAGGACAGCTGGTATTTGCTCTGAGCATGGACAAGATTTACTAGTGACTGCTACTGCCTGCAGAAAATCCACACAGCAGAAACTGTGCTGGGAGCAGCACCTTCCACTTCTGTTAGCTGGAAATCGAAGAGATAATGAAGGGACTCATAAGGCAAGTTGAAGATATAAACAAAGAGAGATTTTTATCCAAGACACATTTTTGAAATATATTTTTTCTGTCAGTCTTCAGTGACTAAATCAATTATGCTGCCCTCTGTGGCACTGCAAATGTAGCTGTCCTATGATCATGGAAGAAAACAGCACAAGTATTCTTCAGCCCAACACAGATAGTGCACAGAAAGAAGATCACATCTCTCTGCAGCCACTTTCAGACACAACCAAAAATCCCCAAATATGCTCTGAGTACATAAGACATTCAGATTATATCTCAAAGCCTAGTCTGTGGGCTGCAGGAAGCCTGGAATTTAAAACAGTGCATGAACCCCATCTACCAACTTAAGCACTCCATTTGAGAGAAATGAAAGAAAGTCTAATGCAGAATCACATAACCTTAACAGTACACACATAAGGAGGTTAACTTAGAAACAGTATGTAGGTAATCACAGATAATCACAGAATATTCTGAGATGGAAAGGACCCACAAAGATTATCAATTATGAATGGCCTATAGCGAACCCACAACCTTGGTGCTGTTAGCACAATGCTCTAACTACGTGACCTAAATGGTTTGTGTTCCTCTTACTCCAGCAGGTTAGGAGGCAGTTAGAATAAAGCTCTCTACTGAAAGGATGTCTGGAAACCAGAAGTAAGCTTCCCAGGGAAGCAGTGGTGGTCCAAGGCTTTTCAGTGTTCGAGAAGCATTTGGACAGCACTATTAGACACACGGTTTAACTTCTAGGTTGCCTTGTGTGAAGTTAGGAGTTGGACTCGATGATCATCATAGGTCCCTTCCAACTCAGGGCAATCAATTTAGTAGTCATTTGAATGCAAAATTAAGTTATTGAGAGAGGGAGGTGAAAACAACTTTTAAAAGAAGCTTCTTCAAAATAAAAATGCTGTTACATACATAGAAGGATGCAAAATGCAAATAAATCAGCTCTTTATGTACATTGAATATCAAAAGCAGGCTATACTGAATGCAGTGTGCTTAAGTCAAAGTACAGAAAAGACAACCACTTGTTCAGGCAGCACATCTATTTACCAAGTGCAATCAGCTTGTAACCCTCAAAGATGAATTGCTGCAGTTTAAGACCAGTTCTAAACAAAGAAAACAGCGTACAATAGAGGGAGGCAAAAGCATAAGTGGGAAGGTGTGGAACAGAGCTACCTCTGAACTAGTTGCTGCTGGTCTGAGGTAGGTAAGAGTAAGGATTTCTTCCTGACAGGATTAAAAAAGATGACATGAGGAGCTGGTGCTTCTCTGAACCTGAGTTTTAAAAGATAATTCTTGATAATTCATCCTCAGCCAAGGAAATGAGCCATGCAGCAAGATCTTCATACTGCAGAACCCATACAATTTTTTTTTCTGCCACACATCACTGAACACCAGGTAGAACTCTGAAACTGAGGATTTTCTCCTTTGGAATGACAGGTCTCAGTTCTTCCCTGGAGGCTGATGTTGGTTGTGCATCTGGATCTCCAAGCAAGGTCAGCCTTGTCCCAACTGCTAATAATTAAATATATTATATTTATTATTATTCTTTTTTATATTATATTAATTATTATTATTATTCTCATATATTATTCTTGAATTCCATGAGATGATGACACCTCACAGCCCCAGGGCAAGTCAATGAAGAAAATAAGGGTCCAGTACCATTCAGGCTTCAATGTTAAATCCAGTATTTTTACTGCTTCAATTCTGAATAACTGTCATATGAAAGAAAAAATGAAAAAGAAAATGAAAAAGAGAAAAAAAGAAAAAAAGAAAGATAAGGAATAGGGTTATATAGTAGCAGTGATGATGTATTTCTAAATGAAGTAATTTATTTGAAAAAATAAGTGTCTTTTCAGTTCTTAAATTACATAATTACTTGATTCAAATCCAAACTCAGGTTCCTTTAAAGGTTGAGATGATTTTGAAAGCTGAAGGGTCATGATTTTGGGGGCTAAGGTTTTAGAATTGCTTCTCAACCTGCTAGAGATCATGAAGCAAGATGCGAAAACTCAAGCTTGTAGAAATGTCAAAACATAAAGTCCAGCAGCCACAACTTCATCTTCTCAGCTCTAACTTTCAAGGTGACTAAGAGAAGTCTTACTTCTAACAAACTTAAATGAATTTTAAAAATAAATCAAATTTTAAAAAAAAATCTCTAATGAAATTAAAATGAAATCCAAAACGGAATCAAGTCAAATTGAAAATCATGTTTTTAAAATTTGTAAGGGGAGCATATTGGATCATACTACTACAGTGTTTTAATATAAAGCATAACCACTAACAGTCTCTAACTTCTTTTTTAAGAGGCTGTACAAGGCACAGACCTTGACCAAGTTTAAACTCCATTTAAAATTTTCTCTGCTGGTTATGACTTGTTTCCTCAGCTGTACTTAGCTTTTCTTTAAAATATAGTTAGAGAAGCTTCTCCTTTGAGATATTCTTCCATTCTTCCCCCACAAAGGAAAAAAGAAAGCTTTATGTTATAGAGGAATACATGTGGTCCAGGTAGCTTGGCTGAAAGCTGCTGATTGAGACTCAGATTGAAATACAGGTTGAGCTCTGCGTGTGAGCCCCAGACAGGAAGCTTTTTGGACAATTGCCAACTTTTGGGATGACTAAGGGCATGAAGATGGGTGACATCTGCCAGGTGAATGGACACTGACACATAGAAGGAGCTGGGAACTGCAGATCTTTTGGATAACAAAGAAGATGAAGACCTATGACCGACATGGATGGACAGAGAGGGGGCAGGACCCAAAGACTCTGGAGGAAGGTCAAGACTTACAGGGCATGTGAGAGGATGAAATCCCAGGGCTTCCTTAGTTAGGTGTTCTCCTCAGAGGCAATGGCTTTGGCTCTTCCTGTGTTACTGCACCAGGAATAAATGGCTTTATGGAGCCAGACATCCAAGATTTTACCATGGGAAACCTGGGGCTGAACCAGATGGGAAACCTGGAATGATTTTGTGGGAGTGGGATGTACAGGGAGTCAAGCAGGGCACCTGCTGGACCACTGGAGCTGCTCCCCATAAAGGGGCTTCTGTCCCAGCACTGGAAATCTCTGGCCTTGGGAGTTTGATAGAGTCTCATGAATGGTCAAATGGAGAAGATTCCTTAACAATGTCTTTAAAACTCAAGGAGCATTTTCTTTCTCTACAGCATATGTCTTGTGTATTATTTAATTCTGGCTCTAATTGGCAAATTTTGGAAACCTACCCATTTTGTAATAGCCATGCAACAAAAAATTATTATTATATTAAATAGCTTTATAAAATACAAGCATCTCAGTATTGCTTGGATTAAAGAAAGGATTATATTGACCATTATTATTTCAGTATGTGTAGGTAAAATTAAATAACCTTCATCTATCCTGTGAGCACTCTAGATCTGACAGCAAAGTCTTTGAAGCTGACATTCTCTTTGACATTACTCTGATTCCAGCAGAATAAAAATACTACTTAGCACTTACCTAGCACTTTTTATCTTCAAAGCTCTTTGCAAACATTATAATTAATGCTGACAACAACCTGATGAGGCTTGTAAGAGTTATCCTCCCCAGGTGGTAACATGGGAGAAACACAGAGAAGTTGCTTATCTAAAAAGAGAGGTGAGGAATAAAAGTTTGGAGTTTCCAGTGCCTTATTCTGTACTTTGATCACATCTCTATACAGAATTTCAAATGGTGTTTATTGCAACTATTGCCCCATTACAACACATTTTAATCTTAACTCATGAAAGGTAAAAGAAACAAATGGAAATTCACACGCTAAATATGATAAAACAGCTCACATTAGTGCTGTGGGTTTATTTTGAAATGTGAATTCATTACTTATGGTACATACACAGAAATGCAGACAAGACCAAGAGACCTGAGATCACTGTGAGCTAGTCAAATTTCAATTCATCAGAAATTACTACTATTTCCATTTCTTTTGTAGGCAAGATTTTCTACCCTTTGAAACACTATCGTTTCCCTATTGTGCAAATCTGACATTTTGTCTCCTGATTACACAAGTAATCTTTTCAAAATCCAACAGCATAAAAGGCACGGAGAAGGCAGCTGAAAATCCTTTTCACATTAGCTTAATTCCTGAGTGACATAGAGGTGACATGTCTGTCGCAATCGCTGCTCTCGACAGCAAACAGTTGGGAATCTTCTGCAGTAGGAACTCATTTTAGGTGTCAAACAGCAGCAGCCCTTGTTCTTCCCCTCTCTGCATCTCAGGACCAAGGCCAGGGAAGGAACTGTGATTTCCCCCTTCTTCAGAGGGCATTGCTGTAACCATTACCGAGCGCACCTGCACAGGACAGAACAGATTGCAGGATGAGAGCCTATAACCAAAATATTGAATTATCTTGATGATGGCCCATAGCTGGGAAAGCATTAATTAATACATTCTGTGGGAATAGAGATTTCTCATCATTATTTTCCTCCCTTTGATGTCCATATAACTCTATGTATCAAAAAAATTACATACAACGTGAGCAGTACAGTTAAAATGCATGAACAGTAGCTGTTGCAGAGAATAAGTTTGAAAATACAGACAACTTTCAGGTTTTTATAGGAATTATATTATTGTTGAAAACTTCTGTTGATTGTGGTTTAGGATCCTACAATAAAAATAATAGAATTATAGAGTTGTTTGAGTTGAAAGGAACCTTTGAAGATCAGCTTCTCCAAAGCCCCTGCCATGGGGGCATAATTCTCTTGGTCAGGTTGCTCAAAGCCCTGTCCAACCTGGCTTTGAATGCTTCCAGTGATGTGATATCTGCAATTTCTGTGGACAGTCTCTCTCAGCCACTATATTAACCAGAAAAATATCTCCCTTACTTCCAATCTAAATCTGCCTTTTTTTCAGTTAAAAATTGTTGCCTCTTCTCCTGACAGAAAAGATGTTGGTAATGAGTGTCTGTCTTTACTATATCTCCCTCTAAGTATTGAAAGATCTCCATGGAGTCTTCTTTTCTTTAGGCTGTACAAGCCCAGCTCTCCCAGACTGTCTTCATAGAAGAGTTCCAGACATCTGATGACTTTTGTCATCAAAAGACCTTCTCTGGAACCATTCTAACAGGCCCATGTCTTTCTCTACTGCATAGCTCATTATTCTTAGCATCCCTTGCCAAATTCAACTCCAACCATGCCTTAGTTTTCCTAATCCCATCCCCATTCAGGCACTGTCTCAGTATTCCTTACAGGATAAATATCCTTGGTTCCACTGTCTGTACAGAAAGAACAACCATAAAAGGCTGAGGAAAAAGTAAAATTTATTACATTTCCATGGTTTCAATCCATTAAGAATTTCAGCCCCTGGCTTTTAATGTATTCCTTCTAAAGTTACTGGTATTACCCACATCTATGGACCACAGAATTTGCATGAATAAGTTAATTTCACATGTGATCTGAGTCTATATCCCCTAATTGGTAGGATTTCAGACACAATGTAAGCAACAGCTTCTTTCCTAGTTTTTATATAAAGTGCAGAGAAGGAGGAATGCAATTTTTGATGGCTGACGGATAGGGAGATAACTACCCAAGGTAACACAAAGCATCCATGACAGGGCTTTTAACCCCTCTGCCTTTCAGGAAAAATGAGATCCTTTACACTGGTTGCCCTTCACTTGGGAGTCACAGCTCTGAGTAATCAGCCAGAGTTCAGTACCTTTTAAAAAACATTAAAGAATTATTCTTTCCTATCAAAGGACAGCCAAAGGAGGAGGAGCAGATGTTGGCACAATTTCTTCTAACAGAGCATGGGTAATCACCCTGAATTCAATTAATTTCTTTCCTTTGCCAGAGAATATTTGAAACAGTTTTGCCTGCCCTTCAATAACACCTTGGCCACCAATGGGACATCATTTATGACCTCATTGCTTCCCACTTACCTTTTTAAGATAATTAAGTATCGTTTGGGACAAATAGGAGAATGGTGACAATGGCTTTTGGTATCTAGACCACTTTCCTGGGAGAGGGAGTCCTACATTTTTGACTATGATCCTACAAGTTCTTAATAGAAAATTGCAAAATATTGGTTATATAATTAATAGCTCACTCTGTAATGGATGTGTTTATTTTGCTAAATGCTGCAACCAGACTAGGGTACAAATAGGGTGGTGGGACACTAACAGCCTCTTCTCAAGTCTAATTGGCTTAAATAAAGGACTCCTGCAATGCAGGTACATATTTTGTTATATTACTAGGTAACTATTAGGTTACTTATTATGTTATTAACGATGTTAAAAAATTATGTCTGATCAATGAGAGAAGATAATGAAAAGAGTAGCAAAAAATCTGATGAAGAAAAAACCCTGTCCTGTTTTTCTGCCTCTTATTGACAGAGTGTTGATTATTAGGTGTTCAATATCAGGGTACATGAGACTTTTCAAGTCTTAGAGGTTTATATGCCCTGACCCCTTCCTTTTATTTTTTTCCTTTTGTCTTAATTACAAGGGCTTGCAAGCCCACCACTTGGAACTGAAAAAAAAAAAAACAAAAACCAAAACAAAAACAAACCACAAAGAATCAAAACCTGAAGTTTTTGACAAGCCTAGTTGATAATATATTTCCTTTCCATAAAGACCCCTGAAACTAATCAAACTCAAAATATAACCTAAATTAGATACCCTTATACCCAGCCACAAACACTCATCTGAAAATCAGTTATTAGAATAAAACAATGTTAAGGTAGTTCGTTGACTCCCACAGATTAGACTATCTTATGTAAAGCCTAATTGAATAATAAGAGAAGGATACCAGATATTTGTTTGTTCTGTATTTTTTAATGTTCTATTTTTATCTTCAAGCCTGTGTTTAACCTTATGCAGTCTTGTAAATAAAACTTCATATATAAATAAAAGAAGAGCTTCTACTTCACTGGAGAAAATGAATCAAAAACAGTAGTGGTAGCCTGAAATTCAAAGAGAAGATGGGGACTCTGAAAGCAGTTTTTGTTTTTGTACCATCAGTGCCATATATGTAACATTATCTAATCCTTTAATGTATATAGTACTATGATATAGTCATTAATATAATGCACAGCATTGTGATAAGGTATTGCCAATGCATTATATAATATTTGACAACAGAATATTTTCGTCAGGTGTTTTGCATATGAGGACTTCATAGCTGCTAAGACTAATTCTTTTTGGAAGTTAGCATCTTGGAATTTTTTTACTATACTCAAAATATTTCTTCAAGGTTGGTTACTTTTCTGTATGAAGCACATATCATGTGATCTTTCCTTTATGTTTTGTGCATAAATGATTGATTTTTCAGATAATGTAGGGAATTTACACTAAAAAAATAAAGAAACTACTTTTGCTTGCTTCTGCTTTTGTAAGTCCTTACAAACACATAAATCCCTCTCCATGTTCAGACAGAAGCTCACAAGAAGACATGTATGCTCTCACGCCATAACCACAGGCACACAGAGAAACAGAGGCAGGCAAATAAAAGAGAGGCAGAACCTGTTACATAGAAAGTTGAAGACCCATTGTGTAGTGGAAAACTAGTAGTGGAGATCTGGTTATAAGTAGCTGCATTTCAGCGCTCACATTTCAACTATTTGCATGCAAAACTAGTACAGCATTAGCATAACTACTCTGCAATATGGCATAATTGCTGGAGCAATACAAATCTCATATTCTGAAAACATTTGTGTACATAATTTCTACAATAATGTCAAAGTAAAAAAGCAAAACCAACAACGAAAGATTTAAAATATTTTCTGCAAGAGGAGGGTTAAAAATTTGATATTAGCAAAGTTTTAATCTCTAGATACCTCTCGTATTTTTATCAACATACTCTACGCACAGAAGAAACTGTTGAAGAGCTGAATACTGTAAGAACAATTTCAAAGTAGGAGTGTATATCATATTAACTATTGTTATTTATCTACCTCAGAAACTATTTCAGTAAATGCAGAGATTTTCCTGTAATGGAAAAAATATAAAAGACAGTAACTTTTTCAAAGTATCTAGCTATTTCTTTAGCATCAGGGGATGCTAGCACATATAAAGCCTTTGGGTCTGTATTGTATTCCTTTTAGAACAGACAGCTGGGAGTAAAGAAAGGAGCTATGCTGCCATAATTCTTCAAAAATCCCTAGCTCTAGGCCTTTAAGGGGAAGTCAGTTATAATTTAGAAGTCTTCAGGTTACTTTCAAGAATATTGAAAGCAAACTAGCTGCTGGCCTGTGTCAAGCAAAGTAAGAAATTCATTTTTGCTTTACTGATGTTCTTCAGCATCAGAAAGCTGGAAAGATTCAGTTACGTTTTTCTATAACTGATAGACCAGAGCAAAGCTGGAGTTTATTGTCTTTTTTCTGTATTCAGACATCTCTCATGTCTCAAGTGTTTTACCAACTCTTCTACCACTCTGCTTCTGGGAAGTTGTTTATTTCAGAAAATAAAATAGCAATGAAGGTTTTAAAGGAATAAATGTGATGGACCACTCAGTATATTAGTGCAGATGTAGAGTAAATGTCGTCAGGATCTCTCTTAGATTCTTGTGGGTGAGTCTGTATTTCTTAATAAATCTGCCAGTCTCCCTTCACCTTTCTGGGTATGAATGTTATTTCATATTTGAAGATATCAGCTTATAAAATAGCACAGTACTTACAAGTATGAAGAAGCTGTGCAGCATAGCTCGAGTTGTTAATTCCCCATTACACTGAGCCTGTATCACACAGGCACACACATAAGTTGGCTGCACAGGTGAAGCATCAACATTAAGTAAATTTAGTCGTGTCCATCATTTTCTCCATCTGGATTCTATAAATGTCAAAGGAGAAATCTGTCTTCCCTCACCAAAACAACAGTCATACCAATAATAACCTAAAAGAAAGAAAAAATCCCACAATAAAACAAACAAACAAACAAACAAACACACAAACAAAAACTATTAAAATAAACAACTTGTTCTGTTAGAAGTGGAGAATCTAAGGCTACTTCAAACTGATGAAAGTCTGCAGTTAGTAAAAGCTGAACTTCAGATAAAGAGCATAATAATACAATAAATCAACAAGATAGTGCACATACAGCATTATCCAATCCAACGTGAGTACATATAATCAGCAGGTCAGACTAAATATAGTTAAGGTGATGCAAATCACACCGGCATAAAAATGGAAATGCTGGTATAGCACTTGTTTAAATGGTAAATTCCATTTGGAAGTGAATATGTGCTGCCTGTGCTTCCTGCTGACAAGCAGCAAGAGAGCTATTCTAGCACAATGCTGCAATACAACCAACCAGCTTAGCTGCAACATTCTGCAGCTAAATTATGAGTTTTCTTCTGGCATATGGGAAGGTCTAATGTTTCAAAGAATGATACTCACACTGACAAGGTTTTACTACGACTTGGTTTTATTTATATCATAGGTTGCAGGGACAGTTGACTCAGTATTAAAGAAGAAATCATGGCATCGTTTTACTGCACAGAAGCTCTTTCTTATTAGAAGGCACATGTGGCATTTTTGAAATGTGTTGTGCTTCGTTTCTCCAGCAGTACTGCAATGGCAGCACTGCCTTCTGCAGGCACAGCCTTGCTACATGGTCCTCATTGCAAGGGAATAGCAATTAATTTACTACCATAAACTCAAAGAAAATGCAGCTGGGCATGCTTTAAAAAAACCAGGAGTCGGGGCCTTAGGTGTTTTTCAGCTGTTCAGCTGTTTTGTATGTGTACATACCAGGCTGTATTTTAGCTGACACAAGCAAGCAGAACCCCTTGCAAGCGCAGGTCACATCCCACAGTGGTGGCTGTAGTTGTGTCTGTGCCCCACGCACACTCTTCGCCTCAGACACTGCAGGTTTGCAGCCTGTGGCAGCAGCCCAGATTTTCGTTTCAGCTGGTTAGTACACATCAGCACAGCTCAGAGTAGACTGGGTCACAGGTGCTGTACAGAAGAATTAGTCTACTTTGCAGAATGGTTGGGGCCAAAATGCTTGGCTGAATCCCATTTAGTGATTTGATAAACATTGCTTAAATTACGGCATCCATTGCATGTTTTAGAATGGCTTCAAGTCCCTGTAGGAGACTGGATGTCCAACAACTGGGCACACATACCAGCCCCAAAGCAGCCTGTTTGCTCTCCCATTTTGACTGGAAGTTTGAATCTGTGCTTAGTAAGAGACCATTGATGAAAGATTAGACACATTGTTTTCTTAGTGTAGCTAATATTCTTTTTCTAGCAATAAACTAAACTGATGTCATCCATCTGGACCATATAGATTGTTGTGCATTTCAGCAAGATAAACTCACTGTAAAATCTACCTGCTGACAGCCATAAATACTACAAAGTTTTACACCCAAACAAGGTATGTCCCCTTCAACACACAAAAACTTTTCTGAAAACGTACTTATAAACCACAAACTACATTACCTGTGTACATGAGCATGTGGGCAGGCCACATAACTTATCCTGTCCATAAGAAAATCCTCAGGGTGGCCTTTGGAGCAACCTTCAGGACCAGCTTAAATTTGGCCTTTATGCTTCAAGGTACTCCAAGCAAATATCCTTAACCTCTGCTTTTAATATATAGCAGAATCAGCTTTCAATGAATGACTGATCCGTATAATAGCATAGGGCTCCCATGAAAACCTTGTTAAATTATTCATATGTGGGGAATGAATTAATGTCTGAGGAATAGCAAATAGTCATAAGCAATACACCTTATAGAAAAGATAAAAAAATACATGCCATAAAACATTTTCTGGAGTATGATTTTAAGCATCTTTGAATATGTGCAAATATAAGAGAGACAAGGAAGGCAGTATCAAATCCATCAACTTAATTGTAGTAATAAAAGTCATCCAGAAAAAAACCCGATTTTTGACATTTCAGGTCTTACCATCTCAAAACACACAAAAAGAAGATATAATGATTCTAAAATAACATTTGCCATATTTGAAACATCTGTTCCAGTCTGCACTTATAATTCTCCTGTGTTTTCATAATTTCCTTCTATCTTATCACATATTACTCACAACAGTATAAAACCATAAGTTGTCTGAGTTTTCAGGGCAATGGAAAGGAGGAAGAGGCATGCACATATATCCATGCCCATGCATAGAAATTAAAACATGCTACAGATAGCAATGTTTATCACTTCAGTATTTTTTTTGTATTATCTGCTCTCAACTCAAAACCATTTCAGTCTTTTCACTCTACCTAAAAAAATTTCTTATGATCCTGCTGAGAGCTCACATACAAGTTAGCCTTAAATCACAACAGCAAGAACAAAAAATTAATCAAAAGGCACACCTTCAGATGTTACCATTGTGTTTCAAAGTACTTTTCTGTGACAAAAGGTATTAAATTTCCATAATAACGTATTCAACTCTGACTATAATTAAGGGAGGGAAGATGATATTTTTTTAAAGATATTTGAAAGACATTTGTGGGCTCATTTTGGGATTATTTCTTTATAGGAAATTAATAGATATCCTGCAGTAGTTTTGTCTGTAAGGTAAATGGTTGGATTCTTCTGTGAAGATAGTGGGTCTTCTTTATACATGAACACTGTATAATCCAAAAAAATACGACATAATAATAATACGATGTAATAATAATCCAGAAAATATGACAGAAAAAAAAAGCATCCCTACAATTAGAAAGAGTGCTATAAGCAAAATAGCTAAGTCAGGAAATCCTTTGATTTCGACTCAGTTGTGCTATTTTATACAAGTGTTGTTAAAGTTGTGGATCTAATTATACATGATATACAAGGGTGAATCAAGAACTTTAGGCAGCTACCCTATTCCAGGCATGACAAGAGATGAGTGCAGTAGTCATAGCGCTGGGTGCATTATAATATTTATTTTTGTAACTGATTTGGTAATATCTTTTAAGGTGAATACCCTCAAATATCACTACACTTGTTCAGGATATATCTTCTCAAATGTACTAATTCTCTAATTTATGAAGATTGAGCATACAAATTGGCAACCCCTGTCAGTGTGCACTTCCATTGCAGATAGTAGTTGCATGCTTCTTTTATAATCCAAGAGCCTGATTGCAAAAGTAAAAAGCAGGGTAAAATCACTAGCAGCACAACAGACTTACCAAGTAACAAATAAATTAAGATGAAATTTTACTTAAAGCTGCAGCAAAAATCTCACAATTAGTGTCAAGGTATATTTATACAAGTTTCTTTTGCATTAAGGATAAATTAAAAATTTTGTGTTTGCATGTGTGACACATTTAGACAACCTGGATAGCTGAGATCATTGTCTAGATACTGCAAACTGTATTCTGGTAAACCCAGCCATGTCATCAGCTACATGTGTCTTTAGTGGCTTAGTAGCTTGGAGGCTTTTATGTAAAAAGATGCCTCAGTCACTCACTTAGAACAAATGAAGAGCATTCATAATTTTAGTCAGAGATTTCACAATGACATTGTAAAATATTTGTGGCAGTATTTTTTCTGTATTCTAGCATACAGGTAAATCCCAGTGTGACTTGTTTGGACAATCAAGACGAGGAACAGTCAGAACCAGATGAAAGGTAGTGTTAACTATTAATCATGAAAGAGATATGCTTCCTTGGACAATGAACCACTCAAAAAACAAACAGAAGTCAATTTACTTTGAGATATTCCTAAGAGACAAAATAGAGGAATTTGTATGATAAATTATTCATCATAGTTTATTCACACAATTTTAATTATGATACTCTTTCCGTAATAATCTAAACATAGAGGAACTCAGCGGACTCAAAGGCTCAAGACCATTGATTGTAGGATACAGAGCTTTCACCTTTATATTGACTGGGGACTGGTTTCAATGAGTAAAAACTGGTATCACCTGTAGTCTTTACGGTCCATGGAAAAAGAGCAGGTGATTTTAAAAAGGAAATAGCAAGCCAGGGATATCTCCCCAAGAGATGCTGGCTGAGTTCAGAGGCAATTAAAAGTATTCAGCCCTTTACAAGGTATATCCCCAAGGGCTGGAACAGGAGCAGTGACAAATGGCTGCTTCAGAGAGCAGGACTGAGGAGATGAGGACATGCCCAGGATTCTGCACGATGCAGTGTGCCCTGCTGGTTAGAGAGTGAAACATGGATGCACTGACTTCTCTGACACTGTCATGCTGTCCTTGTGAGGTGAAAAAGCTGAGTTTTCAAGAGCTGAAGGGGCTATGCTCTTCACAGGGAATGTGTGAAGATCCTTTCCTTCTTAAGAGAAAAAACCCTCAGTACCAGCCTCACATCATTTGCAATCCATCTTGCAAATTTTGGCACAAGGCGCTAGTCTTAACTGAGTTAAAAATAATAATAAAAACACTGCAGGAAAAGTGCAAACTGTTGAAACCATCAAACACAGATCACTGCATCCCTTTTATACTTTCTATAATGAGATTTTCTTCCTTGCTTTAAAGACTGATTCAAAATTTGAGTACCAGAACAGCTGACAGGAAGTGAGAGAAGAGAGAAGTTAAACTCCAAAAGAGCACAGTTAAGCTTCTTTTCATTCTTTTATGCATTAGGACGTGGATTAGAAAAATGATGGTGTGAGACCATATTCTGAGAACAACAACAAAAAAAATCACTAACACCACTTATTTTCAAGTGCTCACTTTTCTTGCAGAAGCTTTTATTTCACTTTTAGTTATCTGGCTATTCTGGGAGCAAGATTACTTGACCAAAAAATTCCCCTCTCCCCCCAAAAAATCCCAAGCCAACAACCATCACTAAAAAAAAACCCACACTATTCCAGAAAATAAAAGAACCAAACAAAACCAACCTAGGTTACAAAAGCAGCAGTACTTTCTGTGTGATTTTGGTGTGTGAACATGATTTGTTTCATTATTGACAAGAGTATATGAGAGTGAAAAACGTATCTGCTGCCCTCCTCTGGATGCATTCCAGCATTCTCCATAAATTGACGGGAGCAGCACTGAACACAGCACTCGAGGTGTGGCCTCAGCAGTGCCCAGGACAGGGGGACAATCCCTGCCCTGCTGCCCACACTATTGCTGATCCAGCC
>JAOTQP010001286.1:73159335-73184438 GCA_026413545.1 Cichladusa arquata | reverse complement strand
ACCATACAGCCACCCTCAGAGAAAAATTCACTTTTCTACCTTCCAGAAGAGGCTGAGGTAATAACAAAGCCTCATCCATGAAATTTTAAGATAAGTTTATTTTTCTTGTTCTGTACTTCAAAGGAGCCCCTCTTTCCCAGAGCACTGCCATGAAGTGCTTATGTGGAACACAGGTTAGACAGATTCAAATGCAGTGCAAATTCTGCGAATTAGAATAGGATAAACAAGAAAGTATTGCAGAGGCATCTGAGTCCTGTAAATTTTGGACGATATAGGATACAATCCAAATTCAAAGAGGGAAGGAGATTGATTTATCCAATCAATTACCATTTTCTTCTTAAAAGAAGTTCTCACAAATAAAATTTTTCTATTTTAAGTAGGTTTTGGCAAGACAGCAATGCTAACTCAGAATCAAATAAGATATGACTCTCAGAAAATACTGAAGGAAACAGATAGAATGAAGCCTCCTCTGTGCTAAAGCTCTTCTGTTGAACCCTCTCCACATATATTCTGTTTGATTAAGACTGCTGGCACTATGTGACAGGAGAGGTCACAGAGTGCCATGGCCTTACCCTGTCCTGCCCCACGTTCTATAACTCAGTAACATCTCTGTGTCTGAAGAGACATGAGATGGCTGTGGTGGGTACCATGGTACCTCAGCCTTAGCAGTGCTAGGGGTCTGCTATTTGCAGCACTGCACCTTTCCACCCAAGATGAGCTGGCAGTTCCTCCCCAGAGTCTGTGTAACACAGCTGTCAGGCTGCCAAAACAGCCTTTGAACTTCCCCAGAAACCTCAGGCATTTCTAGTAGATTCTGTTGTCATATAATTCCTTCCTCTCCCCCTTAAAAACCCAACCCTCCACCTTAGGATTCCCAAGCCATTATCTGTTGTTGAGTTCATCTTTACCCAGGATTAAATGCAAAGCTTTTGTGAAATGGAGAAGGAGAGCTTCAAAAAAAGATGTAAATAGTGTCAGCCCCTCAGGATGAGATAGGATCAACCAGTACCAGCCTCTTCCAATTGTACATCCAGCATATTCTTTGCAGAATATGTTTTGTTCCAGATCTTCTGGAAGTAGTCTTTCAGATGGAAAAGTCTTTTCAAAATAGGAATCTCATCTAACTTTTCACTATACTAAATTGCTGCATTTTCAGCTCCAGTCCAGACAATTACTGTATTACTGCCTCAAACACAACAGCTGTAATTGGGTGGCTAAGCTCTTCTATAACCTGGAATAGAGGCACGTTAAAATCCTTCACCAGCTATCCTCTTTCTGCTCTATTGAAACAATTAAATTGTGATTTGCAGTTGGAGGTGACCTGTCTGGGTTACAGAATGCTGCTATCATACAGACAATATGTTGATCCTGTTCTTGGCTCTTCTCTTGCCTCTTCAGCAAAGGCACAATTTGATTCCTTAAAGCCCAGCTGCAGTAGCATTATCCTATTGATGAGGGCTCTCAAGAGAGATGGGGATGCTCCTGAAGATGAAATATCCACCTCCTGCAGTCGAGGAAGCGGAAGCACCATTTCTTGAGGTCTTTGTTAACTCCCTACTGCTTGCAAGGGCACATTATTCCCTGAATACTGCACAATTAAGACAACTCTAGGGACAATTCTTTTCATTCTCCTCTGCACCTTGGAATAACTGCCTCCTGCTGTGTAAACTTCTGCCCAAGTGCTGGTGAACAGGCCAGTGTATGTAGGAGCTGAAGACAAATAATGCATTTAGAAAATAGAAAATACCTTAAACTGTCCTTCACAGCACTGCAGGGTGCCACAAAGACAAAGACTCCAAGTTTACAAAGACCCATGCTATTTTCATGCAATTCAAAAGCAGGCATAGAGGAGCTAAAAAAAAAAAGAAAAGAAGAAAAAGTCTATCACTGCCATGCAAAAGAGCTAAGCTCTCCAATATCCTGATCTACTATGCTAATTTAATACTTCTTGGGAGGGACTCTGTAGTACAAAAGAAGGTAAATGTGTAGCACATTAAGATCTTAAAATCACTGCAACACTGAGTTGTTCTTATCTAATTTCTTTATTTATCTTCTCTTTTTTTTCCCCAGACCTCTGACTTTTCCACACTTAGAAGTACTTTTGGTATAAATAAAAAGACACTTGTTATACTTTAATTGACCTCTGATCTCTGCTGATTAAGACATGGCTACAGAACTTAGAAGTAATTGAATGAGTACTAACACCTCAGTTGCTAGGGGTCTCTACTGTACTGCATGGAAAAGAAGAAGTATGCAATTTTACAAACATAATTTATATCTTAAACTTTCTGTAATTTTATTATCATTGATATAATACAATTTGTGTTTCAAATGCTGTGTCAAATGTAGTGCTCTTCCATGGGCAATTGCTACATGCCTGCATGCCCACATAAAACCAAATAATCTGTTTTCAGCCTTCCTAAGGAGAAACAAGTACTTCTGCAGAGTGAATTATATGAATGAAGTGATTGCACAGACATCTACTAAACTTGTTTACAAGAACTCCAGTCCTAAGTGACAAGTCAGGCTTGAGACCAAACCCATCACTGCTTTTGAAAGCTGCTATTAAAGTCTGTGCAGTTCAGTGCAGTCACATTAAAGCCTTTAAAGTATTACTAAAGTCATTGAACTGACAGTAGACTAAGTCAAACTTATCTGCTCCCAGGTTTACCAATGAGATGCAAGTAATTCCTGAAGCAAAAACATATAATTCACCAGGAAAATAAACTCAACCATTTCCTTAAATTTCTAGAGGTTTCACATTCATTGCATGTTCTGTATAAATACAAAGTTCCTTTTTCCATTTACACTCACATTATCCACATGGATAAGGCTAAAACCCTCAGTGCATTAGATTTTTTTTTTTTTTAACAGGGATTGGTGGACAGGCTTTTTTCTTTTCCTTTTCAATAACATTTACAAGATAATAATAGACTGTGGATTTTATATGCATGTGTACATAGACAGATATTTCTACACTGCATTGACAATTATTTCATGGTGCAAGGCAGGGACAGGTATGTTTAAGAGATATTGGGAAAGTTGGCCTATGGAATAGCAATGAATTAGCATCACATGTTGGCAATATTTAACTGCAAAGTTTTTATGCCACAGATGTTTATGGATCTGTGGATGTGAAAGTGAAAAAAAAGGTTTTCGGGCTTAGATTTTTTTTTTTTTTCCAGAAGTAACCTTTTCTTACAGAAAGAAAAAATTATTTGTGAGCAAATAATCTTTGGAGAAAATTTGTTTTTCTGTCAAAAACTGTTATTTTTAAGTTGTGATGGGGATCACATGTAAAAGACCCATAATGTTTAAAAATCTCATCATATAGTGTAAAATAGTTCCTATACATAATAGCACTAAATAAACCAGATGCATATTGATTTTAGACAGCAGAAATATCTGAGGATCAATGATCTTTGTTGTACAGTGGTCTCAGATGACTGACTGTCTGAACAGTCTTTGGAAGGTAAGCCTTACTGAACTTGACTTTGAGGTCACAATTAGATTACAGTTTTTTCATGAAACTAGGTAGATCATTACATCATAACAAGAAAAAAAAACACTGATTCTACTGTATTTTTTTCATTCCACTGTTAACAGTTTGTCTTTTTCTCTTCATTCACAAAACACAGTATTTCAGAGGCATTATTGCTTTAGGGCTCATTATTTACAGTAGGTTTTCTTTTTTATAAAAGTAATTTCTTCCAATTAAGCCCAACAGTCATACATCTCCCTCCCAACTTTCTGACTATACTTCACAACTATATAATTAGCCTTTCAGAGTAACAGTAAATTCCATTTCTCTTAGAGAAAAAGGAAAAAAAAAAAAAACGGGTATGTAAAGCAGCTAGAAAATAAATTTGCTTTTTATCACAGCAAAATTTAATAGAAAATGTGGCTGATATACTCCACTCATCTGGATATACTGATTTCCCTTGCCTTCATTTTTTAAAATGCTAACATATTGACACAACTTTTCACTCAGTCTGATGACAGCGGAGTTTCAGACATAACATTTATTTTTGGTTTCAGACATAAATTTCTGTAATACTGAAAACATTGCCTTGTTATAAAGGCATGATCAGAGCTGGTGTTCAGCACAGGCAAGGAATAGAGCTGTTCAGTGGATTTCCTCCTCCCATAGACCCTCAAAGATCAGTCATAGATTGGTTTGTGTTGAAAATGACCCTCAAAGATCATCTAGTCCAACCTCCCTGCAAAGAGCAGCAACATCTTCAAGCAAACCAGGTTACTCAAAGCCCCATCCAACCTGATCTTGAATGTTTTCAAGGACATCCAGCACCTTTCTGGGCAGCGTTTCACCACCCTTATTGTAAAAAATGTCTTACTTCTATGTAATCTGGTTGCATACTCTTTTAATTTAAAGCAATTACCCCTTGCCCTATCAGAACAAGGGGTAGTTGTAAGAACAGATCCTGCTGAAAAGTCTCTCTCCATCTTTCTTGTATCTCTCTTTTAGGTACTGGAAGGTCTCCCTGAATCCTTTTCTTCTCCAGGCTGAACAATCTCAACTCTCTCAGTCTGTCTTCACAGAAGAAATATTCCATCCTCCTCTGGACTACAGTTCTATGACCTTCCTCTAACAGGGGCCTTAGAGCTGGATGCAGCACTCCAGGTGGGCTCCTACCAGAGCGATGCGAAGGACCAGAATCTCTTCCCTCACTCTGCTGGCCATGCTGCTTTGGATATGGCCCAGGATACAGCTGGATTTCTGGACTGCAAGTGCACACTGACAGATCAGGTCTACCAGCACCCCCAAGTCCTTCTTGGCAGGACTGCTCTCCATCTCTTCATCCCCCAGCCTGTGTTGATACTGGAGGTCCCCAGGTGCAGCCTCTTATACTTGGCCTTGTTGAACCTCCTGAAGTTTGCATGTGATCACTTCCTGAGCCTTTCCAAATCCCTGTGGATGGCATCCCATCCTTCAGGTGTGTCAGCTGCATCACTATACTTGGAGTCATCTGAAAACTTGCTGAAGGTGTGCTCAACCACACTGTCTATACCATTGATGTTGATATTAATCAGTACTGGTCCTAGTATGGAGTCACTCATCACTGACCTTGTCATAGGTCATCAAGGCATTGATTGCTGCCCTCTGGTTGCACCATTCAGCCAATTCATATGATGCCATGTCTCAGCTTCTTCTCCTCTCCTTCCTTAACCCAACATTCTCCTCATCCTCCCTTTCTAGTTCACCTTTGTGGTGTGATTCAAGAGTGTTGTCAACCACAATCCTAATTTCTGCATCCTAATACTGACCTGCTTTGTATTGCTTTTTAGATCCTGTGAATGACAGGGAATTCTCTCCTCTTGCATATGCCCAGCCCCTGAGTGATCACATTCCAGAGCCTAACAAGTTTAATTTCCTTGGCGTTTGTGAGGAACTGGAGACAGAAAGTCTCTTAAAAATCCACCAAAAGCCATGTCAGGCATCACTGATCTTTACAAACTGATTGTCACTGAGATCTTCCAAACTATTACACTGAGAAGATACTAAACAGCTGTTAAAAACCTGAGTTTTGCAGAAACAGGATATGTTACCTCTCAAAATTCAGATCAATCAACAACTGTCATCTATGGTTTAAGCCATTTCTATGATCTATGCTTTGAAAATTTATTTACTTATTTTTTAGGAGGCTTATAGAGGTATGATCTTAATAATTCAAAACATTTTAACTTTCTCAAGTATTGAGGTTACATTTAATTCCACATCAAAGTCATTGAAACACAAGTTACTTGAATGTGTTATCAAATCATAGTTTAGGTTAAGTTGCTGTGGAATTCCAGGAGTGTAAGTCTCACTCAGGAGGTGCTTTGTGCTTTGTAATACTGGACTGCAATTTTTGAAAGGCATGAATACAAGTCAGATGTGGATCTTTTGTTGAATTTCAATGTGATATTAATACTTAATTTTCATTCCCTTTTCTCAGGGTTTGAAAAAAATTGAACAAAAATATTAAACTTTAGCAGTAAGACCACAGAAAGTAGAAACCACAGGGTAACATTCATCTCTCCTTGGAGAAGGTTTTGCATATCTAAAGGCCCTGAGTCAGGTGAGTACTTGGAAAATCCTAATATGTGTGGTTCACTACTGGTTATTTTGCTGCATCAAGGCACTAACGTGAAAGTGGTTTTGTTTTTAGGGATTATAAATAGAAAATGAAAAAAAAAAGTATTAATTTTGTATACAAAGAGGAAAAGAGCACATACATATTCCTGACACAAGTACAATTTGTTGCTGTACAGAAAACAGCAATACAAATTCTACAGTAATGGTTTTGTCATGGGAAAAGCAATTTGGAAAACAGGAACCTATCATTACCATAAGTAGTATAATTTCCTTTAGAGCCATGTATACTCTGAGAAATACAAATATTGATGTTTAAAATTAGAGAAATATTAAGAGGAAATCTACAAATAATCTATAGAAACAGTGATTTTGCAATATATACTCAAGTTGAAAACATATACAGAAATTTTAAAAGGCATTTAGCAAGATGTGTTAACATAATGGACTAGAAACAAAAAACGTTATTTTATTTAGATTCATAAGCTTAAATATGTGCAAAACAGTGTTTGGAGGGGTGTTTCTATTTGCTTTCAGTTGTCAAATAACTACTTGCATTATTTCAGATCACATTTAAAGCACATAATATCCCTTGAAACTCCTTGGGGCCCTTTAACATGTTAGTTTCCCAAGCATACGTGACTTTTTTGTGAAAAAATCTTTGTGAATATGCACTGTTAGGCTGAGTGCTGCAATGCTACAGATCAATTCAGACTTTTAGTAGTCTCTATAGGATCTATCCAAATTCCTGATGTATAGCCATATTTTTAATGCAGCATTAACAGGACATCTTTAGCAATTCCAAGTGTTAAGGGTGTCAGCTTTCCTTATAAGCAACACTGTCTTTTATATGAGATGATGCTGTTCTTCCTGTGAACAAACAAACAAACAAACAAAAAAAAATAAAACAAAAACAAAACCCAAAAAACCATAAAACACAATTTTGCACGTATTTAAGCTTATGATTCTAAACAAAATCACATCTTGTTTCTGATACATTATGTTAAGGCATCTTGTTAAATTGCTTTTAACATTTCTATGTTTGTGTTTTGAGTCACAGGATGCTTTGAAAATTGTTGACTTGATAATGACTGGGACTGTGTGGGCAGTGTGACAGACAGCTATTAGGAATTCAGTAGCAGCTCACATGCAGCTCTGGACATTAGAAATGGATTTTCTCACATTAAAGTCCTTCTTCCATTGATCAGATACCTAGAAGGAAAAAATGAACTGAAGGAAGCTTGAATAATTTTCTTAGCTCAGCAGTGGGGACTGGCCTCACACTTTGTCTTCTCAGATACCAAGCAATTTATGGAATCTAGAAAGAAGCTACAGAGCTCTGTAATGTAATCAGTGCTGTAGGACAGGTTTTCCGTGGCTTATTCCACAGAGGCTGGATGAGTTCTGTATGCTTTTGCTACTACCAAATCTCCAAGTCTCCTTTATTTTCCCTGAAAGATACAAAGTTCCCCAGTTCCACCTCAGATACTTCTGAGATTGGCCTATTTATTGTTTACTTGAAATAAACAGAACATTGAAACCAACAGTACAAGCATGGCTTTGTTAGAAAGTATTAAAATAAGCTCCAATAGGAAACAAAAAACACCTTTCTTGAAAATAGGCATTTAATGAGATTCACAGAGCTTTGGAAAGCTGGTTAATCATATCAAGGGAGACAGGAGGGCAGTGAAACATTGGGTCGCATCTACAGTTCCTTGAAATGTTTTGAAAGACGTGGAGAGAACTCATTTGCCTTCATTCTCTTTCACATCATCAAGGAAACACATCTACTCCCTGCTATAGCATACCCTGAGTTGTCTGACCAGCTGAGGCCCGATGGGATGATACAGAGCTCATTTCCAGAAGCTCCTTATCTCTAAAAATATCCCCTGCTATCTATTTCCTAAATGTGAAGGGAGATACTAACTGCTATGAGCTCTGCTGCCAGAGATTTCAAGGGAGTGAGAGCAACACTTCAGGAAGGGTTTGCTCAATTTGAGCATGTCATGAGGCCAAATGTACTGTGGAAAACACAATAGAGCAGCCACATCACAGCACCGACTTTTTAACAATAGTCGCAGGACTTCAGGTCAAATGTCATCTACTCACTTATGCTTTCATGTAGCCTTCTGCAGTATTTTACAGTTTATCAGATACAAAACAAGACCTAAAAAAAAGGGGCTCTTCCCATCATGAGGGATGGGAAATGTTAAGCTGAAAACTTTAAAATACCTAATATCAGTTTAAAGCTGTTATGTAGGGCCTGACAAAAATTAAATGCTTGTGGTGTAGACAATGGTATTTAATAGAGAATGCTAACTTCTTTAGCCATGTGAGAGATAACATGCTGAATATAGTCTGCCATTTTCTTTGAAGACTGAAAATATATAGAAAAAAAAAAAAAAAGAGAAAATCAAAGGAGAATTCTTCAACAAAATGTGTTATCTACAAAAATGTAAGCTGAAGCAATTAATATGTTGGTTATCTGTTTTCTTGATTATGTCCTGCCAGACAAAGAAGAACAGCCCAATGACTATACCAAATTTCTCTGAAGTTTCCACTGTTGCCCTGTGAAACAGTTCCATGGCCTGCCATGATGCTCTGGCATTTTATTGCACATCTTGCTATGATTTAACCTGAATTCCTAACCAATTTAAGAAAATTTAGTTAGGACCATTTTACTTTTTCATCAATTCATATATTTGCTGGAGGTTTAATGTACAGAATTCTGAATACCATTGTTTGTGAGACATATCACAAACATTTAGGATCCTTGCACACTTTCATGGTCTTAGCTTAGGACTTTCTACATGCTTAGTAGTCTAATTTCTTTCAGAGTGCTAAAATTTCTGATTTAAGTCTCAAGAGCTCCTTAACAATTAGTTGTATATTCAATCACCTAAAACTATTAGGATGTGATTTCTGTTTTTATAATCAGTATTCTGTAGTTTCACATTTCAAACATACCTAGTTGATTAAATGATTTATGACACTTAAGTTTTTTTTCCTTGGCTAGGAAATATTATGGTTATATGTGCTACAAAATATAATTTAATTTAGTTAAACCAGATATTATGCTCTGGACATTAAAAAAAAAAGCAGCTCTACTATGTTGAGTCTAAAGAATTTGCCATGTGTTCCATTTTACAGTAGGCTTTTATTCTCGAAATGTTGCAATGCCATCGCATATTTTTAATTAGAATATTACAACAATCCTTACCCATGCTTTCATTATAATACTTATTGTTCACTGTAATTTCCTCTCAGATGGCCTGCCAAATTCAGCTTCATAAAAATGACAGCAACAAATTCCGCTGCCAGAATTTTTTTTTTTAAACGCAATCTGTATAGTATTTATACATTGCTACATTCCTACATTTTTTTCACATGGGCTGCAAATCCTTATTAAACTTTAAGGTAAATATGAAGTTATTTATGTCTGCATTCATGCTTTCTATCAGACATCTATTTATTGAAAAAGTGGTAATTGGGTATCCCCTTTTTTGTGTACACTCATAGTAGTCACAGAGCATGGATATGCAGAACCCCAGCAACTCCTTCTGCAAGATGACAGTTTTACAGTGAAACAAACATTTAAGAGTGAAACCATCTCTGATAGAAACATTTACTTTGTCACATAGTTTCTTGTCCTTCAGTTAGGTTCATATATCTGTATGGTAGGAGAAGTCACCACTATGCAATATGGGAACTAATCTACATTTAAACAGTATTTTTCCTTTTTAACCCACACTTGTTCTATCCTTCAGATCATATTACAGCCCCACAAACAGTTCCACCTTGGGAGTGGAGGGCACATCACAGGGACAGAAGTGATCATCTGGGAAGGAAGGTTAATTGAATATCCACAAACTCTGTATCATGGAGGAGCTGGCTTGCTCATGTTCAGTAACAGATAAAAAAAATTTAAAATGCACAGCTAATCCCCATTCTTCCTTCCAAGAGGGAGATGAAAGAAAGGGAAAACAGATCTGTTAGAAATGGCACCTATTTCACTTAGGATACCATCTGACAAGTTCAAACACTGAGACAACAGCAGAACAAAAACCTAAAGGAAATAGTGTTGCAAGCATTGAAGCCCTGTGTTGCTCATTAAGTAACCTGCTTCCCTATGTACTAAGAACTTCAAACATGTCTTTGTTCTCAACATTTGCTTTCAAGATTTATAGGCAAACTCACTGTGTCTGACATAAATGCTTTTGCGCACATTATGCTTGCAAAACCTCATAATGGGCATGCAAATTGATATTTATTCAGTCAAAGACAGTAACTACAAATAACTACTCCTGCTTCAGTATCCATTGAGAGTAGCTGGTGTATCCATCAAAATCTTCTTTCAAACAAGCAGTTTTCATCAGGGAAGAAGTTCAGGGGCTTTTTTCCCCAAGCAGTGGTCAGCAGGGAACAGGCATAGGGGCTTTTTTGCGGGTTTTTTTTTTGTTGTTGTTTGTTTGGGGTTGTTTTTTTTTTTTTTTTTTGCTTGGATTTTTTTAAGCTGTAGTAGGAGCACCCACCAGAGAGCTCTAGAGGCTGTGCAGCAATAATTGCTGGAGCTGGCTGACCTCTGTTGGGAGGGGCTGCATGAAACAGAGAATGGACAGCAACAACCCTTCCAGCACCTTCAGGTGAACTGCTTGTTTGCACTGTCATTAAAATGCAATTATGCACGGTTTTACTTTCACAGAATCACATTCTAGAGACAATGAGATTCTTGCCCTAGCAACCATGGAAGCTGGATCAAGTGCTCTGCCTCCTTTTCTCTACACCCACAAACCTGCCACAGGAATTATCATCAGGCTTATGGAGATTAATTTAAGATTGCAAAGCTCTGATAATGAATTCTATAGCAAACAAACACAAAATGCTTTTAACCACCAGGCCTTTAGCCAAGAACAGTAACAAAAGTCATTATTTTCTCCCACTACCCTAAAAGAAAGAAAAAATCCACCATTTTCTGATGCTGTTACAGCTCTCATTCTAAATAAATTGTAATACTACCTTTCTCTCATAAGAATAGTATATGAATTTTTGAACTTTAAAAACACGAACAAACATACCATTTATCTGCACTTTTATTAGTAAGATGAAGAAAACAATTGTGAAATTAATTATATTACGCTCAAAGAGAAAAATCACAACTAGAATTAACACAGTGATTTTCTCTGTGGAGGACAGAAGACACATTACCTTCTCATTCAGTTTCACAGCTTACATAAAGTTAAATCACTGCTATTGTTTTTCTGCTTCTTCAGTTTTCTGCTGAAGAACTGTTAGAATGACGTTTGTGATGCAACACAAAGAAAATGGATCTAATATGTTGTTAAGTCCCCAGAATGTTTTAAGAAATGGCTACTCAGTGTGTTAGTTTTGTGAAAGGAAACTTCAGGTTCATTCTGTTTTGAACTATTTCCAAACTTCAGCAGATCAGTCAGTTTAGACTGATCAAATATTTACTTGTAATCAACATGATCAATTAATGCATTTGATTTCAATGTAGTGACTGTTTGGAGGCAAAACAAAACAGACCCCATAGTATTCCCATCTAGGATGGCATGTGCTCCAAAGACTAGCACTTGCTGTTTCAAGGACAGTGCACTTCTTTCTCCTATCATTCAGAGCAAAAATTCTCTTACTTTCCAAAGTACACATTCATTTCAAATGGTCACTGTCAATGCATTAATAGAATACAACCCAAAATTCATATTCAGGGCAGCGAATGGGAAACACTCATTCTGTAGGAAAGAGCAAGCTGGCTTATATTTTGAAGAGATAAGGCATATTTGCTATTCTCTTGTTTAATTAAGAAATAACAAAAATGAATTTAAATTCAAGGTAAAAGGTACTTTTATTAATCTATGGTACAGTATAGGAAAAGGACACCAAAAAAAGCTTCAAATAGTGGTGGAAAACTGAAAAGGAAGTGTTGATACAATATGTTTTATACTGTGCAATTAGTTTGTATTAAGCTAAGCCTAAGCCATAAACATCATTACTTCTGTGATTTTTAAAGCTGGGATGATTTTCCTATGGTACAAAATACACATTCATCCTCATTCCAAAATTATTCAGGAATAATTGTGTCCCCATTATTGTTCCAAAAATATTTTCTTTTTCATAATTTAATACTTTCTTTAGACTTAATGACTAAAGCAGCTGAAACAGTGGTAACTGGTTTTACTTAGTCTTATTCTGCTGATGTTCTGTTTTTGCTATTACTCTGAACTTCCTTATTTAGGCTTTCAATTCTATCTTGGGAAAGCACAAGATGAATGAAAATAGACACCATTCTCAGTTAACCTGTGTTCAATACAACTTACTTTATTGGGAAAGAGGACATTGCTGCCATATTAGACTGACTCCACATATAAAAAAGATCCAGTACTGAGGCTTCCAGCTTCTGAATTTGCCTCATGATATTCTGTACTATGCCTGTGGCAAGCTTTTAACTTCCAGACTTTATGCCTGTTTTCAAAGTGAAAGTGCTATGGCCCTAAGACAATTTTATTAGCTTTCTTTCCATTTTTTTTCTTCTCCTTATTTTTTTATACATAGATCATAAACATGGATTTCATCTTGCTTTGTTTACATAGAACAGATTTAGTTCCCTTATAAATCTGCAAAATGGAAATAAACACTTGTGAATGTTGTCATGTTTAAGCCATTAGTCACAAGACTCTGAAGACAAATTACCCTAAGCATGGTTCAGGAACAGCAGAAGGCTGCTCATTCTAATTCATCTTTATTACAAAAAAAGAAAATAACAAAACTGAATGTTGCCAGTGGTGCACTGTCTTTTTATCTGACCATTTAGGTAAGGTTTCATGGGAAAGGCAAAACTAATGGGTGAAAGAAGCTTTTTATAGAAACTATTTATTTTTATTTTTATTTTTTGTACCATGAACAGTAAGACATAAGCATTTCTGTCCTTACTTATCCTACTCAATACTGCATCTTCCCTCTATACCTCAAATAAATCAATTTACTATTCTCCAAGACAACTCCATCACGTAGAGAGAGGAACACTGTGAGTAGACCAAAGATACATGCACACACTGATGAGCCTCTCCGGGTATATCGGGAACTAATTTCTGGTTTTTTTTCCTCTCAGCAGAGGTCACTGGTTTTCATCTCTGCTGCACTCAGCTATTCTTCTCTGAAAATATGTAGGAATCTTTGAAAATAAAACTTTGAAAGCTTTATTATTTTTAAACTATGTCCAAAATTAACCAGTGTGTTCTAAAATTGCTATAGAGAAATATTACTGACAGGGGCAGTTAGTAAAACTGCATAGGTCTCATTACACTCAGGTGGAAGAGGACTAGAACTGCATGGTTGTAAGCTTTGAAAAAGAGGCATCTGGGAATGGAATTGCATTTAGAAAAGGAATATGCAATTTCTTGCTATTCAAAACTGAGGAACTCTGAACAGTAGTAGAAGGATGTAGATATTAAAATTAATTTAGAGATAATTTAGACACAAACCATGATTAATTTGCAGTACTAAGGGATTAACCCAAAGACCTCTGCTGCCTTTCTTGTCATGCCTTGTAACATCACTCTATTAGATATTCAGTTTCTTCTACAAATGCATCAGTATTCTGATGTTAGAGTAATATAAAAAAGTCAGATTATTAATCCTAGTTATTACCAAACACATCAGTAAAATTCTAGTTTTAGCAATGCTAAGTAACTACAAGATGAACCCCAAGCTATGTCCAGTCATCATGGTTTCTCAGGCTTTGTGACTGCATTACTGCCATTGTCATATTTGCAAGAAAATCATCACAATATCTTAAGTTACTTTAACATCTCCTCAGTCATCTGACAGAGCTCACTGGAGATAATGGCTGCAGATCTGCTCTCCCAAATTTCACATCAAGCATCATGTCTTTGAAATTAGTCATTACACAGTTAAGTTTACCAACAAATGCCATATAGCATGCAATTGATTTTTAATTTAAATTCAGAAATGAGAAATATTTTTAACTACTTACACAGTTTAAATAGTACAGGGAAATTTATTACATGATCTGATCAGCATATTTCAGAGGAAAATCATGCTTCCTTTCTCCATCTAGGTATGAAGCATAGTGTGGGTTACCTTCAAATATTTTCTAGTACTGTCTTCTTAGTATGCAGAACACAGGAATACACAGTGTCATGAAAAGTTAGCATCATGGTTATTCTGTCCTTGAGTATGTTATAATGGCTCCCAAGTTTCATGAATCTCCATATATCAGCCCTGTTTTTTCCTAGAGGTTATACTTCCTAATGCAAGGTAAAAGAAATCTGGTAAAGCACAAATAGAAAAAACAGACCTGCTGTTTTCCTAGCAAAGCGTAAGACTGTTGCCCATATCAAAACTACAGAAATGAATGCTTTTATTGCAGGCATATTTCAGCTACTCTGATGACTGTTCTCCACAGAAGAGGGAAAACATAAGAAAATGGCCTTTCAGACCTTGTATAAAAAGCTATTGATTTCACTGGCTGCAATTTATCTGGTATCTCATTCTCTTTAGAAAAAAAAAAAAAAATTACTCAGCTGGGGCACATAATTATTGCCAGCAGCATGAGAAGCTTTACAGTGTAAGATCACACTAACACATTAATTGTTTTTTGACAGCTCTGTGAGAAACAGGCAAGAGTCCTGCCTATTTGCCAGGAGATTCATAAGCAGTCTCACACTATGTCTCATCCTGCAGATTCCTTCTACAAAGAATTTATCATCATAATCACTGAGCAAAGTATGTGCTACGTTTAAGAACAGGTTGCCAAAGCCTAATGGAAATTCAAACATATTGTGGGACTTAGAGAGACAAAGTAAGATAAATTGTTATGCCTCAGTGTTGAGTTTGAATTTGGATAACAGTATACAAATGCAGCACAGAATCACAGAATGGGTCGGGTTGGAAGGAGCCACGGTGGATCATCTGGTCCAAACTCCCAGCTCAAGCAGGGTCATCCTAGAGCACATGGCACAGGATTGTTTCCAGATAGTTCTTCAACATCTCCAGTGAAGGGCACTCCATGCCCTCTCTGGGCAATCTGCTCCAGTGCACAGGCACCTACACAGTAAAGAACTTTTTCCTCATATTCAGGTGGAACTTCCTGTCCACCAGTTTCTGCCCATTGACTCTTGTCCTATTGCTTGGCACCACTGAGAAGAGTCTGGCTCCATCCTCTTGACACCCTCCCTTCACATACTTATATTATTGATGAGGTCCCCTTCCAGTTGCCTCTTCTGAAGTCTGGACAAGCCCATCTTCCTCAGTCTTTCTTTGTAGGAGAGATGCTCCTGTACTTTAATCATCTTTTTCACACTCCGCTGTACTTGCTCCAGAAGCTCCATGTCTCTCTTGCACTGAGGAGCCCAGAACTGGACACAGCACTCCAGATGTGCCTCACCAGGGTGGAGCAGAGGGACAGGATCACCTTCCCTTGACCTTCTGGCAATCCTATTCTTAACGCACCCCAGGATCCCATTGGCCTCCTTGGCCACAAGGACACACAGCTGGCTCATGGACAGCTTGTTGTTCACTAGGACTGTTTGCTGCATTCTGTGTGGTTTGTGGTCCCTGTAGTCATTTAAATCTGTCATGGTGGCTCTGGTAATGTCCTCATGTCAGCCTCACCAGCTCGGGCTGCAGTATCCTGTCAGGTTCCTGTGCATCTCTCAGCTGTTGCTAAATACATCTTTATTCAAAAGAATATCAGCCAAGTGGTTTTGTTTCTCTCAACTCCATTCATCTGCAATCTTCTGACAGTGACAGAGTTATTCAGCAAGCTATTGTACATTTAAATCAAAAGCAATCTTGAGAAACAGCCCAGCAATTTTCTATTCCTTCACTGCTGTTTGAAGAGCACTGGGGATAAAATGATGCCTGAAGATTTCATATTCTTACCAGATTCTCTTTCTATTTCATAAAGCAGGATTTCTCCATATTCTGAAACACAAACCTGTATTTGCTTCCCTTACATTTTTCCTTAATCTCTTATCCTTGAGTATTCCTAAACCAGTAGTTATGGTACGTCCTGACAGAAATGTCTTAGAAAAAGCTGTTTACTTCACTAAAAGGGTTCAAGTCCAAATGTAAGGATTCCCCACAGAAAATATTTATTTTTCTGAAAAACTGTCAAAGAAAGAGTTTATTAATAAAATTAGGAATCATAAGTACTATGAAAAAGTTAGCAAGATGAATGTAAAAGATATATTCTGCACATGCACTAGCAAAGTATTTAAGCATAAGCTTAATTACAAGAAAGTGAGAATCCCAGTGGCCTGTATAACCTGCAATGGTGGTCCTAGATTTGTAAGCACATCTCTGAACTGTCCAGGAGGACAGGATAACGCTAAATAGGGTCTGCACCTGTTTCTCCAGACATAGTGCAGCCAAAAGGGCTGGGAGGAGCAACCCAAGGAGGGAGCAAGCTAGGCACAGATAGGAGCACCCTAGAGCTGATATAAATGAGAAGCCTCACATGCAGATTGGGCCTCTTGCACCATCCCACCTCACAGGTTTGGCCTCCTGTGTTCTGTGGTAAATAATGCCCATTTCAGTCATCTGCTGTAAACCAAGATTAGTATTGCTTCACACCTATTTCTCAAAGAAGCTTGGATTAAAATTAAACTATTTAGGAGTAGCATTTACTTACTTGTTTGCTCTGAAATTCCTTGGAAATCATCTAAACCACAGGTATTTCAGTGCAGTAAAGCCAATTCAAAATACTCTATTCTAGCTCTTCAAGAATACCCTTAAACATCAATGAATGATGTGATTTTATTATGCAAGAAGATATAGTCGCAAGTGATGAAAAATTAACTTACTTCATGTCAGAAGAAAATCATACTGAGCTTTGTTAAGTGTACGTTTATGTTTAAAGCATATTTTCAATGTTAACACTTCAAATTGCTTAGTAAAGGATGAAACATTATAGTTAGAAATACCGACTAAGTACATGGTTTTAAAAAAGCAAATGGTATACTCCGAAAAGCAAGAGAAAATAGTAGTGCTCTCTTCTTTCCTATTGATGTAAAGAGCAATTCCTTTGATATTTTCAGTCTTACACCACTTAAAAGTTAATGCAACTGAAATAGAGTTTTGAAATTGGTATAAGAGGCCAAATTTAATAAGCATTTGAATTTAAATTCAGTAAAATTAGTCAGACCACAGATATCACTGGAGAAATTTGCTAGTTAGAGTCTCTGCACAATTCAAGAGAACAATGTAATTTGGAAAGGTGGTCACAACAATACTAATTTTGGACGACTGCAGCACAGCTGGATTTCAGCTTTAGGAACTATTACCCCTTCTGTTTAGGTGTAGAAAATTATGGGATACCACCAGAGCCTCAGTGATTAAGCAGTAAATTTGACAATAACAATATTGCACTCCCAATATAACAAAGCATCTTAGAACAGTATTGCTGGTGGGCAGGATCATTATTGCTGTCTACTAAGAGGATTGGGGCTCCAGGAAGTCAGTTCAATGGTTTCTGATCTTAGTGTCAGGGATTACTATGAAATGAGCAGAAGAAAAATTCTAGGTACCTTTATTGAATATACGGATGTTGTATTATTAGTGCTGACCCCTGCAAGGGATCAGCAATACAAACCTTAAGAAGGTCATTTACATTATGCTAATGGCATTTTTCATTTCTGTAGTGAAAAATGTAATCTACAGAAGATTACTGCCCCATTCTTGAAGTACTATATCTAGAGGTACCATGAATAGGAATGGATTTTATAAGTTGTTTCCTCATACTAATCAGAAAATCCCTGAAGTGACAAGTATCATAAGAAAAAAAGGAGATTACTTAATGTGCCAGGATCTGCTTTCATCAGCAATAAGTTGATTAGTTTGTTATAAGGTTAGTCTGCTGTTCATGCTCTATTTTACATATGAATGCAGCAAAACTTAGTGGAGAAGTATTAATAGCATCTCAATACAGTTGCCCTAAAACAACCACTTATTTCACTGTTAGTCTAAGGCTAGGCTTTTTGATCTTTCTCCTTCCTCTTGTAACTCATCTGCTACTTTTCAGTTCATTATGAGCTGATGTACATAACCTTGTGATGCCTCACATTTTTAAAAATAAAAAGGAAATTTTTATAGTATTGCATCATATTCATTTTTTTCTTATTTGCATTGCCAATTTACTGTTACTGGAAGTGCTTTTGCACTGTATCCAAATGATCCAATGCTGGCAGAAACAGCATGAAGCTTTTATTTTTCCCTTGGAAACTGAAGGCAGTAAGTTCCACTCTAGCTAGGTAGGTTCCTTATTTTCTGCATTCACACTGTTGTATTTAATCCATTATCTCATGGCAGATAAGACCAAATTAATTTGTTGCCTCCCCATTTTTCTAATGTGATACCATTCAAATCTATTAAAAGGAATTTTTTTTTCCCTTGCAAAGTTGTACATTTGAGGGGAATTTATTGCAGCTTAATTTGCCTTATCTTCTATGAAAATATACTGCTGAGTGTCCCATTTCCTCTGCCCATTGCTTATTTATAACTGTATATAATCTGTTTCCTATTCACAACGGTATTTGCTTTTGTTAATGCATTCCATTATAAGTTTTTCTTTCTAAAAGTAAATCTCTGGATTTCATTTGACTAATTAAGTTTTGTTTCTTTGTCTTAATATTAGTTTTGCAGTCTTTATCCATACTGGAGGATCTCCTCATACTAGACAACATACAGACCTACTTTCTCAGATGAATAAAAACTACAGAGTCTAAGCAAGAGTGCTATTGGTTCTTCTGCTTGTTGTAGTCTGATATTTTATTGCTTTTTATTCCACTTGATTTCTTTGTAGGCTGCATTAGGCAAAAATTCTTTGCTCCAGAATTCAATATGAATGCCCTCAACTCCATTCTATTTGATCACACATTATTGAAGTACATAGAGCACAACTGATGTTACCAATATAAGAAAACTAAGAATAGCAATAAGTGTTAAAAGCAAAACAAATGGATTCAATTTTCTAGATTCTTTCAAAGTGCCTGCCACTAAGGAACTAAAAAAGACTGATGCAACTCCAGCTACAGAGCTCTTGATTCAGCCTTTAGTCTTCAGCCTAAGTTATTTTAAACTAAATTTTAATAATGGACTGCAGCTTTTTTCTTTCCTGTGTTGTATCAGACCTCAGGTGATGATAAACCTAAGTGCAGTTCCTTTTTAAAAGCACCCAACCATGTTTTACTGCTTGAGACTTGTGTCCAGGTGGTACCCAGCATTGGTAGTCAAGGTCAAGAGGTTCTGGGCCATTATGTGCCACCATGTTCCAGTAATAAAGAGCCAGGGCCAGCACTTTGATGGAAACATTTCTGTGACCATGTCTTTCTGTCTCTCTGACTACCAGGAAGCACAGGTACTCTGAACAGACAGGAGGAATGAGTGCATTTTTTACCTGACTGCCCTTGATACACAATGTGGGACCACATTTGGATTATCCTAACACAAGGGGATAGAGGTAAGGGATAGGAAAGCTGGCTGTGGAGGCCCATTTAAGAGCAGTTCATAGCTTCTAAGTAACTACTTCTTCTTGCTTAGGCAAATATTCAGGTGGTAACTCTGATGACTGTTCAGACAGGGCCTTCCTCTTCTCAGCTTTATTCCCTCTATGCCCTGGAAAACATTTTTTAATTACAGTCATGCTGCAAAAGCTCTGGTTGAGGACACTGCTGAAAATGTGGCTGCACCCTATAGAGCAGCCAGGTCCTGCACTGCCATCCAAAAACACAAAACATTGCCACTGTGAAACAGAGGGACTCCCAAGAAACACTGTCCGTTGATCCACCAATGCAGCTCTCTGTGCTTGACTCAGAGCATCTAGACCTCGAGGCACCTTTATGGTAATTCAGTTTCACCTTCTGCATAAAATGAGAGTTTGCAGGTTTTATTTCACTGCAGCAGATACTAGTGAGTTGGAAGCCAAAGATTATTATGTCTAACTGGCCTTATTGTACCAAAATGAAAACCCCATAAAAATTGATTTTCAGGAGCAAGGGATTATGCTGTTTTCTAAGGGCAAACTGTTTGATTTTTCTTTTTCATTTCCCATTTATATCTATGCACTTAATTAATTTATAGTGGTAAATATACATTCCAGCTAAGTCACCTCAGTAAAAGAAATGGAGCTGATAAGATTTTATACCAAAACTTGCCCATCATAAATGTGTTTATTGAATTCAAACAGGCTGAGATTTAACATACAGATCCATCCCAGCAAGAAAGAAGGTAGGAGAGATATTTTAAAAACTTGTAGTAGAAGTAACAAAAGGTGGAATATGTTTTGGCAGATATTTATCTAGTTGATATCTGAGAAGACATTCAAATACTAACATAATTGTGCATTAGCTACAATACAGTGGCAGGGGTGTTGTGTATTAAAGCACTCTCGACTCTTCTAGTCCCAAAGCCCTACCCATTAACAAGACAAAAGCCCTAACTATGGTCTCTTTTAGTAAAAGATGGCTTCCCACTACTAGCTGAGGATGGATAGGACTTGGGATCATGAGTTAGTAGAAAGGAATTCCAGGCTGACAACCAGGATTAAGATCTGTGGGTATGGACAACCTGAAAAGTATGGCATGCTGTCCATTGATTTAACTTTTCTGCCCCTCCTCTGAGTTTATGTGAGGCTTTAGGTTTCTGTAGAATTCCTGATTGCTTCACAAGTAAAGGTCATGGAGGGGTTGATATATAATTCATGTAGAAGACTGTTAGGGCAAAGAGCTCTGTGCCTAGAGGAAGGCACACAGTTTCTAAGAAAAGAATATCACCTGGAGTGCCATAGAATAAGGCCTCAGAAAACTGCTGATGCAATGGATTTTTAAGCAGTCCCTTCTTAAGGGACCTTCCTTCCCCTTGATAAAGTCAGTAGCCATCTCTTAATACTGATATATAAACTTTCAGCTATTAAATCAAAGTTAATTCGAGTATGTTTTGCAAACATATATTTCAAATGGAACCTATTCAAATGTACACAAACTTGTTTGCTGTATCTGTGGAATATTTTCCCACCTTTTAAAAATACATTCTGAAGCAGTGAAATCAAAGCAGAGTCAACCAAGGACAAGTTTTGAGATGTTTCAAAAATGCTTCTTATAACAATCAATTATTCTGATTGATTGCTAATTATTTTTATTTTAATCAATTCTTATTGATTAGAAGCAAAAAGGATAATGACGTAAATATTTTAAACACAAAATAAACAAGACAGCCTCACCTCTACCCACCTCCATGAAAAAAAAATAAAAAATGGGCCAACCTCTCCCAAAAATCCCCTTGACTACCAATAAAGTTTTCATGAATACAGCTGAAGAAGAAACTTTATTGAAAAAGAAATTTCAAAATGATAAAAATGTTTAACACAGCAAAAAAAACAAACACATCAAAACCACTAGGAGATAGCTTTATAAACTCTTTTTCTCATCAGCTGTGAAATAAGACTTTCATAAAGGTCTAGCATTACTTGAAAACACTGTGGATAGAAGATGGATATTTGCTTGATCCATATTCTACGTAGCAGCCAGAAACTCAAAATAAAACGCAAACTGAGTATTATCAAAATTTTTGAAAGATTGTTAAAAGTGTTTAAGTCTGTTAAGTCTGTTAAATTGCTTAATAATTCTCACTGGAAGAGACAAAAACCACATAACTTGAATTGGTTAAAGCTGGAGTGTACAAAACTTCTATTCCCATTGGGAACAATCCTACATCTACAAGGTATTTACAAGGTATTGGACAAGATGACCTCAGAGGTGTTTCCATCCCTTATTTCTTTGACTCAATGAATAAACATGAACCTAATCAGAATAGGTGTACTGTTTATCTAAGCAATAACATTCAGTTAACTGGAGTACACAAGGGAATTGTGTACTCTTATGCTGCTGATTAAACAAGATCAAAAAGCTTTAAAATAGGCTTTGGAGTTTTAATTTGCAGACTTTGGTAGGCATCTGTATTTTAGTAACCTATATATCACCTTGGACCTATGAAACAAATCTTACATAAGAGGTTTTCTAATAGGAAAATAGTTTGTAAAACACAAAGGCTACAGACTTCAACTCTAAGACTACATGTAAAATAATGTGCTATAATTCTTCAGACACACAGGCTTGAAGAAAGTAATTTCACAGAGGAAGAAAGCAAATGCAAAGAGCATCTTATATCAAGAGTGGCTTAGAATACAAGATGTTGCTGATTATTTTTTTCAGATAACTTGAATTTGCCTATGAAATTACAGCCAAATGTAATTTGCATGACTATTAGTTTTGGCCTTTCCTTATTTGAATGTGGCTATTGATTTCATGTCCCACACAGTCCTTTCTTCCTCGTCTAAGTACTCAAATGTTAAAATTAAATCAAGCAATTTCAGCAAGATTATGATATTATCATTGCTAGTCATTATATTTAAAATTTTGAAAAGCATATCCTTTCCCATAGAAAAAGTGTTCTCATACAAGGTAGCAGACAGGATGTTTTGACAACAAAGCAAACAGAAGGTGATAGGTCTGGTCAGTGGGACTGCACTCCATGTAAATGCAGGCTTACTGGTATTATTATCTCTGTACAAAGTTGGATTTTAAAACCCTAGAGATGAACTCCTTTTCAATTGTGGTCTTGTTTGGTTTTTTTCTTCTCACTATAGATGAAAAAATTCCATATCACTAGAACTAGAGGAATAAAGTGAAGTCTCCTTGAGCAGGAAAGAAGAAAATTGCTGGCTGCTGATCATGGACAAATGGGAAACGACTTGGTCTCTTGGTCTGTCAGCCAAATGAGTGTTGTAGAGTCTTTGCTGTAAAATGCTACCCTTCATTCCTAGTCTATTACTCAGACATTTTTCAGGTTGTGTTTGCATTTGATCTCCCAATATACTGGCACTGCTTAAGATCGTAAAATGTATCACAGCCCTTTTGACAGAAATTCACACTGTGCTACTTGAGACAGCTCAAATGGCATCATAGAGGTGGGAGAACACCTTTCAAAGCATTATGATCTGGCTTTTCGGATCAAAACACTTTTAACTAGTTAATCTATATATGAAACAATAGCTATTGTAGAAAGCACTTGGTTTTGGATCAACAGATTCTCAACCATCAGATTATTTTGAGTATTTTTAGTATAATTTTTTTCTTTGGAAAAATGAATTTTTGAAAGCTATAATCTTGATTTTTTTTTTCTTTTTAGTGAACTGTGAACCCAACAACTTGTTCTTACTTTATTAAATTTTCCACATTATTATTATTAGTTTTTCATAACCTCCCCTAGCTCTACCTTTCCCCTTTAACCACAGTCATACAGATCACCATTTTTTATCACCTTATTTTTTTGCACCCTTTATTTCATCTTTTTCCCAAAGAAAAATGTAACATCTACTATATTTGACTAAAATTACTATAAAATTAATGTATTCAATTAAAAGTCTTTGCAAAGATGAATACAAAAACAACAGAGTTATAGTTAAAGATTGAAAGGGGAAAAATGAATCTTTAAGTGCAACACAACATCAGATTTTGAAAAAAATCGTGTATCAAGAGACTTGAAAAGAGTGGAACTCCTAGAAAAATATAAAAAGCCCAAATCAATTGACATAAAGATTTTAAAAACTTGAAAAACTTTACTTCAAAATATGTGACTCAAAGCCAAATAAGTTGGTGCATAAGTTGCATCTCCCCTACATTTTCTGGTATAAGACAGTATGTACCAAGAAGAAACGTGAAACTTTAATCAAAAAGAAGGTGTTATGCAAGGGGGAAAAAAAAGAAAAAAGTGAAAATTACTTGAGTAAAGGTCTTTCAGACAGATTGGCTAACGAAGACAAAAATTCCCCACAACAACAACACTATCAACTGTTGATAGTTGAAACTGTTGATGAAACTGTTGTTTCAAATGGTCAACATGCTGACAATTTGAGGTGCTAAACAACATGTGCCACCTGTATATGTCCTATACTTACTTGGTTTTACCTGGGACAAAATCCGAATAAAACCTATTGAACATTTTGCAAATTATTTTGTTAACCAGTTATAATCATACAGGAGGTGAGGTCACATATTCTGTATAGAAAAACTTAAATATATATATATATAATTATCCAATTTTATTGTTTTTAAAATGTTCTATTTTATAGATATAGACCTCAGCTGTAAGGTTAGGAGAGCAATATAAGTGTATGCTAATCTCAGTAAAGGAACAGGTCACAGCACTTAAGTTTCACCATAAAGCTCTTGAAATGCTGCTACTGTAAACATCTAATTCCAAAACAAAACAGGAAACTGTTGTGTTCTTAAACTCATGATGCTTCTGGAATGGATTTTGCTATATCCCTAGATGCTTTTGCAAATAAAATATCCTGCCACTTGAAAGGCAGAGTGATTTCAATATCTGAGGATTGCTCATAAAATGTTTTTCTGGTACAATCTAAGGACTACCAGATAACAAGCTATTCTAGCCATTGTGAAAACACATGTGAATATGCAACAAGAAAACCCTTGTAAATAGTGGAAATTTAATTACTGGGACTAGCTCACTGCAGAAGCAGAAACTTCTGACTCTAAAATTAATTGCCCTTAGATGCAAAATGTCTATTTTTAGTATAAAGTAACAGTAGAGCTACTTGTATACGTTACTAAAAATTTTAAAAAAAGGCAAACCATAATGCAAAAAGAATACAAAAAACACAGAATATCCTGGGATGGAAAAGACACACAAAGATCACCAAGCCAAACACCTGGCCTGGCACTGGACACATCAAGAGTCACACCATGGGCCCAAGAGTATTGTCCAAATGCTTCTTGAACTCTGTTGGGCTGGTGCTGTGACCATTTCCTTGGAGACTCTGTTCCCGTGCTCAACCACCCTCTGGGTTAAAATCCTTTTGCTAATGTCCAACTTATGCTTTAAAATGTGGATTCACTGCAGGCTATTTTATCTTGCCAGAAAGATGTGTGTAAGTTCATGTGTCAGCAGAGCA
>JAOTQP010001286.1:73145342-73158719 GCA_026413545.1 Cichladusa arquata | reverse complement strand
GCTGTGCCTGATGCCCCCAGGACAGGGTTGGCCCTCCTGGCTGCCAGGGCACTGCTGGCTCATGGTCAACTTGCCATTGACCAGCACCCCCAGGGCCCTTTCCATGGCACTGCTCTCCAGCATCTCATTCCCCAGTCTGTCTGTACATCCAGGGCTGTCCCATCCCAGGTGCAGAATCCAGCAGGTGTCTGTGTTAAAGCTCATATGGTTGGTGACTGCCCAGCCCTTCAATTTGTCCAGGTCTTTCTACAAGGCCTCCTTGCCTTGGAGGCAATCAACAGCTCCTCCCAGTTGTGTATTATCTGCAAACTTACTTATTATCCCAAACCCATTATTTTTATTGTTTTGTGTTGTACATTTTGATAGAACAAACAATTTTGAAATAAAATAATGGGTTACCCATATATATTAAATTTTTTATAGTAATGGATATGTACATTATTTCCCTACCTTCAGTTTAACCAATGCAGATTATAATTTTGTTGTGGTAAGGAAAATTGCAATATATGCTTTAAGTATAAGGACATTTATTAGGTGAAAAATAAAGAATTTAGGGAATAAGCAGTAAAAGTGAAGAAAGAATTCATTCAGGAGGTGAATGCGTCTGCCATAATAACTGTGGAACTTTCCATTCATTTATCATACTTCTTCCAGTGCTCAGTCAGCTATTTAGATAAATCAACCATGCATCCTGAGCTCAATTCAACTTCTAATTTACTTAGTGAATTAAGCAAACAATGGTCAGCTACACTGTTTCTTTGAGGCTTTTCAGACCATTAGAATTTACCCATTGAACAGATAAGACAATGCTATAACAAGTCATTATTTGTAGAAATCAGCTGTTGATGGGAAGGGGTGGGACGAGTCACAATTAGGTCTTATTAGCATGATGTCACACTATTGGTGATTAGTGTTTGTATAAAACTACAGCTGCTGGCACTGACTGTGGAAGTTGACTTTTCCTAGTAGTATAAAGCAGATCATGGGACATTTCTGTACCTAATAGCCATATTTAAAGGCATGAGTCAGACAAATGTTGAATGAGAGGACATTAAACCCCTGTATTTTCCAATGTTAGCAGTATTTTGTCATTGCTGAGTTTGCCTGAGCATGGCAATCTATTTTTACTGCTGTCGTGTCGTCAGTCAGTTCGTGGCAGCTGTCTCTCATGCTCTCCCCTCAGAGCACGTGGCACTAAAAGCTTTAAAAGTATAGTCAGATTGTTGGTAAAACAGAATGTATAAAACTAAAGCTTTTAAAGTTGCACTGTGAGTCAACCCAAAATCTGAACAACTGTGATAAAATTATAGCAGTCACACATACTTAAATCTTCCTCTTAATATCAGCTACAGAACTGAGTGATGATTCAAAGCAAAAAAAAAAAATCCCCCCATCTGACCATGATGTAGACAAGTATTTTTAAGCTAATCTCCTTTTACAGACATCAGAGATCAATATAGCCTATTGTATCTGAGTCATAATTTCATCATAAATCAGGTGTCTAAAGCAGGACAGGAATTTTTAATGCTGCCTTGTGCTTATCAGCTAAAAAGGAAGGTCAGAAAAATTAGCAGCTATGGGTCCTTCTAGTTGAGGTAAATACATTGACAGCAATTTTTATCTTGAGAAACACAGACCAATTTTCCTGCTTGTTTTTGCAACAAATTGAATTCCAATCCCCTCACTTAAAACATTCATTGTAATAAACCCACTGTAAACTACTTTTCCTAATTCATAGGCTCCTTTTTCGCCTTTCTTATTTCTCCAAGGAGGAGAGAGGCATTGCAGCAATGGTTTCTCAGGGTTTTTTTGCTGTTTAATACATTCCTCCTTTGGGCTCCATGCATCAGTTCTGCTCTCTTCATCAGTATTTGCAGAGAGTTGCAAATATTGTTCTGATAACTTTTGGATTTATTCCCAGAAATTTCCCCCCGTATTGGAAGGCCTAAGCTTTCACTTTTACCCCTGTAATTCATTAGATATAAAAGGTGATAAAATGAGTGTGTTTGTGGACAGGGTCTGTAGTTACAGATCCCAGAAATCACAGAATATTCTGAGTTGGAAGGGACTCACAAGGACTAGCAAGTCCAACTCCAAAGTAAATGGCCCAGACAGGGATCGAATTCAATACCTTGGTATTATTAGCACCATGCTCTGAGCAACTGAGCTACTCTCACATGAGCAGTCCCTCACAATATTCTTGGAAACAAATTCAGATGTTATAGTCTATAACAGTGAAAAAGCAGATGGGAAAAAACCTGTGAATTACTGATTTCAGAGGGTAGTGGTATTGTTGTATAGTGCACTCTATCAAAGCTATTAAATTAAATCTAGAAAAAAGCCCTAATTATTAAATAGAGATTAATGTAACTCACCACACAAATGCTCATGGGCACATCTCTTTGCTCAGCCTCAAGGACTGTCCTTGAAGGGGCATCCCTACTTCAAGAGAAGAAGCTTTGTAGACACACTCCAAGAAGGAATATGTTAGAGGAACCTACCTTATGGGAGCGAACTGAACTTTTATAGGATTGACTACCAGTCCTTAGTCTCCACATCACCCTAGCAGCTTATCTGCCAAATATTTCCTTCCCTATCAAAATGTTAATTTGGGTTTGATAAGCCAGACTGGTTTCAGCATAATTCAACACTAAAAGTGGCACATGAACCCTCTCAACTCACTACTGATACGTTGCAAAATAGGGCATTTTGTGAGTTGTTTGACCACGTTCCTTGGCAAAACATCTTATTACAAGCTGCCCCTGCTTTAAGCAGCAGGTTATATTAGAGACCTCCTGAGGTTCCTTACAACCTGAATGACCTTATATGACCCTGTCCTATGATCTTGTCACTCTATTATCATATTCAATTTCTGAAAATGCTTCCATTTTCCCATACAAAGCACTGCCAAAAAAACATAACCTCGAAAACATCAGTCACACCATCAGAACTCAAATAACCTTCCAGAGGTATCAGTCTCTGAAGAATGATTTCTGCTGTGTTGCTGTTTCAATACCATCTTCTTGAGATGTAAATGTTTTCCTAAAATAGCTTCTCATCAATTCTCAAAACAGTACATCACCAGTAACCTTCTCCAGGTTTATATTCCAGTTCTTCAAAGGTCAGCAAAATATTTTAGATATCACCTGGTATTATTCCTACACGGGTATCTGTTTCCTACTGCTGACTCATATTCAGATTCTTGCAAAGTTCTGAGGATGTCACAGTTTTATGCTGTACCCACTCATCTATAAAATAACTTCGGGTTCTTCGCTTTTTTTTATTTTGCAGTTAGTAAAAAATTTTACAAAGCTTAACTATTGTAGTCATGCATTGCTAAGCATGAAATAATTCTAGGTTTTTAATTTCAAAACTGACTCTCACTGTATTTATAACAACTAACTTCCTATGGGAATTGTACGATCTCATTCCTTGGGAAAAACAGGTATTTTAAAGGAAAATGAGACTTGAGGAAGCTGAACATTAATTTAAACAGTGGTAGGTGTATGAGACATCTGAAGAATTTGTAATGTTAAATTTCTGACAGGAATGGATTAATGGAGGAGCAAGTGGTGAAAGGAGTATGATTAATAGTTTCACATGACTAATTCATTACATTGTGTATGATGCTGCTACATATTGCCTTGCAGGTTCTTTTGGAATATAGGCACATTTTTAATTCTGAAGAAAACGCTGTGCCATGCAGTTTTCTGCTGCAATTGCTGTGCATACCAGCTGAGACAAGTCCTGTCTTGAGCCTGAGAACTTTTACTTTTGCTCAGCCTGCTAAAGTGATGATACTGGAGACACAGTTACTTCCCAGGAATATTCTATTGAAACTTCTGAACAAGATTACATTCACATGCCGTATGCTGACATCTTTCACTCAAAAGCCAACACATACATGCATTAAAGAAGCAGACCCCAACAAAATACCAGATCAACAGCTTCCATTTTATTCCAAATTCAACCACACAAAGCTTCTCAGGATCTGTTTCCCCACAGCTGCAATAAGGAGTAAGGGACAGTGTCATAACATGCGTCTGTCTTGTTTACTGGGCAAATTTATATACTTAACCATTTGCAGCTGGGAGCCAGAATTTTATATATATTCTTCCTCAAATATTTAGAAGCCAAATAGGAATATCTTTCAACTAAAAAATTTTCTTCTCTGAATGACTCTGAATTTTATCTACAGTTTGGAGTTTTTGCATGAACTTAAACCTAGAAGGCCTAAATTGCAGAGAATTTATGAGAAATAGCCACCATCATTACAGTTTCTGTTTAAGAAGGAGAAATAATGAAAAGTAAATTAGGATTTTTGTAACTAGCTATGCATTTATGTTTTGCAAATGCCACATTCTTTATTTTCAAATTGAAAGACATTCAAACTATTTAATAAAAGCAATTTGATAAAATATTAATGAAATTGAATAAAAATTGGAAGTTATTTAGCATTACTTGGAGATGCTCTAGAAATCAGAATCCTATGACTGAATAAAGTTTCGTGAATTTGAGAAAATCAGTATGTTTCTCATAGGGAAAAAAAAAAGATCAAAAAATCCATATACAACTGTAATGGCTGAGTGCAGTGGATATGAATGAAGTTAAAAATCAGGTGATGGAGGGTTGAAATTAGTAAAGGAAGCAAAGGACACTATAGAAATAAATTACTAGTAAATACGACTGGGGGTCATAGAGTGTTTATTTGAGGAGTCTGAAATAAAAATAATCAACATACTTAGAGTGACTCTCTAGATTGAAGTGGTAGATGCATTTCAAGCAAATGGTAGAATTCTTTTCAGTGGGCTTTTGTTGCTGATTTTATTTTTTGCAAATTTGAAAGAGAGGTGATGTTATATCAAATGATGGATATACAACTGCAACTCAAAAGTTGGGAAATTGCTTCCAGATTTCTTGCTCACATGCAGCCTGCTTCCAGAGGGAGGCTGGAGCAGAAATACCAAGGTTCAACAGAACTTGGCGCAGTAGCCAAGTTTCAAGTGGAAGACAGCTAAGGTTCTCCATACATATTAAAAGGTAAATGAGGGGATCTGTGTGGTAACAGCTTGTCAGCCTGATATTGATCCTGGGTGAAATATTAAATGGCTGACACAAGACTATTAATAAAAAAAATAATTTCAATTTAAAGAATTAAAGGATTAAAACATAAAAAATGAGAGGAAAAATTCTTAATAATATTTTTTATAAAGATATAACTGGCAAGTTCAACAGGATTTATTTCCTGTTATTTATTTAAAACCTTGTTAACCAACTCATTCTATCATAATATTTCAATTGGAAAAGAAGAAAAAAGCAGGTGACCGAAAAAAGCAAAGTGACAAATAAGTAGATTAAAAAGCTGATAAATACTTCCTTAAGCTTCTCATTGCAAGGATTAATAATCAAAGAGGGTGTCTTGTCAGCAGGATTGCATAGATTTTCAAAACTGACCATAACTACAATATTGTAGATTCTGCATTGATGAACGATGTATGTTGGTGTAAAAATCTCTTCTTCTCAAATACCAAGAATAACAAAATCAGTGCCTGTTTAATGTCACTCTTGATGATCTAACCAATTAAATCAGTTTGAAATATGAAGTATAAAAAACAAGCAATACAAAGGACTTAAAATACAAATCCAAAATATCTTACCAATACTCATGTTAGGAGCTCCATCTCTGTATTACTTTTCTACAAGTCCAAACTGGCGGTGGCAATTTGTCATACCAACAGCCTCAAATGTTGATTTTACTTACACACACACACACATACAGAAGATGTAAAGACAGCTGGAAACAACTGGCTGGAGCTGGAATGCATAGAAACATTGTAATCATAATATTCCCATTCCCTGAGACCACAACAAACAAGTAATCTTTTGGGAAATTTGCTTAGAATTCACCAGATAAAATTTGAAAGATAGAAGCATGTGCCTATACTGAATTAAACTTTCCAAATAACTCACAATACACTAATTCAAATGAACTTCAGGAAATACAATTTGCATGGTGCAAGTCATGGTGAATGTTAACTGTATACTCTACATACCTTTGCAGACCTATTTGTGTAAACCCAGCAGCTGTGTAGCTGCCACTGATGATCACATTCCCCATATAGCTACCTTGCACAGCAGCTTATTTCAAACAGTCAATATCAAACTGTTTGCCAGTTTCTGCAATCCATTTCCATAGCAATGTTTGTCTAAATCCTCAGTTTTATTGATGACAGGCCATTATTTGTTATTAATATACAGTCAGTTTACTTTGAAGTACAGAGTCTAAGTCACAGACAAATAGGTTCCTTAAGGCACATAGAGAAGTGATAAATTCTTGCTACTATCTCAGAAATCAGACTTCTTTGGGATATTAAAATCAGATTAATGTAATGTCAAAACATCATACCTTTGCTGTGTATACCATCTGTACATCTGCAACTTCTTTGTCCTTCTTGAGAACATTTGTTTTCTGCATGGGCTGCAGCACAGACACAAGAAGCCAGGATACTAACCAGCAGCAGAAATCTGCTCTGACTAAATTAAAAAGTCCAGCTCAACACACCACCCTTTCCCACCATCCGATTTCACCATGCAGAACATGATCATAACAAGTGTGGTAAAATGTGACTATGGTTCCCCCATTTCCCTCCTACCATGTCCAGGGCAGAATGAATAAGAAGCAATGAGAACACACACACTTAATAATTCTCCAGGATAATATATAGATTGCAGTAGTTTGTGGCTCAGACTTGAAGGAACAAAGGGATATCTACAAGCACCTGTTGTTTTCCTAATCATTTTTGAGCCCCTGAGGCAGGAAGTTTCTCTCTATAAAATCACATTACCTCTAGGATATTCTATTCATCTACGGTTTTTTTTGGAATTTTACTTTTTGGAAGAGTTTCCAACAATTAGCTCTGTACAGACATCAGAATCACTAGTCTGTAGCCACCTAGATCACCTCTGAAACCTTAAAAATACTCCACCAGTGGCACTTCTGCCACTTGCAGGCCTGTAATAGCACAGCAGCTTTATGTTGGAGATAGCTGAACTATTAATTGTGTTAAGAAATTTCAACTTTAATTAGAACCTTGTGGCGATTATCATCTGATCATCACAATCTCTATTTGTTCATTTTTCTCATTTGTTTGTGCTCTATACTTTCTCTAAAAAAAAAATTCACTGATTCTCTAACAAACTAAACCCAGGGTTTCTATGCAGGAAGTCCCCAGTCTTTTCAGCAATGCAAAAAACCAAACCAACCTAACAAAAATCCTCCTCGCGTAATTTCTGTGCTGTGGTTTCAACCTTTAAGTCCTCCTTTTATGCCTTCATCATCAATTAGCTTTACACACTCTTTGCTAAGTCTTTTTATTCTGAGGCTTTTGGAAAAGATTTATGACTGCATTTTATGTTTAAAATAAATTATTCCTTTGACAATTTGGGATTTGCCTCAATATATATTTTGCACATAACTTCCTAGAGTTTCTGATCCTTTTTATTTTCTCTTTGCCTTGATTTGCATGCACAAATTTAAAGACAAATTACACATCCAGACCTAGCACTTCAAACAAGTATTTCAAGATCCTTAGTATTTCCTACTGCATGTTGACACTTTCTTAAAACTATTCCCAAAGACTTCATTTACACTTCACTTGAAAAAACAAAACCAAAGCATTCAAAAAGCCCAGAATTATATTTGCTTTCCTTTATTCAGTGAATAAAGTTAGCAGTTGTGGGCATTTTGTTTTAAGACAAATGAATGGATCATTAACTGTGATCAAAACAGACAAAGAAGTTATGACTACTTTGATGTGGGATGTTGTGATTCTAAACAAGATTGCTTAGATTTCTTCATGGATTTTTCTTGGCTTAAAGGACAAATACTCTAGATATCACAGCCTCATAGCAATCTCATGATATATGCACATTTCCTAAGTAATATGAATTGTACAATTTATATAGATTTTTCAAAGCGTTTCAAAATTAGCTCAAATTTCAGTATAAAGCTTCATCTATGTAACATTTCTATGGGCCTGAATCCCAGGTGGAAATATCCCAGGCATGGAACAATTTTGGGTTTTTTTTATATCCCCTTTCATATGCTTTGTTTTTATACCCCTTTCCATATCTCTGTTTTCCTTCGTTACACAGCATAAAGCCACAGAGATGTATTGGTCGCATGTATTGCATCACAGAACAATTGCTCACACACCGTGGCCCCAGAGTAAAACAAAGGTGCCCACTGGAAATGCCATCAATTCATTCTGAGGACAGAAAACACCTCTGGCCACAGGTGTTATGGCAAGAGCTGACAGATCAGCATGCCCCATCTGCTCACAGAGAGGTTGCTGTGCCTGCCAGCCCTGCTATGGTTCAGCCATACAGCCAGAGTTGGGTGGGTAAAGAGGGAGATATGCCGGGGCTTAATAGGAGCACTTCGTGCAACACACGAGCTGTTTATCACTTCAGGCAATGCCAGCAGGAAGGTTCTTGCCTCCTATCCACCTTCTTCCCAATTAAGCCATCCTTATTGCTTGGCAAACACCAACACCAAGAGAAGCAAAACGAAACCACAGTAGGAGGGAACATCTTGAGGGTAACCACTTCCTGGAAGCCAAGCATTGGTGAGAGGGCTAAGATTTGGATAAGATTTAGAACACTGAACATGTATATTGTATTTCAGGGTTGCACTGTATAGATTATTTTACACAGAGAATACTTGAGATTGTACAGTACATATTTATCTTTCATTTGAAAATTTATCAAAAATATTTTAAGGTACAAACCTGCCTTTGTCAGAGGATGAGTTAAAACAGAGGTGTTATACTAACATATATTAAAAATGTATGCTTTTTATTTTCTTTTAATTTTACAGACTGGAAAGGGAAAAATCCAACAATGAAAAAAAAAAAAAACACCAAAACCCCACAAAATTTTAAGCTTATTTCATACCTCTTTAAAAAATTGTGAGCAGAGTATTTTAATCCTTATTAAAGAATCATAATAAACTTTTTTTATAGTAAAAGCAGGGAGAATGATTTTTTTTTCTTTTTGGAGGGGGTGGTTTAAGAAAAATTGAACTGTCAGAGAAAATCAACAAAAAAGCCATCAACATCTGGACATGAAATTCTGTAAAAATACTCCAGTTCTGAAAGGGGAAGGGTTATATTCTCATTTCTGCTCACCTCAAGTACTTCGCATCATCCAGCACAGTTACCCACAGTTCTGGCTCACTCAGTAGTTGGGGAGATGGCAGAGCAGGAACTGTAGACTTTTCTGCTTTGTAAATTTATTTAATTATTTTTATGAGCCAGCAATAGAATTCTTTCAGCATATTGGTTGGGCCACTCTCCATAGATAATCCAGTGATGTCTCATTGGTTCAAAGGAAAGGTGGGGAACTTCCCTGGAGAGAGAAGTAAATTCAATTTCATGTCTTCAGCATTAGTAAAAGGCATTTTGAACTACTATTCCGATTTTTTTCACCCATTTAACTATACTGTAGTACTTCTTTAAGTACTGATAGCAGCTCTTTCCTTCTCTTGGTAGCTCAGTTTTTACAAATATATAGACAGAAAGCTGAAACATACCATAAAAATTAATAAATGAGGCTTTTAAGAAAGTTGTGTTCCTTTTTTATATGTCCACAAATGTTTACTCCACCCCAAAATAATTCTGAGTTTACACTTTTGGCAAGATGTTTATCATTATATATTGCTCCTGGAACTAGAGAAAACTAAATGCACAGTAGAAAGCACTAGAGAATTCTGACTTACACGTCCTACATTCATCTCAGAAACAGGTAAAAAGAGCAAACAAAAAATAGGAACTTCAATTGTAACCATGAAAAAGGATCAATGATAAATCAATAGCACAGTAACAGCGGTGAACCATCCATAATTATCATTTAACCAGTGTTCCAGACAATTCTGTTCGCCTGAAAATTATATTGTATGCTTTTGATGGGTAGGGGTCTAACTAAAGCATCATTGTTCCCCCTTGTTTTGTCACTAGCTACATTGATGAGCAAAATTTTGGGGTTCTGTAGTGGGTAGTCTGACTGCAGTCCAGGGATCCAGATGTTTAATTTCAGGCATATTGCTAGCACTTAATGAGAACTATTTGTAGAGTTTAAAGAAAAAGTTAGAGATCGATGCTTTGCAAGACAGCTTTATCAAATCATTAGGCCCTGTGGTTCTAACCAGGATCTCACTAATTAGCTCGTAGCCTTAAATCAGTCTATCACTTCAGACTGCCTCATCACCATTAGCATGCTCTTTGAAAAATCTGTACAGTTAAGCTGCTTGATTTTACACTGCCCTGGTGTTCAAGAGGTAAAATGTCATGCTAATTCTTTATCGTTTAAGTGTTTTCAAAGTTACATTCATTACTTATGTAATTATATATACCTAAAAGAGATAAGTATGTATTAAGTGAACAGTATATACTGAATAATATTTGTAGCAATATGAGTAGAACTGTTAAATTAGTGTATGTACAGTAATTATCATTAATTAATAATTATCATTACAGATATATGTGATTATAAGACTTCACACTTGGAAAACCACTCTGGGAGCAAAATCGTAAGAGAAAATCTGAGCTCACCAGAATTTGCCAATAGATTATACTAATAGATAAACTTTGCTTTGACAGTTTTTTCAGGTAGTTAACAACAGTCCACAGCTGTTTCAAATTCACAGACACTGATATTATGGTCACATATTTAGTATCTGAATTATTTATCATTCAAGAAACTACATTTCTACTATACTTTTAGTTGCCACCTTTAAAGGATCTATATTCCCACAGAGCTTCTGCACTTATCACCACAGTATGTGTTGCATTAACATTTAAATTGGCCTTCAGTATTTTCTGTTTTAGTACTTTAGAGGAAGGAAATCCTAATTATCACCTATTAAATTCTCAGGCAGTTTTGGGGGGGAAAGCACCAACATTGCTCAAGCTTATTTTCACGTGCTCCAGAGAGAAATTATCAACACTTTGAGTCTTCACTGAGGCATTTATAGAGGCACATTATTCTTTAGCCAGCTAAGTACAATGCAAGCCTATTGTTTGATTCTAAACCAGAGAGGATCTTCTACCCAGGTTCTGGCAGAGAAAAGCTGCTAAGCCTCTCAAGTCATTCAAAACACGGCGCTGTTCTGTGCAACAGATGACCTAGCTCCCCTGGCTGGTAAACTGGAGAAGAAAGTTATTTATAACCAATAAAAAATATGTTGTTATAAGTAGCCGCAGTACTCATTTTCTGAAAAAGATGGGATCCCACCTAGTTGTTGACATTAAATCTTCAGCAAAGCACACACAGTGAGACAGGCAACCTATATTCTGATATCTGTAGGAAAGAAACAGATACCAAGGAAATTAATGCCTTTATTTCTATAGTGTCTTTTCTTGCCTTACAAGTCTGTCTGGATTTAAGTTTTCACCTCAAATGATTCTTGGATATTACTGTTTCTGGTTATTTTCTTGTGTTATCAAACAGCCAGCTATATTAATTGGGCACTATTAAAATATTTTAATGCTTCCACAACACTTACTTCATCCATCACCTAATCATCTCACCTCACACTTTGTGAACAATGTTTTAATTTCTATGCTTTTTGCTACAGCATTCCTTATCCACTCCCAAGCAAATGTACAGTGACAGTAGCAACTCTCCAGGGGCATGCTGTTCTATATCCATCATTAAAACAGTATTCATTTGTTCAACAGTTCTGGGGGGAGCAGAACTCTTAAATCAGTAAATACTATTTGTAAAGAGCAATGCATTAAAAATTTTAATACTTTAAAGGGGAGATGATTGACCATTTCTTCTACATGTAGATATTTCACTCCTGCTTCTGTCATGTTATACTATGACTTTGATACACTGTGGTATTTAAAAAAAAATGCCTACTGAAAATAGTAAAATACAGAACAGTGTAAAGATGATAGGTGAACAAAATATTAGCATTCATAAGAAAAACCTCTCTAGCAAAAATTGTTCCATAACTGCTTATTGCAGGATTGATTCCTGCAATTATACTGACTGGTCATTCCTGATATCTGGAGATAAGGCTTAAAGGTTTTCTGGCATGAATTTAGCTAGTTTTCTGTTGCTTTGAATAGAAGCACAAACTTTGTTTTGCATTGTTTTGAGCTGTAACAAAGCTGCCACAATCTCTCAAAATTCTAGCTTTTGGCAGTCTTCCACTACTAATTGTCTTACTGTTCCTACTGACGTAGGTTCTTGTATTATCTGAGTGAAGAGTAGATTCTCTGGCTGTAATATTTTTCAGCTATCTAGTATAGTTTTACTCTCATGCTAGACCTTACTTTCACTACTTCTGGCACTCAGGACATACAAAAGATTAGAATTACTATATTAGCACTTCAGTGCTCTTTTAACTCCTTTTAAAAAAAATTGAGGGGAAATTTTAATTTTAAAAAGTCTGCCTGTACAGAATGCTGTCATATAGGTAAAAACAGAAAAAAAAGAAAGCTTGAAAACTTAAGCCCAAAGCTTGAGACTATAGTGGACAGAGAGCAAGACCATCTCTACTTATTGCCAATGAGCTTGCTGCTAAAATAGAACTCACAGCAATCGTTTAGGGCTGCTGTACCTTAATGTTTTTGAGGGACCTGGATGTGTTCTTGGAACAGCAGGGCAAATAATGAACATCATAGCAACCCTCGATCTGTGTGCTCCAAGAGAGGCAAGATATTTAGAAAAAGAAAACTGTGGACTTGCATAGAAAAAGGGCTGTAATAGGGTAATGCAAGTAGCAAGGCAAGCCAGATGAGGTAATCTCTTTATTTCACTAAAGCTCTTGATACCATCTCTCACAGGATCCTTCTAGACACAATACCCAGCACACAACTGGACAAACACTTTGTAGTGGGAGAGGAAATGGCTCACCGAGGGTTATGGTGAATGGAGTGACATCAGACTGGTGACTTGTCATTAGTGGAGTTCCACTAGTGGGGCTCCATCCTCAGCCCTGTGCTTTTTAACACCTTTATAAATTATTTGGATGAAGGACTTGAGGGGATACTGAGGAGGTTCACAGATGATACAAAATGAGGAGGAGCTGTTGATTCCCTCCAAGGCAAGAAGGCCTTGCAGAGAGACCTGGACAAACTGAAGGGCTGGGCAGTCACCAACCATATGAGCTTTAACACAGACAAGTGCTGGATTCTGCACCTGGGATGGGACAACCCTGGATGTACAGACAGACTGGGGAATGAGATGCTGGAGAGCAGTGCCATGGAAAGGGCCCTGGGGGTGCTGATCAATGGCAAGTTGACCATGAGCCAGCAGTGCCCTGGCAGCCAGGAGAGCCAACCCTGTCCTGGGGGCATCAGGCACAGC
>JAOTQP010001286.1:73113107-73137085 GCA_026413545.1 Cichladusa arquata | reverse complement strand
AATAAAAACAAAAAAAAAAAAAAACCAAAAAAAAAACCAAACAAACAAACAAAAAAAAAAAAAAAAAAAACCAAAAAAAGGAAAAGCAAGCAGTTAAACCTTTAGGAAGATGAAAGGTTATGACAGTGAACATAACACAAAGAACCATCTGTTACAAGATTTAATAAGCTAATATTTTTAGTCAGTGTCCTCTTCCTGAATCCTGGATCTTTCGCAAAAAATCAGATACCAAACAAATATCTAATACATCTTTAGTCACTTAAGACTTAAAGATTTATCTTCCTGACTCGCTATGGGCTTTGCTTTGTTACTCAAAATTTTTGCAAAAAATGTACAGAACTTAACCTGACTTTTGATATGCTACAATGGTATGTCATAGATATCTACACAGTGATTGTGGCATCCAGCAGTAGCTTCAGTATGAAATTATATATTCCAATTCAGTTTGAAACACTAAAATCAGAATAGCCATAGCTACTATTTACTTAGGAAGCCCACATTGTTTGTTCCTAATTCCTACTGCTTGATATGGGCTGGAGGATTTCTTAAAACTAAAATAAGATAAAAGTACATACAATCTTGATACAGTCCCAATATCTTAACTGGAGAAGTAACATAATTTAAAGTATGCATATTTCATATGTCTGATGCAAACAAATACTCCAGGCTTCCTCTTCATTATCAGCCCTTTTTCATGGATTAATTTCTTTTTTTTTTTTTTTTTTTTTGTGACGAGGGGGGAATATTCTATGCTTTGTTTAATCCAAACTTGTGTACAAAAGACACAACAGGCATATTTTTAGGAAAATGAATTTTCACTTCTATATTTGTAAAGAACTAAGTATACTAATTTATGCTGTTAATATTTTTTGACCATTATTCCCATTAGCACAAGAACAGTATATCCAAAGCATCGGTGTTTTAAATCATCATTTCTATTGAAATGATTCCTTCATTCCTCAATGAAGGAAGAGGCAGGGAGAGTTCTCATGGTTTGGCTCACCTTTAATGTCTGCAAGATGGAAAAGAGCCTCATGGCTTCCTGTATCTCCTTTTATTGAGTATCTCTGAGTAAGGAGATGAGTCAACAACCTGATAAAAGCAAATTTTTGTGTGGAGTTATGGAGACAAGAAGTTGTCATGCATAGGGTTTCTGAATGTCAGCTACTGAAAGAAGACTAAAATTAAGATGGCTGTAAAGCTTTGCCAGAATGAGCAAGTTACTAAAGAAAATCTACCTAGAGAATTTCTACCTTTGAGTTTTTGGTTCTAACCAGTGTTATGCACTTGGGACTGTCTTAAGAAAGGGAAAGGGCAATACTGAATGTTTTGCAAAAGTCCATGTTCAGCACGCTCTCAAATAAATTTTTCTGTTATCTGACAGCTGCAAGAAATCTCTGCTCACTCTCTGCATATTAGGGTGAAGAGATTCTGAAGTTGGCCATCTCAGTGTGAAACAAAACCTTGCTTAAAAATGTGAACATACAATGATTATCAAGTAGAGAAACACTTGCCTTCAAGATTATTTGCAATTTTCACATCTTCAAGCAATTGTCATTTGAGCAGATCAATTATGCTGCTGCTTTAAAAGTAGACTTTGTTTAGAGCCTGCTTCCTGACATGAAGGATTTCAAGTTCCTATTACAAGCACTTTTATAATTAGTGAGAGAGAGCAAAAGAATAGATAATAAATAAATGAGATGCTGTCAAGTGAAAAAAGCAAAACAAGTTAATTTGTACCTTATTCTTTGCTAAGGTTTACTCTATTGTGTATGTGTACATTTGCACAGAAGCCCATTCAAGGAAAATATACTTCAATTTCCACAGACAGGACAAATGTACAGGCACAAAAGAAAGGCTGGGTGCTATTCATGGCTTAGGAAGTCATGCTTTTGAGAGGGGTTCATTGAGATCAATTACAACTCAATCTTTTTAGTGTCTGCTGTCTTCTCAATACAGGCATCAGCCCTTACTATAATTGCAGTAATTTAGATCAATGGCTTTTAAAAAATATGTGAACAGATTAAGTAACCTAGATTTATCTATAATAGCACGTTTCCCTTGCTTAACATGGTTTGAGGTAAACTCCTTGAGTAACACATCCAGTTATGAAATTAGGGTTTCACTGCCCCAAGGAGCAAAATTCACACTGTTAAGTTCTGGCATTTAAGTGCAATATTAAATTACTATAATAGTCATTATTGCATTGAGTACATCATCCATTGCAAAAACATGACTAAAGAAATAGAGAAAAATTTTTCTTATATACTTATTTTACTAAAAATGTACTTTATTTCTCATAATTAGTATCCTCTTCCCCAATTAATCTCAAGACTTCTGAGATACAGAACGATACTCAGATTAGAACTCCTATACTGGTTCTAGCCATATTTAGCAGAAAATGTACTCATGCTTTCCTTCTATGTGAAACAGCCATATTTTTCTGTTATTAACCAGAATACAAAGCTTTATTCCTAAGGTAAGTCTTTACTGTTTTAGAAATAAATTTATCAAGGAAGAGTATATTAAGTCTTCTCTATAGATGAAAGTCATAGTTAAAGTATAATTATGAGAAAAAGTTTAAGTTAAGGATTAGAAGTAACTTCTTAGCCACTTCAATTTCCTCTATGCTTTGAAGTATGTTTTATTTACGAGCAGAAAAAAAAAGTAAAAACTCCAAAGTAATAAATAAAATACTTGTCCCCTAAGATTATTTTCTAAGTAAGCAGGTATAAAGAAATATAGGATATCTAGAAGTTATTTGCACCTTTACATAGTGCTAGAGGCAAGGTTTGTATTATAAAATACTCGAGGCCAATATCAATGTATGGGCAACTTTAGACCCCATACAGACTTCCAGCATCACTGAATTTCACCAAAATAATCACAGATCTGGGTTTGAATCACAGTCTGTGTTACAATCTAATTTTGCTGTAAGCATCTTTACCTTGTCACAATGGTAGCTTCATATTAAATTCAGTATTTACTTTACTGGGAAATAAAGATAAAAAATGCAGTATTTGCTCATGAACTGATAAAAAATTATTTACCTGCACTGCAAATGCCAATATAACTTCAGCCTCTTAATGAGTTTTGCTGTTTTTTAGTGCCTCTGTTTTGCAAAAATTAAAATTTAAAAATTTCAATGCCATTCCTGAAGCATACATTCATGTGTATGAAGGTAGTATGTTTTTATGAGTTACAGAGGTTTCCAAACACACAGTTCCCTCAATATTTCTGTATTAAGAGTAAAGAAATCTGGCAGAAAATAAACTGCTTTGCATTTCAAATGATCCTCAGAGGGCTTGGTGAGGCTGGCCTTAGTTTATGACTATAGCCAGTTCAGCACTCTATAAGTCCAGTTGCAGTCAACAAAAACTTTACCAATCACAGATTCACAGATAGCGCAGTTTATTGAAGTGACAAAAGTTCAAATTTTTCATTATTGTTAATAAATGTGTAGCTACCGGAGCTAGGATGGTTCTGGCTCCTGGCTGCCACGGGGTCCGGATAACTCCTGGGTACCTTGAGGCAGAATTCAGCTGCAAGGTCTTAGTGCAAGCAATGCCCAACAATTAGGCAGACAGCTCTTTTGTGAGGTACATCTTCTCTGGCAGACCTTAGCTAGCTAGAAATGAGATCTTGGGATCGCAGCAGAGGTTCCAAAGATAGCTTTATTTCTTCAAAGGGTTCCACTAGCAAAATCCAAATACATAGCGAAACAAGGGGGTTTTATAGGGCTTAGGAGGATTGAAATCTAGCCAGTAAAATTATAAATTGAAAATTATCTAGTTACTTTAAGACTCTAGGTGAGAAAAGACCAATCATTTAGTAAAGTTAAAGACCAATAGAAATTCTTAAAGATAACAGGGGTTTCTGTAGGGGAGTGAACATCTCTCTAACATGAGTCATCCTAAGAAAGGGTTTCTTATCTCAGCGGATGAGGTTCCAGGAGCCCTTTTCAGGGATAGCTGTATCATCCACATAAATGCACTTAATGCTTTAGCACATGCTAGACTACGGCTAGCCGATGATTAACTAGAGTAAGATAGCAAGTCAAACTAAATAAACAAATTCAGCTCTTCACTAAGCTTAATTTCACTCTTAATTAGGCTTGGTTTTACCTGGGTATACTCTGATGCACTCAGAGACATATAATTGGTTACTTTTGCTGCTGCTAGTTCTCTCACTAGTTTTAGTTGAGCAGTACAGCTGGCATATTAAAACCAGTATTTTCTGCCGCAATAATTCTGTGTCTTAGGTAAGTTAGGACTACTTGTTTGACCTGTGAGCATGCAGATATTGCCTCTGCTTTCTTCTGGGTTTATGAAAGTTTTAAATTTACAGATAAGAAACATTAATTAATCTGTTTACTCCACCAAATAGAGAAAATTCAAAATTTAATTTAAAAAAAAAAATTCAAATGGTTTCCACAATGGAAAAGTCTGTAACTGCTCTGTCCTCAAAATCTATCTATCACAGCCTTGGAACAGATCTCCCCATGTCCCTACCCTCCAAGCCAGCTTGACTGATGATAATTTAGTCCAGCCATTGAAACTATATTTTCTTTCTGCTTGCATTTTTTTCTCTCATGCATCCCTCCTCCTTCACACTGAAAAATCAAAAACACAAACCAAAAAAATACCAAACCAGAACAAGTTAGAGAAAGAAACCATTGCATTATGTCCACTATTCTCCCACAAGCAGAATACTGAAATTCTGAAAAGGCTCTTGGGTACTTTAATAAGCTGACTCACACAGTTATCACACTTAGTGATTTTAGTTTAGCTGCAGTTTTGGAAGACAAAATAATCATTAGATATTCACATGGCAAGTAATGCATTTCAGGTCCTATAACATGCCTTGAGTTGTTTTTATCAGCTGAACTTCTAAAAAATTTATTTATTTTCTGTCTCAGTTGCTCACAGCTTATGATTGATTTTGTGTTTGTGTAGTCCTTCATACACTTAGAATCACATGAATGTAGAATATAAAACACTTGACATATACTGATGTAAGTCCATTTATTTTCTTAAGTTTTTCCATGTGAGAAATTATATTAGACCATTTTAAGAAACTATTTTGCGTTTTTAAAAGTGATTTAGTACCACATGGGGGTTTTCCCTCAAAATCATCTAATGGCAAAAAAAATCAATATTATTTTCTTGGATCGCAAAGATGTCTTAAAATATATAAACACATGAATCTGTGGACACTTATGTAATTTCATTAGGGTCCCACAAAATGTGGACATCTTCCCACAGATTCCTGTAGAAAAGTTTATGTCACAAGTTTCAATAGAACTTATTCAACTGGGGATAAACAATAGGTTAGACTTTGTCTGAAATTTTAGATCTAGCAGAAGTCAAAGAATATTTTAATAAAATTTTCAAAAGGCTCCAACATCTCACTCTTAGTGCTACGTTTCATCCAAATAAGATGTTTTAAACATGATTTATAATTGGTAATGAAGCTTACCCTTCCCCAAAGAGATACCTTCAGCCTTGAGCTAAAATGCATGAAAATAATATGGAGCTGCACTTATTTCTTTCACAGAACAGGTATTTTGCTCTTCTTCCTGAAATAAAATCGTAAAGTTTCCTGGTAAAAGCAATTATTATTGTTCCTATTTATTAAAATTTTTATTGAATTCTAGGGTAAGATGGCTTATAAAACAAATTTGATGGAGTATAGCTTCTAAAAATAAGATTTTCTTCCAAACAAAGGTCAGCTTTATTGGCGGCGATACTGAGAGGAATGCTTAAGTGGTCTCGCTTATCCAGTCTAAATTAGCAACAATATAATTTTAGAAACACTTTGAAGGTGTGTATAATATTTCTAAGAATAGTACCAAAGAAATGCTATTTAACATTGTGGATCTCAGAACTGTCAGCCTCAGTATAATGCCTGACACTGAAGGAATCAATCTTCTCAGAGTTTTAAAGATGGTTAACAAAAAATTGGTAAATCTGATGTCATCTTCAAGAGGTGACATTCAAAGGCTATTTACAACAGTGAAAGAAAAAAATCCAAAACTACTGACCCTTTCTGTGTTATTTAAGATAAAAGTATCGCAATTAAATTTGAAAACAGATTGAATAATCACAATCCTCTTCCTGAGCCATAGAATATTTCTCCACAGAAGTTACACCAGAAACTTAAACTGGAAGACGGAGCAGGGAACTCTGGAGGTCTACATGGATGTCATGGGGTTCATCAGGGAAAAAATTAGAAGAGCCAAAACTCAGCTGGAACTTAATATGGTTACTGCTGTAAAAGGTGATGAAAAAGGTTTTTATAAACACATCTGCAACACAAGTAGGGCTAAGGAGAATCTCTGTCCTTTAGTGGATGTAGGCAGAAACATAATAACAGAGGATGAGGAAAAGGCTATGGTACCTAATATCTTCTCTGTCTCAGTCTTCAAAAGTAAAACCAAGTGTTATCAGGATACCTGGGCCCTGACCTGAAAGGTGGAAGCCCAGAAGGATGGGAAATAATGAAGCCCTAGTAATCCATGGGGAAAAAAAAGAGCAACCTGCGATACCACTTAGACATTTGCAAGTCTATAGGGCCACATAGCATCCACCCAAGGGTTCTGAAGTACCTGGTGGAAGAGATTGCTGAGCTATTTTCCATCAACTATCAAGCATCCTGATAGGGGAGGTCCCAGCTGAGTGGAGGTAAGCAAATGTGACAGCTGTCTAGAAGAAGGGACAGAAGAATGATCCAGGGGACTACAGGCCTGTCAGTCTGACCCCAGTGCTCAGGCAGGTCATGGAACAGATCGCCTTGAGCACCATCATGCAGCACAGTACTCAAGGTCATGTCCAGCATGACTTTATGAAAGCTAAGTCCTGCTTGACTGACCAGATCTCCTTCTGTGACAAGGTGTCATCCTTGGTGGATGAGAGAATGGATGTGGATGTTGTCTACCTAGACTGCAATAAAGCATTTGACACCATTTCTCAGAGGATAGTCCTGGAGACACTGCTCATGGCCTGGATGAGAGTACTCTGGGCTGGATACAAAACTGCCTGTCCAGATGGCTGAGCCCAAAGAGTGGTGGTGAATGGTGCTACATCCAGGTGGCAGCTGGTTACTGCTGGTGTTCCCTATGGCTCAGTATTGTGGACATCCCTGTTTAATATCTTCATTGATAACCTGGACTAGGGGATCAAGCACACCCTCAATCAGTTTGCAGACAACACCACATACAGTGGAAGTGTTGATCTTTTGGAGGATAGGAAGGATCTGGATAGGCTGAGTCCATGGACCAAGGCCAATTGTATGAGGTTCAACAAGGTGAAGTGCCAGATTTTGCACTAAGGTCACAAGCAGCCCATGCTACAGGCTTGGAGAGGAGTGACTGGAAAGCTGCTTACTAGGAAAAAACCTGTGAATGCTGGTCAACAGCCAGCTAAACATGAGCCAGCATGTGCCCAGGGGGTCAAGAAGCAATAGTATGCTGGCTGGACGAGGGCAGTTTTTGTCCCTCTGCTTTGGGAAGGTCACATCTCAAATTCTGTGTTCAGTTCTGGGCCCCTCACTACTAGAAGGACATTGAGGTGCTAGAGCATGTTCAAAGAAGGGCAGCAGAGCTGGTGAGGACTCTGCAACACAAGTCTAATGAGGGAGTTGGGGTTTAGTTTCCAGATTCTATGATTCTGTCTACATGGGTACAGATTTGCCATATAAACAGCTTATTAAACCACTTAATACTTACCAACAAAAATGCACTGAACTACCATCATGCTTTCAAAGTCCTATAAAAAATTGCAGAGAGAGAATACTCGCCATTAGACTTTTTTATATATACTGAAGAGAGACGTGACACCTTTAAAACAATACAAAACATCCAAGACCTGAGTAGAATAACCTTACAGTTTTTTCTTTCAACTACAATAGAAATATATTTGTGTACTACAGTGCAAGAATTAAGTTCATCTCTGTAAGATTATAAGGAAAAAAGACTCAGAAGACCATTATATAAGAGTCCTCAACTTCTCTAACTTGTTCTACTGAATTAAATGTGTAAGGAAAATAAATTGGGTAGAATTTAAATAGACCAGACTATCCTAATTGACTGCTTAAAAATGTGCCCTTTCACTAATGGCTTTGTATTTGTTTTGCCTGAGTGTATTTAATCTTGTGTCTATCTAAAAAGGGAAGCAGCCGATCCATTAAAAAGAAGAGAATCTTCAAAACACAGATGCATAAAAATGAACAAATGTTAATGAAATCTTCTTCAGGGTGAACCTAAAGTGCACATATAACACACAAAACCAGGCTCTACCTTTCTAATTAAATTTTTTAATTGACTACTTTTAATATATTGGGCAATCCCCTAAGATTTTAAAGTCACCTTCTAAATCTAATTGTGAAGGATCATTTACTCTGCTTCTTTGCCTCTGTTTAGAGTATGATAAATTATTCACCTCATAGTCACCACTAAAGCTCAGTAAAGGTGATTAAAATGTGGAAAACTAAAGACTCTAAAATGGAGCTGCAGTGGAAAAGATTACTTCTTTTGGGATAAAATCCAAGTAAACATCTGAAGTTTTCATTAAAACAGAAGTTTACCTCTATGAGGTTAACCATTTAAAGGCTAACATAAAAAGTAAGATTTTTTTTTCATAAAAAGTTCAAATTTTGCAACTGACGTGCTAATTAAGGTCTTAAGAGCCCAGTGTCATTGTAGTATGACATTTCCATATGTCATGCACATTCTCTTTAATCAGAACATCTGATCATAATCTGTGTAGGTTGTGATAGGAATCAAGAAAATCAAGAAAAATGCTGTAGATATCTAAAAAAAATATAGGATAAAAAAAAAAAATTAAGTTATGTAGACTTATCTGGAGGTCAACATGAGAGAAGCAAAGCTGTAATCAGATATCTGTCATATTTAATTAATGGTCCTGAAACATCACTGGAAGTACAGAGCTTGCTTAGCACTTTTTAAAAGCATAGACGAAACTGAATTTTGCCTGGCCTACAACGTAGGTCTTTGTCCTTGCAGTGCTGTCAGACGAGGTATGAATTAATTGTCTGGCATATTAAAAAAATATATATACACATAAATACACTTAAAATTATATGGAGAAGTTAGTTGTCACTGTAATCTTTTAAGCTACCCTCACAAAATACAGTGCAACACAGAAAAACATGAACCTGTCTGTGTGAACTGCTGCATAGACTGCTGCATGGCTTCATTCTCTTTGTAGCCTGTACCTAATACATAAAGGCACCTATGTTTGATAATCTCTACGTGAAAAGTTTCACCTGCAGTAAAAGCTGATCTTCTAAACTACAATAAAGTAAAAGCAAACCTAAGCATGCAAATCTCTTGAGACAAAAAAAAAAAAAAAGGATAGAGACAAAAACAGAGAGTGTGATGGATTAGCTGAATCCATAATGAGTGCATGTATTGCATTTTAAAGTAGATTGACTTGACTTTTGTTTTTCCGGACAAATGTCATTTGAGCACATGTAATTAAATATGCAACTATGTAGTTTGATTCCTGTTAAGTTTCATCTACATGAGTAGTTTTTTGCTAGGTCTCAGCAAACATAACAGCCTTTCTGTTACTTATAATTTTATTGAGGACAGAACAGGGAGAAAAGGTAAAAAAATAGAGTAGTTAAATTTTAAAAAAATTGACACCACAGTTGTATGTTCTTAAAATTGCATCTCAGAGGAGTTGCTTTTTTAAAAATCATTAATTTTTAAATACCTAAACAGAAAAAAAATATACAAAGATACAAGAACAGACAACTATTTTGCAAAAAAAAGAATGATTAGGAAAGCTCTTATAGAAATAATCTGACAAAGACTGTTAAATTCAAATACTGCCTCTGGTTCAATTTGACTTTGAGTTACATATTGCTGGAGGCTAGGACAGAATACCACAGATGTACTTTTCACAATCTGCTGATAAACATCAGTTGAAACAGTTTAATAGTTTAGGTAACTTTTACATATGGTAGAACTGTGCTTATGTTAAGGAACATGTTGATGCTCTATTCGACTGAATGAGCATAGGATTACTTAAATTCTATTTGAAAATTATCTGTTCAATTTTTGCTAGGAACCCTTTTCAGTACAAGTATTTTCTTACAATAACATTTTTGCTTAATAATCTTGCTTCAAATGACCTGTATTTCTGCTCTATGTTTAGAGCAAACAACTCACTGTAGTAGGTTAAATTGAGAATTATAGGATGGCTCCCATGAGTAAAATGAATGAAGAGATGGATTTTATTACTCTAAAGTTTTTTTATTTGTTTTGAAAGGAAATGATAATTTTGGCCTTTTAATGAGAAAAGTGTGTCCTTAGAAAAGCAAAACTTAAGAAAATGGTCATTCACTAGTTTTAATGAAAATCCGTGAGCAGCCCCTCCCCTTGTACCCAACTTCTACTTGACTCTTAGATGATCTTAGAAGAAAGGTGTGTTCTTAAACTTGCCCAAAAAGTCTCACTGACCACTGCAAAAGTCCTGTGTGTTCTAAATGAAGATCCTTGTGTACTATCAAATGAGTGGAAATGGTTCTTATTTCTACACCTTTTCCTTTTTTTTGTCTGTGTGTATGAAGACAAAAGTGGGAAAGCAGAGGACTCTCAGATACTGAATACATCCATAAAATGTACAAAATGATTGACATTTCCAAACACAAATGTCAAGTTCTTGAGGATGAGAAAGACCAGATATGCCACCAGTGGGATAAAATGACTCATCCAGGGACCACCTTGAGGCAAAAGAAGATACCTGCGGGGGATATTAGTAGAAAAGATGCACAATAGCATAGATAAATAGGAATACAAGCTACCAATGCATAACAAAAAGGTTTGCATTACTTAGAGCAAGAGAACAGAAAATAGCTTTGAAGAAGTGACCTTGTAGATCCTCACTTGTGATTGTCCTGTCCCACTGTGGGGCTGGTGAGGCCTCACCTCGAGTCCTGTGTGCAGTTTTGGGCACCACAATGTCAGAAAGATATAAAGCTATTAGAGATAGTCCAAAGGTAGGTTACAAAGATGGTGAAGGACCTTGAGGGGAAGCCATATGAAGAGTGGCTGAGGTCACTTGGTCTGTACAGCCTGGAGAGGAGAGACTGGGGGGAGATCTCATTGCAGTCTGCAATTTCCTCATGAGTGGAAGAGGAGGGGCAGGTACTGATCTGTTCTCTTTGGTTACCAGTGACAGGACCCAAGGGAATGGCCTGAAGCTGTTCCAGGGGAGGTTTAGGTTGGACATTAGGAAAAGATTTTTCACCCAGAGGGTGGTTGGGCACTGGAATAGGCTCCCCAGGGAAGTGGTCACAGCACCAAACCTGACAGAGTTCAAGAAGCTTTTGGACAATTCTATCAGGCACATGGTGTTATTCTTGGGGCTGGTCTGTGCAGGGCTAGGAGTTGTACTCAGTGATCCTTGTGTGTTCCTTCTAACTCAGAATATTCTATGATTCTATTAATCTCCTACTGAGAGATTCACATGTACAGGCATCTATAAACAGCAAGCCTGCTGGAGTATGAATATCTGCAGCAGTAGAACTAAACGCAATTTCTGCTGAATGATTGGTGATATCTCTGCACACCATACTGTTTAGATTCCAGATACCTCTGAGGATTTAATTAACAGTGAGCTGGCTGCAATCCAGATTTTGAGAGCTTTGACATGGCTAAAGCTCTCTACAAAACAAAATTCAAGTAATGGGCACTGGATCAAATATGGATTGAAAGTAAATTTTGCCCACAAGACACTAAGGACGCAAAAATATCAAGTCTTCCACATTTGCAGAAGATTCCATATTCCTTATGATTCTCCCACTTTCCTAGTGAACACATGCATTTTATTACCACCCGTCATAGCCATAGAAAAAAAGTGGTGTCTAACTCACCTCTCAAAAAACCAATATACCAGATATTAATAAAAGCCAATTAACCAGACACAATCTGCCTCAGACTATAGACCAGGTAAGAAAAAAACCAAATAAGTAGAAAATGTAAATGCATTTTAACAGAATCCTCAGGTCTATCCTGTGAAGTCACAGGAACAAATGTGATTTCCCTTCTACACAACTGATAACATCTTATTTGGATTGTTAATTAATTAAGTCACTAATTAACATGATTAATTATGATGGAAATTAGTACACAGAAGAAGATATGAGTCCATAAACCATTTGTTAAAAGTTTGTGAATTAAACATGGTTGAGGTTAGGAAAAAAGCACTCCAGGCCATCTGCTCCAACCTCTTGCTTTGTACAGTCCCTTGTCTCCTCCAGAGTACTGCCACTGGAACATGAATTGAGATAGATGAGTTCTTACTAAGAACAACTTTTCAGGGATGACAGTGTAACTAGCCACAGAAGTTTGTGCATTCTAATCCTGATTTGCAAAAAACAAATGGTATGATTAATGTTGGTATGTTGAAGAAAATTCAGATCCTAAGTCACCTCAAGACAAATAGTTTGGCTTTGCATCAAGACCACTGATGAAAGTAGATGTATCTCCCACACCGAATAAAAAGCATTTGGAATTATCTCTAGAATCCAGACCTCTTTTTAGCATTTGCAAGGATGATGCTTTATATTTTGCACAAATCTTTGCCTTTTATTTTTATTTCGTAGCCACATTGACCTATCATCTTTATCTGTTCACAGAATGCCTGAGATGTACAATCACTGACAGCAGGAATTAACAAGTTGAAATAAACTGTACTACACGGAGACATGGCTAGAGTGCTAACCAAGTAGATTGCTTAATGACTTCCTGGCAATCTTCTCGGAGTTTTAATGAGGAAGAGGTCTAAATCTCATTCATTGTAATTTGACTTAAGCACATTAGATAGGATATGCTGAAATTGGTCCTGGAAATAAGATGTAGGGCAATGTATCACTTAGAGCATGTCCCCATTACAAATTTACCTTCAGTTTTAACCTGGCTTTTAGCCTAGCTTTATATATTATTTGAAAAAGAAATCTTAAGTCTTATATTTCCATGCCTTGAAACAACATCTGCTTGTTCACACTAAGAGAATGCAGATGTTTAGTTCCTGTTTGATAGTTTTTGTTCTTTAATGGCAGATTACTTTGTAGTGAGGCTTTTAAAAGCTTATTTGTGTAGATTAAAAAATTTGATAACGCTCTTGCTTCATCCAGCTTTTCTTAATACTTGTTTCATAGCTATCTTCCACATAGTGGAAACTTTTATTTAATGTGCAATTCTCTTCCATTTAATGCTTTCTTCAGCAGCCTGTTTCTATGATACCAAACATTGTCTGTTTAGTCAAAGAGCTCTAAAATATGCCATTTCAACAAGAATTAATAAAGAATGAAGAATGACCTCTGATTCTGGTTATGCTCCCATGTATGATAGCTCAGGGAGAAACATTTAAACTCCCTGGTAATAGATCAATATCCAAAATGTTATAATAAAATGTTCAGGAGCTTCTAAATAAAAATGATTGGTATTTCATCTTTAGGAGCTAAAGCTAAAGGATGTGAGGGAGAGACAAAGAGAACCTTGAGATAAAGGTGTGTAAGAACAGGGCCAAATTGCAGAACAAAGAGTGCTAGAACTAACTGAGGTTGTCAGACAGTTGACAATATGAATTTCTCTTACAAATCTTTATGTTCTTTCACATGTTGTCAACTTTGCAAAAAAAAAAAATAGATGTCACTAATGCAGAATAACTACCTTTATGAATTATGTCTCCAACATTATTCTTATGAATAAAATCTCATCAGAAGTGTAGTCATGTCTGATGTCAACAAAATTTTTGCTTTTGTAAACACCAAATTTTGTTGGTGTAGTTCTAAGCCTGAGATCACAATCTACTTTTGTGAGGTTTTTTCCTTATCTTTGCTACTTGTGAAATGAGACAAGCATAAGGGAGAAAAGAACTTTATGATATAACAGTGACATTATTAGGGCAAATCATCATGAAAACAAAGAATGTGTGAGACATGGTTATTCAGAGCTGATACTAGACAACTAAAGAAGAAGCAGGGAATAGTCACACTTCAAGTATCATCAGAGTAAGGCAAAGAAACATGGAATGTTTGGAGATCTGAATTTAGGAACTCATCTTCATTCTGTTAGGTAGTATCTTCCCTTCCACAGATCAGCAGCAGTGTGCTGAGATTCCCACCTGTACTGATGTATACAGAAAAGCCAATACTGGGTCAAACAGAAAGATCCATCCCACATTATATGTAACAGTTTAGAAAAAGAATGTTTAGAGAAAGGTATAAAAATGGGTTAAACACTGTAAATTTCTTCTCAATATACTATCCCAGCTTTTAAAAAATCAATGAATTTTCTGAGCTACATATTAATATGCCTCCAGTAAAAAATCTCTTCCCATGTAATTTTGGGGTTGACAAACTCAGCATAGCACTGAGTTCTGTAACACTTTAAATTTTCTTAACATACCACCACAGAGCTCCTTAGCATTGCAGGCCAGGTGCTTGGAGCAGTGGAACAAGGCAGTGATGTCTGTGGCTAGGGCAGGGAAAGGGCTAATGGCCAGGGCTCTGGAAGGTATCCTGAGTCCAAGAGGAGGTCCCTGCTGGGATGTCTCAAGGGCAGACAACTGAAATATGCCCTGAGCCAGGTATCCCAGTACCAATAGGAGGGGAATAGGACGGGGACACCCCACCTGGGATTCTGACAGAAGCAAAAGGCGGATGAATATTTTTGGCTTCTGAAGAAAATCCTCACCAGAGAAATTTTGTGGGAAAATCTGCCGTGATAATATGAAGGGCATCAGTCTTCAATGACAACAAAGAAGTTGTATAAGTAGCTTTGATCTTACTGTACCTAAAGCTGTTACCCTGCCAGTGAAATCCTTGCACGTAAATTTTGTTCTGTGAAGTGCTTTAATTTTACATTTTGTTTCTATAAGTCAGAGTGCTGAACAGTAATTGTAAAATAACAGAAAGAATATAAACATATCTCATTCTGTTGTTAAGCTTAAGATCATTTCACTTGCATGGTTCCACTCTTAGAGCAAAGATGCACTGCTGTTGCACCAACACTTGCCTTGAAGAAAAATCAAGAAAATACTGCAAGTTGATTGCCTTCATGGGTTGAGCTTATGAGCTCATGAGTGATATATAGAGTCACTGCGTCATTTTCAATCATTTTCTGACTTCATACAAAAGAGCAGTATGTAATTTGAATAAGCAGCAACAAAACTTGCCTCAAAATTGATTCCTGAATCTCTTTTCACTGACTTACAAGCATTTAATTTTTTAGACAGATGTCTGAGGACTTTGAAGCTGAAGTCTCCCACATCCAAATTGCAACTAATTTCTGAATTGTCAGAGTCCCTTTCCCGATGAGAGATTTTTGATGCTTCATGTCCTCAGCTGTAAAGATCTCAGATCCATAATGTAGTGTCAGTGCTGAACATCTCATATCCCTACAATCACATGGAACAACCCTGTGCTACATATTCCTCTGAGGAAACATGAAGCTGCAGAAGAAAGTGGAAATGTCAGTGTCACGCACATAAGAGCTGCTCTCCAGGGATTCCTCCCACCTTCTCACCATGCAACCTGCGACACTGTCAGCACTTGTAGACTGCTGAGATTACAAACATAAGTAGCAATTATTAATTCACTTTTGCTGAGATACCATGTGTTACTGCACTTGGTGGAAAATCCCTAGAAAAATGTACAACTAGGAAGCAACAATGTTGCTATTAGCAAATTAGAACCTCAATATACCCTACAAACTAAACAAATCTCCACGTCACTGTCACTATTCTCCAAGTCTCCTGACACTATTCTGCTTAATGCAAGTGCCTTTACATGTTTTTACTACATTGTCAAAATTTCTATGGAAAGAGTTATCACTTAATCCATACTTCTGTGTCAAATTAGATCAAATTCTATGGCTCATCTAATTCACCTTAGTAAAATGTTTAATGTCTCCTGATATATGAGAACATTTCATCTTCTTTCCACAGTTCTTATTATCTTTCCTCTTTATTTCCCTATTTTTATTTCCTGGTTGCTTCTTTATAACACTAACAATTCCTCACTACACAATGGAACAGGTGAGTTTCAATCACCGAGGCAGAGGGACTGATACATGTCTCAAGTTTTAAACCGCAGATTTTTTGAAGAAAGGATAGGGAGTTTCTTTGAACTGTACAGGCAATAAGGGCATAGTCAATTTAACACTTTTTGTACAATTAAACACAAAAATAATAGTTCTACAAAACCTTCACAAAAGTATTTACAAAGACTATCATAGGATTAAACTTGATTGAAGTATAATATCATAGTAGATTAGTTTGCTTTATAAGTCCCTAGCTGTGAGCATAACTTTCGAGATAAAATCAAATCTGTTCAATCTACACTGTTAAATCAGTTTATCTTCAAATTACATTAAATGTTTTCAGATCTCAGGAGATTTTTGTTGTTTGTGATAAGCCTTTAAAGTTTTGTCTGTTCAAAATACTTTAGGCAATATCTTTATTTATACTTTCTAGCGTGAAACTTTTTTTTGTTTTCTGCCCTGGTCATGACTACTATGCAGAAGAGAGAAAGGGGGAGAGAAAAAGAGAGAGAGAGAGAGAGAGAGAGAAATCTCATTAAAAGTGCATAACAGAAGAAATTTATTTATTCTTGTTTTACTCATAGATTAAGGTAACATTTTTACATCGTCCAAAACTGGATTGAAATCATGAGCCTGCATTTTACATAGATCCAAATATTTTGTAAATGTTTTGATGGGAAAACCACATATATAAAAAAAACCAAAAAAACCCAAAAAAAAAAAAAAACACAAAAACCCCCCACTTTTCCTGATTATCTCCTCAGTTTTCACATTTGATGTGCACACAGAAAGTTTCTGTGTCTTTATGAGTTTTGGAACAGGGAGCCACTATTGCATTAAAATCTCTGGGATAGCTGATGTAAAGAGCTATCATGTAGGCTGAAGGAAACAAAAACTGGGGAATCTCTGAGAAGGGATTAAGAGAAAAAGTCACCTAAATGAGATGACAGCATTTAAACATCAGCACTGCAAAAGTACTCTCACCTTACTTGGATGAGGCAAGATGGTTTTTGAAGACTATTCTAGAGGATGAAATTGTTGTTAAAACATAAGATATTGAAACTCATTCTGGATTTTTCTTTGTTTCAAAATGAGAAAAGTCTGTATGATGAGAAAAAGGCCAGAGGAGACTGAGAGAAAAGAACAAGAGGGCAGTAAAAAGATATAACTGAAGTCAAAAGTTGAAGGGATAAAATTAATAATGAGGAAGGTCAAGAAACCAGAACATGTAAGATTTCAGGAAAGGGGAAAGGCAGGGAATCACAAGTGCAAAACATGTCAATACTGAGGAAATTAAAAAATAAATCTGGAAAGAAAGAGGGAATGTCAAAGAAAGTCAAGGAAAGGTGTTGGTGTCATCATTTGTTCTCTTTCAGAAAGGACTGCCTATCTCCATTTCCCTGTCTCAGAGTGGCTGCTATTACAACTCTTCAGAAGTCCATTTGACAATTTCTTTTGTTAACAATGTCCTCTGTGGTGCTGTGTTGCATACATGGCTGTGCTGTACTAAACCTGCAATATCACAGAGATACTTAAAGTTACCTTTCTAACTGTTTTCTCTTTTCCCCTTTGCTGTAAAGTATGGATTTTGATTAGATCTACAGATGTACTGTATATCCTTCCCTCATGTTGTCACTGTCCCTAACTGCTCACAGCCTCTGAATCTGGTCTTCAATCACCACCTTGTGCCTTGGAATTACAAATATATGTTCAGAGCAGCAAACGGCAGTTAAAAAAGAAAAAAAAAAAAAAGGCAAGCATTTTAGAATGCCTGAATTCAATCTTTGCTCATCCACTGGTACACATCTTGGATGAGTAATGCATTTCCTGTCATTTATTACTAGGCTCTGTTGAAATGATAAGCAGCATTTGGAATATATGATTTTGTAATTTAGTCTAAGGTTTCAGTCTAAGGCACTAAATTCAGACATAGTAGGGCAAGAATTGAATGCCATAGCAACAGCTTTATGTACCTGCAATTTTTCATCATCTGCTCTCCTGGTGCTTTCACGAAATCAACAACATCATTTTAGTGGTCACTTTGCCTGCTGCATCTCTGCAAACTGGAAGATAAATCCCAGTGCCTGCTCTTTATAACTGGGTCTTTTTAGCTAACTGTTGCTTTAGTCCTAATTACTTATAAGTACTGTCAGATAAATTAAAGATTTCCAGGTTAATTTCATTAGGCCTTTTAAATCAATTTTATTAAGGTAGTAACTTACTAAATCAACATGCTTAATTGGCCAAATAAGTTATACAGAGAGTTAAGAAAAATGCCACTGTTAAACTGAAGGCCTGGGTAAAATAAACCTATACTGATGATGAACTACACACTGTTAAAGTTAGATTACTTGGGCCAGTTATCTATGCCTAAAGCTTCACATTTAGATATAGATTTTAACTTTCTTATTTTCCTATCAAGACATTCTGATGAGAAGAAACGACCCAGTAAACCATCACTAGAATATGAGTAGGTGTTTCTCCTTTTCTTCTCTACCTTAACAAACAGCTAGTCTCAGACTAATCCTTTTCTCCAAGACTATATTCCTTCATGCTACAGGCCAAGTGTGGCACCAGCCAGTAACAGAATGCTGTGAGTCTCAGAGCCACTGTCAAAGAAATGGAAGTGCAATAGATCACTTCTACATTTTTCATTTAGTCCAATAGGTTGCTTAAGTTTGGTATCAGCCTAACTTTCTAATTTGATATCTGCATGCACAATGGAAAAATCTGGGTGAGTGTTAACTGCCCTTTCTTGTCCTAAGTTTGCTATATTTACACTATGCTCTGAATTTCAAGGGCCTTTGTTAGCATGAATTAAAATTATCTTGGGCAGTTTTTGAATTAAGTCACAAGCACTGCTTAAAGCATGGACCAAGAAAGTCTCTGTGTAAAAAGAGCTTAATTGTCTCTGCCTTCCACTACGTTTTCTGTTTTATGGGATGGTGCAGGGGCTTACAGACTAACTTTTTATGGAATCATCTTGTCTTTGTCTGAACTTTTTAGCTTAAAATGAACGCTGCTTGAGTTTGACTGTTCTTTCTCCTCACACAAACTACATTTGAGACAGTACTGCAGTAATTTTATGCCTATGTCAATAAACTAGGTTATTGATACACTACTAGCACAATAAGAGATTTGACAGGGAAAAAAATAATTTAAAAAAAATTATCTGAACATTTCCAGTCACTTTCATGTTCTTTATCAACATCTTATCAAAATTTATTAAGATAGAGGAAACTACTGTGAGTTTCAAAATTATTTTCATATGAAATTTACAAATACACTACACTCTGGAAGTCTACAAACACTCTGACACCAAACTCTCATAAATCCTGTAAGTTTCCAGATTCCTGGAACTCTCAAATAGCATATTGTCTAGCACAAGAGGGCAGTTAATAAACATAATACCTACAAGCAAAAATAATGACACTTTGTTACATACTACTGCTGCACTATTTTTGACACCTCCATCAAACAACAAAAATCAGCAGAAGTCTTGCAGGCTGCTTTATCATTGAGCGAGAATGCAGAATGCATGCAGCAATCATCCCTATGCATGCATCTCCCCAGTGTAATTTGCCTTTCTCCATATAGATACTCACAACTCTAACAGCCTCCAGAACAATACTCCCTCTTCCTTGTGAGTATCTGCTTTTGCTCGGGGATCTCTCTGTCTCAAGAATAGAGAATCATATATTAAATAAGGTGGAGGAGAGTAATCTCCAGATTGGTATACAGATCCATACTCAAGTGCCACAGTCTTTACTTAAAACCTGGAATAGAAGCAGACATGCAGTAAATACTTCCAATACTGAATATTTGTGTGCTATGCGAAATTCTGTTTATTTTGACAATACTGCCAAGCAATAGCTAGAATTTATTTTGGGATCTTGTTTCAGGTCTGTCAGAATAAATAAATTTTTATACAAGTCCTAGTTCACCAGATCTCGTAAAGAAACCACTCAGTAGCAGTAATTCAGGAAAAAACAAAAACAAAAACCTGTGGTCATCTAAATTCCATAAGGATAGCCCAGTAAATAAGAAGAAGTTAATCTTTCCAAGGGACAAGATTTAAATATCCTGCTGAATGCAGCAGTTTTACTGTAGAAAATGAATGATTAACTATACTAAGAAGCAATGTTTGAAATAAGTAAGGAAGAGAAGCTTTCTTGCCTCTGGCAGTGCAGAGTACCCTCTGCCATTCATGTAAGTAAGCCATCCATGCTAACTGTGATTTTTCTTCTTGGTCTATGAAGCTACTTCAGAAAAGCTGAATATTTGCTTTTGGAAAACAATAAGCTGACCCAAATAGCAAGGTTTATAAAAGTATTATGAAAATAGTGCTGGGTGCTATCCAACGCTTTGAAAATTATTTCTTGTTTATTTAAGCGGTTTTTCACTGTGAAGCTTTTAGTGTCATCTACCTGTAGCACAGCACCTTTATTCATGGAATTGGAGTGGCAATGTTACCATTTATGTCTACTACTAATTGATGTAGAGCAGCAGAGAGGGTTTTGCAGTAAACAAGATTGAGTTCATTTCTCCATTTTTTTTATTTATTTCTGTGGTCTCTTTTAAATGGATTCTCTCTTGGGCTTCTCACTTCTGCAAGCAGTAAATCAGGCAGTGCAGAGACAGAATGCTTGAAAGGATCACAGTACCTGTTGGGCTTGACCAGCTCCATGGTACCAGGGCAAAAAGGTCAACTACACTGTAATGAACCACTTCTTGAAGCATCTCGTGCTTTTCCACGCAAACGTTGTTTTAATACGAGTGATGTTATTTGTCCTATGGACTGATGCAATTCTATTCCTCCTGAAAAGCAGTACACAACATTTTGCTCTTAATCCAGAAGTCAGACATCTGTGGATGTATACAACCACAGGATAATTGCCTTCATGTTCATTTCATCTTATACAAGTTCTCTCACCAAAAAGAAACCCAGAAAAACCCTTCCAGTTTTCACTTAGCTATATGGTGAGAGATATAACATTGGAAAATTTCACATTAGCCCTTGGTCTCAAATGTAAGCTTATTAAAATGTATTTAAGTAGGTGAAAATGCAGAGACCTTTTCCTGTTCTTCTTAACAGCAAATAAAAAACACTTTGGGAGGAAGAAACTGCAAGAGACAAAATATGCAAGCATGATAACATTCATGTGGTAAAGAAAATTCCATTCTGCATGTTTGCATGTGTAATTATTGATCTACTTTTCAGTGAACTTTGTCTCTTATTTTTATTGCAGTAAAGAGGAAAAGCTACATCTAGTTGCTATCCAACCTACACAGTTCCTGTAGTGCCTAACTTCTCTTGCAGTCATGCTAAAAGCTAAATCTAGATGACGGAAACAAAAACTTGAAGGAAAATGTGTTCAAAATTCCCTAAGGACTTGTAATTAATCTGCTGGATCAGGAAGCACAAATAATATAGAAAATCACCTGGCATCCCTAGTCATAGGTTATCAATAACACAGTACTTCCAGTCTAATTAAGGGAATAGAGAAAGCAGCCTATGTTGTACATTTCTCTCTTTAACACAGATTGTTTATTATGTTACCAGGGCCAGAGTTCAGTCCTTTTAAAATAATAGGATGTAAATTGTAGATAATGCTACAAATTGGGTTAAACACATAATGATCACAGATGTAGAGACAATAGTTTGAAAATGCAAAAGCAAATAGATTAAAATACTACCTCAGGTTGCAATTTGACATTTACTACTACAATATTAGAACTATATATCTATCATGTGTAAATGGGTCCATTTACAGGAAAAATAATACTAAAATAATGACCATATTGGGACATGTTAAAAACATCTCCACATCTACTTTTCTAGTTGTATTTTAGCCTAAAACTATCTGCATTCCTTTGAAAGCCATAATTATATTATACCATAATTATACTATAATTAGATATTGATCGTTACACATAATGTTTTCATGTACAGGTGTCTTTTTTTTTTTTTTTTTTTTTTAAGTTTCACTCTGGGAAACCTTTAGAGGCAAATTTATCTTTCTCTTTTTTATTACTGCCTTTCCTTAATGATCTGACATCTCAATGCAGGAGATTAGAAAGACAAGATGGAAAAAGAGTCACAAATATGAGTCTACAATGCCAAATTATCAGTGAGTTCATAATTTCAGCTTCCAAAATATTTCGGCACCTTTGGAAAAAGCTTGTTAGAGACACGGCACCAGACTGGATGTACATTTAAGCATCTATTTGCTTGTGACTTCATGACATTGCTTTCATAACCTTGTCATGAACTAAAACAATTCAATGGGAGGAAGTAGGCCAAAAAAGAAGGAAAAAAAAGGAGCATGAAAAATGAAAGCATGAAGCTATAGTGAAAAGACAGCATAGAGAAAGGAGATCACAGAAGTCAGTAAATCAGTCAGTTCAGGGTGGAGAAAATTGTGTCAAAGCCGTGAAGAAAACTAAACAAATGCTTAAAGCAGCAAAAGAAAGTTTCTGATGATCTAGTTCTTGCCCGTCACTCATGCTGTTTGCTCCCAGTAAATTGAAAGCTCAATTATTGTAACATATTCATTTTTGCATCTCAGTATGACTTCTGCTACTTAATCTAAAAAACTGACTTTGAGTGAGTGGCAGTCTCATTAACATGTTGCAATCAACTGGAAAGAGGCGATTTTGAGAAATATGCTTATATTTTAACAAAAGATTGTATAAAAGAAATATTAAATATTGTGAGGGCTACCATCTCTTTTCATTCAGATGGAAAAAATCTCATGATTTATATATCAATAACAAAGAAAACAGCCAACATAGGTACAGTGATGTAAAAACCCACAGGTGGTTTAATGTCTACCTACCACTGATGGACAGTTAACAAGTCAGTACTATCTCACTAAATAATCACAGAAAAATAGAGATTATCTAGTCCCTGCCAGCTTACTTCAGATATCCCTACTTCATTCTGTAATGGGAATTCTGGTTTGGGGCTCTTTTCTTAAAGGCTACTTAGAGGTGAATATGATGGTTCTTACCTCCTATTAGCTGACCATACGCTGTTACAGAGCAAGTATTTGGGAGTTGCTATGGCACCCTAAAAGCCATTCTTAAATTCCCCTGGAGCTATATTCGTAAAAAGCAGTGTGCCAGAAATTCAAATTTGGGCTGTGGTATAATAAAACTCTTCTGCACATCTGATCCATCAATAATGTCTCATTTTGGGCTCTCTCACCCAACCCCTGGGGTATCTGAATATGGCTCCCGAACAACTGATTTATGTACTTGTTCTTGGCACTATGTTACTTTAAAAACTGTTTCACAAATTGATTTAGCATCCCTTTTAAGCAGTTAAACTGAAGTTCTCTGAAGAGTTGCAAAGCTTGAGCTTTGTAATTTATTAGCAGAAATGAAAAAATGAAGTCACTGGCATACAAGAGAGATTTCTTAGGTGTCTCAGTGTCTTCTGTTTCAGTTCTCTCCTGAGAATCAGGCATTGTTAAAATCAGGCATTGACATTTCTCATTTTATGCTTCACTTCAGGTTGAAATAGTTAATGTTAGACTTTATGGCCACAAACTTCAGTAGCTTTTTATTGCTGCTCTGTGTCTTCCTGACTTCAAAATTCTCCTGAGCTTTAATTAGGGTTGCTATATCCCTTAGGTTTTCAACCTCTTCTAAAAAGCAGCAGGTTTTCTCACCCAACACTGCCTCAGGATTTGTCTGACTATTTAAGAGCTATTCACTTAATAAACTCTTCATTACAAAACATGCAATAAGAAGCACAATCTGCATGAAGGAGACGCAGCTACTCATCTTTCCATAGCAGCAGTGAGGCTCATAGAGACTTTTAGAAAAAGAGTATTCTCTGGGCTGGGTAATTAAAAAAAAAAGAAAAGAAAAAAAAAGGAAAAAAAAAAAAAAAAAA
>JAOTQP010001286.1:73094320-73107958 GCA_026413545.1 Cichladusa arquata | reverse complement strand
TCTTCAGACTCCATACATTATTAAAGCAGCAATATGTTTCCATGTCATAAGTAGTAAACATAAATTAAATATTGCTTTTAATGTTCTAAATGATGGAAAATATGAAAATGCAAAGTAAGTGAGTGGAGGAGGATATATTTGTGTCAGTTTTGCTCTGGACTACAATCACAAATAATCAGGTAATTTCTCTTTTAGAGAAAAGAGTAGAAGAGTACATTGTTTGCAGAGAATTTTTGAGGTACAGAGAATTTTTTACACTCAGTAGCTATTTCAAAGTTTTTTTCCTACATATTTCTATCTCATCTCAATATAAAACTCCATTCTTGCCTTCTTGTGCTCCCTTTTGTTTAACTTTCTAATATTTACTTATGGCAATTTTCATCTTTCTTTTCTACTGGAAGTATAAAGTACAATTTTCTGACTCCTAAGTTAAGGATTTCTATGTAGGGGCAGTTCTGCATTTATGTCATCATGCTGCAGAATGTCATCATACATAAGTGCTGGATGCGACTGTATTTGGTGATCAAGTGTCAGGCATATTTAAAGGCATGACAGAGAATTGCAGATTGCATCAGCTGTTCTAATGCAGATGGAGACTTCCATGTTTATAGAGCTTTCCACTCAAATGTCATGAGAATTGAGAAGTCTCATAACATGGAAAAAAAGTCTTTTTTAATGATGATACACCCACTGTATATGATACCTGATCAACCTACACTTATCTAGTTAATGAGAGCTGGATGTGATAAGCATCCACATGGAGATGGCCATGTATTTCTGAATGAAGACGCCACCTATTTATGCTGAAATAGTATGAAGTAGTTCTGGGGTAAATTCCATCAGAATACCAAGGAGAGAAAATACTAATCTGAAATTCCAAGGTCACTTGGCTATCCCCCAGGCCTGCAGCAGTTTCAGTCTTCCCTCACTCACTGTTTTTTAGCTCAAAAAACACAAAGACAAATAGATGTGATCAGAGGAAATAATCTTCCAAATGGAATGGGAAGTCACTTCTGACTACTGTTCATTGTGACCTTTTTGGTACTTAAAAGGAGTTTATACAAAAGATGGAGAGGGACTTTTCACATGGGCAGATAGGACAAGGGAAATTTTTAAATTTATAGAGGGGAGATTTAGGTTACACATTAGGAGAAAAATCTCTACCTAGAGGGTGTTGAGACACTGGAACAAGTTGCCCAGGAAAGTTGTGGTCACCCTGTTTATGGAAGTATTCAAGGCTAGGTTGGATGGAGTCTTGGGAAAACCTGACTTAGTGGATGGCATCACTGCCCATGGTGGCTGGAGAGGGCTTTGAACTAGATGTTCTTTAAGGTCCCTTCCAACCCAAACCATTTTATGGTTCTGTAACACCATTCTTGCCAAAACCTCAGCAGGTGCCATTGTCTGTCACCTAATGGCAGCTTGCCAAAAACCTTTTGTGACCCACTGTGTGTTATGATGCCCTGCATCATTGGTGGAGTTAAAGTAGCTGGATAATCACTTGAAAATGGCACATGTCAGCTCCAGAAAACATGGCTTGCTGTGCAGAAAGAAAAGGTATGTCATGGTCTTGCATTAGGCTCAGGTTCCTGAGCTGCAGTTGTCTCAGATCTAGTCTCTGTTGCTAAGCATTTCCATGGTCTTTATATAAAGTAAGCAGTGTCTTTAAAAAATATGAAGAAATTCAGATTAAAACTTTTCCTTTATAAACGTCCTCTTTTGACACCTGAGCTATTATTTCACTGTAAAGCTGCTTTACTCAGCTTCTATGAATGAGCTTTTTAATTACTTTATATGCTGAGAAAAACCTCTTAAGGCCACCATGATGAAAAATACACACAGTTTCACTTATTGGAGGATTTTAGTACTGAATGTCTTTGTATCAGTAGCACATTCAGAGACCTTTTTACAGCAGGTAATATTCCCTGTATTTATTTCAGGTTGATGCTGGTCTTGATTGTTAGTGGGATTAAAGCTATGTCATCAGTTTTTGGTATCATATAATGTACTAATAAATTGCGACAACTTGACCTTGCAACTTAACCTGTTCCTAATATTACCTATGAGGCTACTCTAAATCGTCTAATAATGTATTTCCTTTTCTGACCACGCTGCCAGGATTCCCAAAAGTACACATTTACAAGCCTTACCACCATGTTTTGATGTAAAAAGCAGATCGAGAATTTTTGTAATGAATTTACTCATCCTTCTAAATGTTTATACATTTGAAATGTACATTTAAAATCTTCAGAAATTAAACTTAAACTCTAGGTAGCCTCCCTCATTGTATGCATTCTAGCACATCTATAGTCTAATTACTCTAGTGAAAATCTTAGTTCAAGGTTATGTATATTAGATCTAACCTCCTTAAATGGCATTGGGAAAAGATGTAAAAATAAATTTGCTGGTGTAACTTTAAGATATAGTGTCAATTGCAAATATATACTAAAATTATTAAATATTAATTAATAGCAAAGAATTGATAGGAAAGGAAGCCTTTGTTTCAGCGAGGTTAATGTAAATTAGTCCCTGAAACAATGTATTTAAATAGTCTTATTTTGAGAAATAATATTCAGTTACTACTTTTTACGCATGGAATCTTTTTAAAAGCAAAAAAAGCAATACACCTTATGCATGAAAATAAGATTTTTTTGTTAGACTGATCAAAATGCTACAAAGTTACTACTTGTCCAGTTAACTGATAAGATGCTAACTAGTATTACATTAAGATTTATATTAATATACTTCCTTATATCTATACCTTTTCTGTAGCACTGTGCTCCATCTCCCAATATCCTTTTAGTTCCTGAGGTCAAATTTACTAATCTTTCTCAAGCAGAAATGGCAAGCGATTATGATAAGACACTACTACCACCAGCAGCTTCAAATTCTTCATCATCTAACACAATGTTAGCAAGGGAAGAAGGAGATATAGTTATCTTCCTTGATCTTCTGAGCCAATTAAGATTTTTTTTTTTTTTGGTCATGCTCTGTTACCAGTCTACTTTTTTTGCACAGTAGCCTCCTTAAATCCCAAAACATGTAAGGGTTTTGAGTTTCCTATTTTTTCTTAATTCTCTAACTACCCTCATCTGGAACAGATACTTGCCATATCTTTCCCTGTAGTGCCATGGCATTTATTTAAGATTAGTCTCAGACACCGATCTTTTTCTTAAGGTAAATTAAATGTCCTCTGTTTTCAGTCCTGCTTTTATTGGATGTTCACCAACTTGGATATTCACCTATGGGAAGAAGTATATGAACTAACAGAACTGAATTGTTTAAACACTTCTGGTTTTGCATCCATATGCATCTTCATCAATGTATCTTCAATCAATGATATACAAAATTTGACAGTGTACTTTACCAAGACACTATAAGTAATGAAAAGTGAGAGAAAATGTATTTAATTACGAAATTATGTAAAATAACTGAGCATCACTAATAAAACATTTTTCTAAAATCAGAACACGTGAAGTAAAGATGGTGATAACACTCAATTTTTAAAGCAGAGTATTCACTAGTTTGTACAAAGTGAATTTCAGTATAAAATGTTAATTTTCCATCCCAAATTTTCAGTTCATCATTGTGCTGGTTTTGTCTAGGGGAGAGTTAGTTTTGTTCACAATAGCTAGCATGGGGTTGTGTTTTGTATTTGTGCAGAAAACAGTCTTGATAATACAGAGATTACTTAATTACTGCTGAGCAGTGCTTACATACATCAAGGCCTTTTCTGTTTCTCCTACTACCCTGAGAGTGAGGGGGCTGGGGATGCACAAGAAGCTGGGAGGGGACACAGTTGGAACACCTGACCCCAGATGACCAAAGGGATATGCCATATCACATGGCATCATGCTCAGGATATAAGATGGGGGACAGAACAAGGAAGTGGAAGAATTTTTGAGTGATGGCATTTGCCCTTCGAAGTCGCTTTTGCACGTGATGGAGCCTTGCTTTCCTGGAGATGGCTGATTATCTGCCTGATGATGGGAAGCAGTAAATTAACTCCTTGTTTTTCTTTGTTAGTATATGCAGCTTTTGCTTCACACATTAAACTGCCTTTATCTCAACCCATGAGTTTTCTTACTTTTACTTTTCAATTCTCTACTCCATTCCACTGAGGGGAATGGGCTGTGCTGCTTCTTAGGTGCTAGCTGGGGTTAAACCATGATAAGCATAAAACTGCTTTGTACAGTTGATGGTGGGGTTTAACATTTTGAAATATATTCCATTTGTAAAACTAAAAGGGAAAGTGCCTGGTCTCTCATCATACACCTTCAAATTCTTTAGTGATCCAGGAACATGGAGATATTGGCTCTGAAGATAGCTATAAATAATTTGAGCATTTCACTTTGCAGGAGGAACAATTTTACATATTGCTCTTTAAAATTCTGTTTCCTATCATACTTCAGAAGCACAGGTGAAAAAAGTAAATCTGAAGTGCAAGCAGACACTATACTCATGTAAGGGATGCTGACAGTCAAGTGTATAAACCCAAGGGAACTGTGCTCCTCTGTACTTATGTAGAGTCTTTGATCAACTGCATAACTACACAGTCTCAAGATTCCAATGAGTATCTTGTGTGCACTCATTTTTGAATGCATTTAAAATTATATTTATTGAGGAAGGGCAACGAGGCTCTTAATCTAACTGCTAATGTGATGATTATTAATTGATATTCATACTCATTGAGAATTTGATGTAATTCCAAAGGGACTGCTTAGGTTTTTCCTAATATTCTGTTCTTGCCATACTTGCCAGTATGCAAGGCCAGGGTCTTCATTCCCTCACCTGTGCATTACCACCTGAAAATTTCATTATATGACAGACTCCAATTCTTACAAACCACACTGGCTTCCCTACTCTTTTAATTTTTCTGGACTTCAAAGTGTTTAGGAACAGTGGTGATCAGGAGCCCAATGTATAAAAACTAAACGGATTAACAATATTTCTTCTTAAAATGACTCCTAGCAGCTTGCTTTGCAAGTTGCCTAAAAAGTCAACTTTATGCATCTATATTGCTACACCATTGGTGAGGAATGTAAGTAATTATGGGAGACCTGCTCTGGATAAATACACCACTCAATGTAAGAGACTAATACAATTGCTTAGAATTATAGAACATCCAGAGCTGGAAGGATCATCAGCACAGGATCATCAAATGCCAGTTCTTGGCTCTGCACAGGACAGCTCCAAGAACCACAACACTTCTTGAACCCGCTCAGGCTTGGTGCCATGACCACTTCCTTGGAAGAGCCTGTTCCCGTGTTCAACCACCCTCTGGGTTAAAATCCTTTTGCTAATGTCCAATCTAAACCTTCCCTGACACAAATTCATGTCATTCGCTCCGGTCCTGTCACTGTCACCACAGAGAACAGATCAGTGTCTGTCCCTCCCCTACATCTCATGAGGAAGTTTTAACTGCCGTGAGATCTCCCCTCCGTCTCCTCTTCTCCAGGCTGAACAGAACAAGTAACTTCACCTGCTCCTCATACAGCTTCCCCACAAAGCCATTCACCAACTTCGTGGCCCTCCTTGGGACAATCTCTAATAGACTAATGCCTTTCTTATATTGCAGCACCCAAACCTGCCCCCAGCACTGGCGGTGAGGCTGCCCCAGCTCAGAGTGGAGCAGGACAATCCCCTCCCTTGCCTGGCTGGTGATGCTGTGCCTGATGCCCCCAGGACAGGGTTGGCTCTCCTGGCTGCCAGGACACTGCTGGCTCATGGTCAACTTGCCATGGACCAGCACCCCCAGGTCCCTTTCCATGGCGCTGCGCTCCAGCCTCTCATTGCCCAATCTGTCTGTACATCCAGGCTTGTCCCATCCCAGGTGCAGAATCCAGAAATTGTCTTTGTTAAAGCTCGTGTGGCTGGTGATTGCCCAGCCCTCTGATTTGTTGAGGTGTCTCTGAAGAGAGCCAACAGTCCTTGAAGGAGTCAACAGCTCCTCCCAGTTGTGTATCATCTGCCAACTTGCTCAGATCCCTTGAGTTCTGCATCCAAATTATTTATGAATGCGTTGAAGAGCACAGGGCCAAGGATGGAGCCCCACTAGTGGAACCCCATTATTGTCAGGTCGCCAGCTGGTGTCACCCCATAATTTATAATCCTTTGTGCCTGAGCCAGGAGCTCACCCATCACATGATATGTTTATCCAGCTGTGTGCTGGACATTGTTCCAGAAGGATCCTGTGAGAGATGATGTCGAAAGCCGTGTCCCCTGGGGTGTCTCGGTGGCTCAGGTCCGTCCCTGCCGGGTCTCTCCTGCCCCGTCCCTGCTCCCGCTGTCCCCTCGGGGCTCGCTGCGCTGTTTCTCGCTCGGTTCCCCTGGCTCAGCCCTGGCTGCCGGGCAGCGTTTTGCCCTCCCTTGCCCAGGCTTTCCCCGGGGCTCAGGGGCTCAGCCCTGCCCTGCGCTGGGGCCGCTGCAGCCGCTGGCACCGCCCGGGGCCGGGCTGGGCAGAGCCGGTACTGCCCCGGTACTGACCCGGTACTGACCCGGTACTGCCCCGGCACTGCCCCGGTACTGCCCCGGTACTGCCCCAGTACAGTGCCAGTACTGCCCTGGTATTGCCCCAGTACTGCCCCGGTACTGACCCGCTACCGACCCGGTACTGACCCGGTACTGACCCAGTACTGACCCGATAATGACCCGGTACAGCCCTGGTACTGCCCCGGTACTGCCCCGGTACTGCCCCGGGTACTGCCCCTGTACTGACCCAGTACTGACCTGGTACTGCCCCACAATGCCCCGGTACTGACCCGATACAGCCCTGGTACTGTCCCGGAACTGCCCCGGTACAGCCCCGGTACAGCCACCACCACCAGGACACCTCGCACACAACTTTCATCTATTTATGAAGTAGATTATAAAGGTGTTACACAACCACATTTGCTTTTCAACTATGTACACACAGTAATTTAGTTTTGTTCACTTTACCCCAAGCAGCAATAACACCACAGATACGTACAGATGAGCTGAGTGTGAAACATGTAATTAGCACTTTGGGAAATACCCTGGCTGCATAAGGCTTTAGTTGTATAGTACAACTGGAAGACAGACCTTCGGTTTTGTTATGCAAGTGCGAGAATCTTTTGTGGATTCAAAGGCTATATCTAAATTACTGCACATTGTGCAATAAAATGTAGATATGCTTCTAAACCATCTTTTAGAATATATTTCATACACACACACACATATACACCCACAGGTGCACACACACCCCAATGATGGGCTGTGAAACACATGAAGAGGGTAAAGCTGAAGCTGCTTCATGGTAGGAAAACAGACATGATACTTCTCTAGTAGAGTTATCTCTTGTTTTCATCAGTCCCACTGATTTATTTTATTAGAGAAGTATCTTGTATGGCCAGTCTCAGATCACTTCTCTCATAATAGTTCTGGAATCTCTAAAGAAAGGTAAAAATAAGTGTTGTAACCAATGCATTGAATAAGAGAACACTCTTGCCAATGCAGGTGTTATTGAAGTCATCAATAATTAAATGACAATAAAACTACTGATTCCTAAACCAGAAAAATATAAAAGCTATAAAATTGTTAAAAGCTGGCTGGGTGGATGAGTGTGAAGTGGCTTCATGTAAGAATTTTAATAGAATTAATGTGAATTAATGTGAATTTAAAACAAACAAAACAAAACAAAACACAGGTTTTCCCAAAGACTTACAGAGTGATAAAGGAGAGTGGAAGAATAGCACCTGCTCAGACCAAGTAATAAGGGCAGGGGGGCAGAGCTGGAGCCTGGGAACACATCAAAATGGAGGCATCTATGCCAAACAGCCAGGAGGAGACACTTGTAGCTCTGACTGGGCCTCCCAGCAGGCAGTCTGTGGGTGCTCCGATGCAGGGGTAGTCAAAGTGCACACTGCAGGCAGGGATTACTAAAATAATTTGGATCCTATTTAGGAGGAAATAGAAACCACATAAATTGCAATTGTTTCCCACCGTCTCTGGGTTTAAATCAATTCCCTGCGTGATTTAGCAGACCCAATTAAGCAGATTTAAGGGATTCTCAATCAAGTGCAAAAGACTTTCAATGTACCTTAAGTATATTTTTTAGTGTACAACAATTTCATGGCAATCCCACTGGCAATCAAACTAGAAGAGCTGTAATTAATTTTAATCCCTATAAATTAACATTTTCTTATTAAAAATACATAATCTAATGAATTTCCTATTAGTAATTCCACAGATGACCATAACATCACTGTTATTCTTCCCTTATTTTATTTAGCCATGTATGCTTAAGTTTTGCCTGCCCGAGCTTCAATTTCTCATACAGGTCGAGATCTCAGCTAAGAAGCCATTTATAGAAATGCAGATTTGTTCTGTTGTTCTTGAACTCTTGGTATTTGTTACCTTCCTAAGAGATTTTTATTACTGTGTTTTCCATCTGCAAACTCCTTGAAATTAAACTATTTAAAAGCTCGTCTGATTCTCAGCAATGCCTTTATTTCCAATTGAAAGCCTGATCTTTTAAAGCCTTGGAAATTAAAAAAGCCCATTGTCCTCAGTTTAATTTTCACTGGATAGCCACACAGAATGGCTGGACTGGGTAAGCTTTAAAATGGGAAGGTTATGGAGGTATCATGTGGCTTCCTACACATGAAAATCTGCTCTACCTGTGAGTGTGAGAAGCACACCATGAACATGATAAAGATCCTGTCTGCAACGGTGTGCTGTCCCCTGAGCTCTTTCTGTGTATTGCAAACAAGCTTCCCTTTCCTGCTCGTAAGAAAGCTTGCTGGTTTGGAGCAGCACTGCCAGTACTGCATGGGGTCAGAGCCCCTTACCATTTCTGCCTTGAGGTTAATATGGAACGCAGAGTCAGCTGGATGCTCTTTTATTTATCAGTTCTTCAAGACTATTCATTGAAGTACCATTCTTGATCCACACTGAGGTAGTAGGTGCAGTCACCAAGGCCTGCTAATTCTGACAACACATGCTGGCTTCTTCCTGGCTGTGCCTCTTTGTTTATCAAATAATCATTTTCAGTAATAAGGGAGCAGAGTGTAAACATGCTCTTCACTAATTTGTTATGTTTGAGCATTTGATTCTTTAGTGTTGTGAACAGGAAGCACTGATGAGCTTTGTGACTGCACAGTTTGGTTCCAATTAAATTTTTAATGAAACAAAAGTCAAGACCAACTGTGAGTTGTGACAGAATTTTGATTTCAGTGGTGCCCTCTTACATCTCTAATTTGGCCCAGTTTACCCCACTGAATATAAATATTGATAGTTGACAGTCAGAAGAGACAGAGCAGGGCATGGAGTCTGCCAAGCAGTTTCCTTTTCTGAGTTGTCACTTTATTTTGTTTTATTTTTTTATTATTTTTAGGGTCTGTTGACAGATTGGCAATGAAGCCTATCTTGAATTTTCAAGCTCATTCAAATCTGCTTTCAGAGTGGATGTCCCAGGGTGATTCTAAGGCAAAAGAAGCAAAGTGTGTGCTTGCACCATTGAGCACACTGCTTTAAGCTGATAGAAAATGTTTGAAGCTATTTAACTTCTCTGTCGGAGACCACAAAACTCTGCTGCTTCCTGCCACTAATAAATGCCGTGGAGGCTGGTTGCTCTCAAAACTCCCAGTAAGACCCACTGGTTCTGTTTTTAAAGGAACACAGCAGAAGGGAGGAAAGATAATTTAAGAAACATTTGCAACAGTGAAACAGCGCTCAAAGCCATGGTATTAATGACAGCAGTCAGTAGCAGCAGCTGACTGCCTGAATTTAAATGGCAATCTGCTTTGCAGCAGCAGCTTAAAAACAATGCAGATATTGGTTTGCACTGTCTCTTGTGTAAAACTACCCAACAGGTTACGTAATCTGATCTGACTCTTGGATACTGAATTCTGTAACCAAACAGGTTAGACAAAAGAAAAATAAATTGCTTTTTCTCTGAGTCTTGCTTTCTTCAGCATTCATTCAGTGACATTTTGCTACTCCCTCCAAAAAAAGCAAAAAGAAGTAAAAAAACCCAAACTTCTCAAGTTTTATATTAATGCAGAGTTGCCAAGAAATAATTTTAGTAGTCAGAGACATAGTCCCCAGTTGGAATAAACTAGCTCTGCTCTTGTGACTACAGCAGCATTGCACCGCAGGTATCAGATGTGGTTGAGGCTGCACATCAAGCTACTAAATAAGTAACAGCAAGAATACCAGAAGTACAGCATCTACCTTTAGATCAAAACATCCGATTTTTTCCCTTAAGGTTTGGTGAGGAAAAAAGGGCAACTTACTCTTTATCTTTAAATATATATTTATGAGAATAAATTAAACACAAAATTTGGGAAAAAAATGTTGCCTGGAATCCACAATTCAACATCTGGATAAATTCCATGGAATTCAAAAGATGATGGACCTCAAAACTACCCTTAAACTCAAAAGACTAATTTAGTTATTTAATGAGGCCTTTAAATTCATCATCCTACATTCTAGGAATGGAGGCCAGTAACTGAAGGACCAGATTGCAGAGGAGGAGACATATAAAATCGCTGTCTATAAAAGCTCAATTTAGTTTTTCACAGCATCTTTTCCCCACCATTCACCAAAAAGAGACAACAGTCTGACCCTCATGGATTTATTTAAGTGGCAGATGTACATGATGGAATATTATAGTAGGCAAAAAGAATTTTCTAGTGTGCTTTTCCTGTTGCTCCTGACTTGTGCCAGGGCATCTGTATGCCTGTATGTGCTGGTATGATGTGCTACAACTGGAAAATATTTTAGATTATTAATTGCTACAAAAGTAAGTATGGTTCCTGAAAGTATGGTATTTTTAATGTTTTTAAGATATTTTATTTGAAACCCACAATCCTGCCTTTGGAGACTACTCCAAAAATCCTGCTGCTGTGACAATTTTTCTCACAGCAATCACTACTTGATTTCACTTTACCATGTCTACCTCTTTCTTCAAGTTTTACACTAAATACTGTTTCTTAATCCTTGGTGTTAATACTTTGTTCAGACAATATGTAATGTTTTCTTTCAGCCATTACATACACACGCAATCGTCTTGCAAAATGTTCCCTCACAAGTTAGTCACCCATCTCTCTAACAGTATTTTCTGTGTTTTGTTTTTCCTGGCTTGAATTTTCCAACAGATTTAGGTAAACATGGCTTCTGTTGTATTATTTCTTGTTTAGCTGTCCCAGCTTCTACAAAGCCTAAGTGCTCTTTCATACACAGCTGCTTTCAGAAGGACCAAATAGAGACAAAGAAATTGAGCTGCATATATAAGGATGATAGAATCAAGAAAATGGATATTTAAAAACTTCTATAGAATATATGATAGCTATGAATACTAGACTACTTCTTTTTTTCTGTACCGTACTAATAATTAATATTTTTATTTTTACACGTACTCCTTCAACTGGGACTTTTTGGGCTATTACTGAGACTATTATTTTCCAAGGTCTATCTGTATTAAATATACTTCAGGCCTACTGCATAAGAGAGTGTGGATGCTTTGGAAGAAACTGGGGATGTACTTGAAAGGAACAAAACAAAAGACAAATGTTTTTACCTCTGCCATTGTGATACCATGAATTTCTATTTTCTGTCTTTGTATTTTTTTTGCACCATAGCCATTTTATGAGATTCCCCGGTTGGAGTATTATGAAAATGACTTTTGTGCCATATATTTTGTCATCAAAACACTTAAGAAATATGTTAAGTAAAACTGAACTTAGCCTGAAACAATGAGAAAGTCAGTCATGAATTAGTGAAAAGCATGATACTTTTGCTTGCTTAGAAATATCTTTTAATTCTCCTCCCATGATAGCAGTCTTAAGCACAGCAGTAGTGAGCTTTTCTAGTAATATTTCAGTTATTACCTTGTGGCAGCTTAGCTGAAATCTGGAGTCATCATCCCCAAAAGAAGAATGTTTTGTTTTGGTTATGCAGTTGTACTCCCAGCCACTGGCATGGCAGACACTAATTCTGTGGCCGTCTTCCTCTTATAGGGGGAAAAACAGTTTTAAAATTATTCCTAGTTGGTTTCTGGAGAATTTTGAGCTTCATGAAGCCACATTAAATTCCTGTTTACTGCCCAATTTTATTTGTCTCTTTCACAGCATTTTAAAGCACACTCTTAAAACCTATTACCTGGGTAACACTGTAAACATATACTTTATTAGACTTAGTTTTCTGAAACAAAAATCTTTGCAGTTATCTCTTCAAGGTATGCATATTAACCTTAAATCTCCTGTAAATTTCTGTAACTCGAAATGGTTGTAAGATCAATTTTTGGTTCAGGTTTTTTTAGTGGGTCACTATGGTGTCTTGAATTTATTTAAGAACCCATTTGTTTTGCCATGTTTTTATTTTTTTTAGCTGCCATTAATACAGTATCCTGCAAATAAAAGCCTTCATATCTGAATCCAAATCCTTATATATGTGATTGCTTGATGCTACAAAAAGACTAGAAAAACAAACAACAGAAGTGAAATCAGCTATAGTTTTCCAGTCCTCCAAAGAAAGGAAAAGCAGAGACAGACTCTTCTTTCTGCTAGAAAACATGTACTACAATATTTTTTCCTTCAGCAGTAAGAGAAAACCAGAAATTTCTATTCAGCAGACAAGTGGGAAGAGATAACACGCATATCATGTCATGAGCCTTTATTACATAAATATACTGTGCCAGTAAGTTAAGCCACAATAGAAAACCCTCCTTGGGCAGACATATAAAACTTAAGTCACTGAGAAGAGGTCTAGTCATTCACTCAGTCATGCAACTCTGTAGTCTCATAAATTCCTTGAGGATCGTACACATATTTTAAGTTGCTTAGCATTTGCAGAAGCCAGCATCTTCTATTTGTAATGATATTAGTGTCCCACAGGACTAGACAGTCAGATTATTTCATGATTATTCTCTGATCCCAAGAATCCTCTGTTCATTTATTTTGCAGTCTTCAGAAGGAGGGATAGGAGAATCAAATAGTCCGGAATAGCATCTGGAAGTCATGTAGAACAGCATTCTCATTTAAAGCATAACTGCTGGATTGAAATGATATACTCTAAGAATGTCAGCACAGCCTGTCCCATTGGAGCCAGTGCAGCCAGCACTGCTGCTGTACAGATACAGGCTAGAAGAATAGAACAACCTGTGTACTCCAACTTCCACAGGCAAGTGCAAGTGGCACTTGGAGGAAATTTAGTCCAGGATAAGTCTGGAAAATGTCTGAATCAAAAGATGAGTCTGGAGATGTCTTCTTGCAGGATCCACCTAAACCACACAAACAATTTTCCAGATTAAGGTGCATCCCTAAGACATTTGATTGTCTCACAGACAGGTTGCTAAACGTCTGTGATCTGCAGCTTGACACATCAAGGCAAAACAAAAAATTTTTATTTTAATATATCTGGATTAAAACTGTGGTGCACCAGGAACTGATGCAGTAGGAGCTATGCCTGCCTTAATAGCAAGGCCATGCATCACAGAAGCAGAATGGATGATACCAATTGTAAGGTTGTAGCCACCTGATGGATTTTAATCTACTGCTTCAGCTGTGCTACAGGTATTGCTGTTATCCCAAGCATCTCCGGGAAGGGAAGTTTCAGGGAAGGGAAGGGAAGTTTCAGGGAAGGGAAGTTTCAGGGAAGTTTCAGGGAAGTTTCAGG
>JAOTQP010001286.1:73009010-73054801 GCA_026413545.1 Cichladusa arquata | reverse complement strand
CTGGTGTCTAGTACTAGTGTGTTATTATATTATTTTTTTATTTTACTGCTCTTTCCTAACTACCTATTTCACTCTTGAAAATAGGATTGAGGGCTTCTGTACATCTGATTTGAACTGATAGGACTGGTCTTATGTGCTTATGACCCAGTAAAGGTATGATATGTAACCACCCTTGAATTCTTCTGCACTTATTTATTACAAAAAGTACTATACACAATATTTTGTGTTTTGTCTGTAATAAATCCTATTCTTTCTTTAAGCTCTAGTACATTCAGTAAGCTGGATGAATGTCTGAAACTTTAAAAAGTATATGATCATGGGCTGAAATAGAGACAGCTTAACAGTGAAATCAAAAGCCACGTGCACAAGCAAAACCAGCAAGGAGTTAATTCATTGCTTCCCATGGGCAGGCATGTGCTCAGTGATCCCAGGAAAGCAGAGTCCCATCACGCATAGCAGTGTCTTGGAAAGACAAATGCCAACTCTCCAAACACGTTCTCTCCTTCTTCTCCTCCCAGTTTTGTGTCCTAAGCATGATGTCATATTGTACATTCTATCCTTTAGGCAGCTTGGGTCAGCTGTTCCAGCTCTGTTCCCTCACAACTTTTCCCCAAGCAGAAAAGGCCTTGAGTCTGTGTAAGCACTGCTTAGCAGTGACAAAACCATCTCTCTATTACCAGCGCTGTTTCCAGCACAAATCCAGAACACAGCTCCATGCCAGCCAGCTACTATGACAAATATTACTTCTACCCCTGCCAAAACCGGCACAGATGAAAACAAGTTGTAGTAAGAAAATGTTCAAGTCTGCTTCATTTTTAAACAGTGGATTAAAACTTACAGCCTCTGAACTTATTGGCAAAAATGTTAATGGGCTTTAATAAGACTAGAAGAAATAGCAGTGACAGAATTTTCTGTGCACTGGGAAAAAAAAAAAAAAAAGGCAAAAAAACCCCAAACCCAGTATTTAAATTGTTTCTAAACTAATGCAGATAGCATTTATCAGCTTTAGTCAATTGAATTCACTGGGATGTGCCAGTGAAAAACTGGAGTAACACTAATGGTAAACCAGGTCTTTAATTTTATATCAATAGCATAACTTCAGTCAGAGGGGTTTTATGCTGTCATTTCTTCCCATTAACCATCTCAAAGATTCAGAGGGTTCTGTTGCACATATGTTCTAGTAGCCCACAAGTAACCTTGCTTTCTATTTATATTTGTATGGCCACCAGTTAGAGGATGTGGTTTTGAAAAGGTTCGAAAGCTGCTGATTTTTTTGAAAACAAAGAAATTTTAAAAATTTCCTATAAATTCTAAGAATTTATATGTCCATAGGCTAATTTCTTTTTATGGAGGACAGCATATGCTGAAACCCAAAACAATGAGGAAGGTAATAAAATAGCTCCACAGAAGCTAAGACTTCTTACCTCACCTACATCATGTTGAATTTGTATGTACTAAAATCCTGAGTGAAACCATTTTCCTCAGAATAAGTTGCTAGTAAAATACAAGTCTTTTGAGTGGCAGGGGTAAATGCATTACATTTGATTAAAAATTCCACAATGATATATTTTTTTCAATTTCCTCCCCTACTGTTGTTAAATAAATGAAGGTTTTTACCTTATTAATGAGTCTAATTATGATCTGTTTGTAGCATGTTTAGAAGCAAGTTATTTTGCATGGTATTCCAAAGTGCTATCTATTCCATTTGGAAAAAGAAGTGACACAGATGTGATGGGTCCTGACACTTGTCAGTTATAATAATAGAATTTCAGGTAAAAAGAACTCTTTTTCCACATGAAGTACTCTAATACTACTGGATTAATTTGCTCATTGAAAAGATGTGCGAAAAGAGAAATCGGTAGGAATCCACCGGACAACTGGCAATTGAGGAGAAAGAAAATATTTGAGGACAAATAAATCACAGTAATATATCCAAATCCATGTAAGACATAGAATCAAAGAGTGGTTCGCATTGGAAGGGACCTTAAAGCTCTTCTAGACACCTTTCACTAGATCAGGTTGCTCAAAGTCCAATTCAACCTGACCTTGAACACTTACAGGGATGGGACATCCACATATCAGGGAAACCTGTTCCAATGCCCTACAACTCTTACTCTCTCAGTAAAGAATAGGGGTCAAGACAGGAGTTATACTTATCTGAATAATTCTTGTAGAGTTCTGTAGCTTTCACCAAAAAAAAAAAAAAAAAAAAAAGGGGGAAAGTTCTAAAATCCTCAATCAGGTTTTCTAATTTCAAACTTGCATGTGCCATGAGGTTAAGCTCTTTATTAGAATATCAAAGTGATATTTTTAGAATATTAGTTCCCACAACTTCATGTGAAGCACAGTAACAAATGGAATACTTTTGCTTAGGAATCTCTCCTTATAATGACCACATGTTCAGAATTGCAAAATGTAAAGCTTTCATTTGATCATAATGGCAGTACTTTTGAAGAACTTCTATAATGTTTTTCTATGATGGACAATTCCTATATGGATTTAAATCTATATTTCACTTAATATTATCTGCTGTTCTGTCATAGTCACCTACTGACAGCTCAAATTTATTCACCCCATTTGACTCATGCAACAGTTATACAGTAATCCAGTCCCTCCTGCATTGTTTCTATAACGAGCTAATAACTTTCCTCTCATTAAAAGTCAGTTTTACTCCTTTCTCTTACATGTCACACTTCTGCTCCCACTTATTGTCAGTCCTTATTTTCAGCAACATGATCAGTTTCATCTGGGTATTGATCTCAAAGGGTGTTCAGTTTACAGTCTAATTAATATTAATTATTAAGTGAGGTATTTTTCCTTGCAAGTTAGAATACATGAATGCTAATGTTTTCTTGATTTAATACTGCTCCTTATATAAGTGGGGCATGTAACCAAGTTAGTCATTCAAGGAAGGGAAACCTGTGAAAATGTTTCAGCTTTCTTTCATTAACTATTTCACCAATTAATAAAGGATCAATCTTAAGATACCTTTGTGATCTTGAGTTATATTCATGTTTTAAGAAACTAGCAAAGATCAGAAGAAAATGCATTCCATACATATCTCCTTTTCTTCAGATGAATTATATAAAGAGTTAATTTTTTGTGATGACTGGTCTGAATGACACTGTACAAGGAATGTAAGCATAAGGGGTGGGTTTTTGATTCTGTTATGGAATGAGGGAGCTTTGCTTTAATTCTAGTCAAGCTAGGATTTTACCTTACCTTATCAAATGATAAAAATGGCAATGTATGTCAGATTTATTTTCTTCTTTCTCTGACCTATTTTTACTTCTGTCATTAATTCTCCTTATGTAAACTTATATGTATCTATACACCTATATCTATTTACATATCTATACATGCAGATAATGTTAATACAAGTGTATATATACTTATATATGTATTTGTGTATAAACTGTGTGCAAAAGACACATCCATCTGTTGTCAGATTTTTTCATTTGTTCTATATTGAATGTGGTGGGCTTTTCTCCAAATATTAACATACATATAACTTGAGTTCATGAATGCAATCTTAGTTTCTATATGGAGTAGATTTAAAAATCTTAATGAAACCATGATCTTCAGGTTTTTTTTCTGAAAGCACACTTTCATGAGTAACAGCGGCACACTCTGTGTTTTCGTGTGTTCTTTGCAATAACAGTATGATTATTTTTTTGCCAGTGAATTTTAGAGAGCAACATGGATCTATGATCAGTTTAAGTCTACTTAACAACCATTTATATGTAAATAAATATACAAAATAAAATTGGAATTTACTGATTCAACAGGCCAAAAGAAATATCACTAAAGGCTTTTAACTTTGTTTGATATGTTTCAATCAGTCCTTAAACCTTCTTATAACACTGATAATTATAACATCTTGCTTCTGGAAATAGTCCAGGATTTTTAGCATCTTTGAAATAAATATCCCAGAAATTCTGTATGCAGCAATTGATAAAGTGGAACATCAGCTATTGCTTGAGATTCTACATTTATAGGTGCAAATTTTACACTTTACTTGTAGAGTCAGGGTTCTATTCATCAATAACAATTCATCATGGAAGCATCTACTCAGGTTTGTTCAATTCTCCTATTCTACTTATTTCTTTACTTCTAAGAGGTCAAAACCAAAAATACTCTGAGTACAAACTACAAACTTACATATAATTTTTCCTCAAAATATCTCAAAAATATTGTGCTCATCAGCTGCTAATTTTTATTTGTATTTTAATTTCTTCTCAGCTGTCTATTTGAGTTGGTCTCTTCTCTTGTACATTGCTCTTATGAAAGAGGGCCTATTATCAAAGACTTCATGAGAAATTCAGTTTCATTTCTGCAATTAATGCAAAGGATTTTGACCAGATACTTGATTGTAAAGTGTTGTAACACTCTTAGGGTGTGGCTACCTAAACATGGGTGAATTTATACAGTAATGTCTTTTCCTGTATTTTTTTTTTTTATACTTAGCTTCTGATCTCAATACAGAATGAGATGTTATATCTGGCCATACCAAATAGGACAAGTGTTTAAAGAAATAAATATTTCAACTAGCTCCATTGATCCAAAACACTAATCAATTTTTGCTTTGTAATTCAGTAAACATCCCTGAAATTTAAACAATTTAAACAGACAGCAGAATAAAAATACGTAATAGTCTCCATTTGCAACAATAAAGATATGTTGCATTCCTTAAATAATGCATAGTTCATGTTGATGTCTAGTTTTTTTAAGGATTTTATGAAAATATTCCTGTTTAAGATTCCATTTTTGAACTAAATATTTAAAAACAAGTAACATGAATATATATTCGGAAAAAGAGATGCTCAGCTATCCTTATGACAAGCATTATAGAAAAGACTATTCAATAGAAGTTATTAAACTTGGTCCACAGCTAGCCAAACTCTTTTTTAGCAATTCTATCTTTACCTAATTTAGTGGTGCAAGAATTTTTTAGTCATTCTGTTAAAAGATTTAATTAAGCACATACCCTGATTCCTACTGTTGCACATCTAGTTTCTTTTCCACAAAACTTCAAATTTACTCAAGTATACTTTGTTTCCCTAATCTCACTCAACCTGAAAAAAAAAAAAAAAAACCAACAGGAATGGGAATGCTGGTCAGCTGATTGAAATGAGAAGGTTAACTCAAGCACAAGTCAACACTACAGTCTTACCACAAAGACCTCCATGCAAAGGACTATAAAAAATAAGCCAAACAAATTAATCTGATTTTTAATGAACAAATCTGCTAACAGAACTTGTGCAAGCACATTGGGTACATGCTTCCATTACAATATTTTTTTAATCTGGAAAACTTCCTAAATATTCTAAAGTTGTTGAATTATTTGAGGTTTGATACTCTCTATGACATCTTTCCCTTCACAAGTAAAGAAGTTAAACAATATTGGGCCCAGCACTGAACACAGGGGGACACCACTAGTGACAGGCTTCCAACCAAATTCTGTGCCACTGATCACAAGTCTCTGAGATCTGCCATGCAGCTGGTTCTCAATCCACTTCACTGCCCACTCTGAGCTTGTCTATGAGGATATCATGACGGACAGTGTCAAAAGCTTTACTCAAATCAAGGCAGACAATATCCCCTGCTCTTCCCTCATCTATTCAGCCATTGTCACATCATAGAAGGCAATCAGGTTAGTTAAGCACAATTTCCTTCATGTATTCATCAGCTTTCAGCTACTGCTATATACAAATCAAAGAAGAAGGTGTACAAAAAGCAGAAATGTTCTATATATATTTCTAAAGGTTTTTTTAAAAATAGAACATGACATGTTTAAGTGAAAAAGTTAATGCTTGAGTTATAGTAGATGAAAGTGTTCTGGCATCAGCTTAACATGGTCCCAGATAAAGTTGTGCTAAAAGAAAGTGATAAAAAAATCCCTGGTTGAATGTTATATTAAAAGTGCTTCCAAGAAATCACTTGAGGGAATCCGGTTGTATTGCTTTTCCTTTTGATAAAATTTGATAAGGTCATTTGGTGCCAAATTACCTATTACTCCTCAACAAGATTAAAGTTTTTTGCAGAGTGTCAGGTGAGGGATGAAAAGCTCTTTGAAGGGGTTCCCAAAACTCTGTTCATGAATATTTGGAAAATTATTTTATAACTCAGGTTTTCTTTGCTGCTCTAGGGAGGTTATTTGCTCTACCTCAAGAAGCCTTCACCATAACACTGCTAACACAGCAGTGTATATTTGTACTGAAATAGGCCCTGTATATATTGAGGATTTACAGGATTAAACTGATCCACTGGAAAACCTTGTGCTAGCAAAATAGTTCTCCATTAAGATCAGAGTTGAGCAGTTTTTCAACTAAAAAAAAAAATTAAAGAAAAATGAAGGTCCTGGAATTGCTGATTTTGAAAACAGATATAATTTTTTTAAAAAAAATTTATCTGGGCCAAAACTGGTGGATTATAATTAAAACATTATTTCCTTTTTCTTCAAGAGCCAAAAGAATAGAGTGCTATTGCAGGACATTCTTTCTTCTCTTCCCTATACTTTCAAATCTCCATCCTACCAAGACACATTCATATTTCTGAGTGAAATGGAAGTTATTATTTAATGGGAATCACAAATTTCAGCACTATATTCCTACCCAAAAAAAAGTGTATTTATTTGTCTATCGGTCCTGACCCCCAATAAATTTTTGTTGTTGCTGGGCAGGGTTTACACAGAGCTAAGGCCTTCTCTTCTTTTCACGCTGCCATGCTGGAGAGGAAACTGGTGGTGCTTAGGGGGTGGGAGGACACACAGCCAGGACAGGACCCAAACTGATCAAAGGGATGTTCCAGACTGTATGACATCATGCTGAGTTTATAATGTGGGGAGAAGTAGGAGGAATGGGGAGACATTTGTAGTGGTGTTGTTTGTCCTCCCAAGTCACTGTTACACATGGTAGAGCCCTGCTCTCCTGGAGAAGGCTGAACACCTGCCTGCTCATGGGAAGCTGAGAACAATTCCTTATTCTGCTTTACTGTGGGCACAACTTCTGCTTTCCCTCTTAAACTGACTTCATGTATACCCGTGAGTTTTCTACCTTTCACTCTTGCTATTCTCTCTCCAATCCTGCTAGTGAGCAGGTGAGTGAGCATCTGTATGGAGCTTGGCTGCTGGCTAGGGTTAAACCATGACAGTCAAAGGAATAGAAAAGGATAGTGGCCAAGGGAGGGATGTCCCTGCATGAACCTGTGTAGCTTCAAGCTAGCTGTCTAACTCTGCTTTTAATCCTAAGATTTTCAACTATTTTTCTTGTGTGCCATTTCCTCTTTCTCCTCTTTCCACCTCTTCCTATCACATATGAAATATTTGATTAGTGCTTTAAAAAAAAATTTAAAAAAAAAATTATTCAGAAAATCTATGACTTTGTAATTTATCCCCAAAATAGCTGTACTTCATTTTACATACTGAAATATCACTTGGAGCAGGGCATGAGAAAGTTTAAGTGGTTTCAGCACTCACAAAAACAGGAATCATAGCAGATCAAAATCACATTTCCTGCAATGAAAAATCTTCACGGGCATTTCACAGGTCCTTTGTATTGCAATTAGTGAGCCAGACTCTGCTTACTTCTGATTGACTCACAATATCTACCTCAGAAAAGAAAAAACTGTTGCTGTATTCCTCATGGAATTGTACATCTAGTAACCCATCTCTATTGCCCAGGACTAGTTTTCTACTCTGCAATCCATAGCCTGCCTGTAAAGCTCTTTCCATGATGTATGGGGAAAAATAAGTGAGATAAGTACTTCTTATGTCTGAATTTTTAATTTTCAATCCATCTCCACTGTTTCTCACAAAAACTTTTACATGGAAGAATACATTTCACTTACACAATAAAAATAAGCTCAGTCCAAATGCAGATTTAGATGCTTTACAGAGACAGAAATATATGCATGAAATGTTTCCTGTGCTGAAAACAAAAGTCATTAGCTGAGGATAGAGCTTCTAACTCTTCTCATAGTTTCATATAGAAATGAATCACCTATACTGCTTCTCTGCTATACCCATTACCAAATAGTCTATATAAAGTGTTTTCTATTAGATGCAAGTGTAACAGTCTTTCAGGACAGGAAAAAATGGTGTTGGATTTTTGAAAGCTGATGCCAGTTTTGATTCCATCACTGCTGGACTTGCCTGATTTAATCAAGGTCAATTCTTCATTAATGTGGTGATTAAAAGTGAGTCAGATTCAGATTCTCAAATCTGGAGTGGCAGAGATGGGCACTATGAGCTGTTCTGCACAGTGATGGTCACACATTCAGCATAGAGGTGATGATATCCAGTGTTATATAGCAAGTAACAACATAGAACTTAATTCATTGCCATTCATTCACCCAAAATCAAATCCCTTGAGGTACACACTGGACATCCCCATCCTCTTGCATTACCCACAACTTGCATTCACGTCCTTGAGTGAGAGCAATCCCAAGTATAGTTTTTCTTTGTCTGAGGCAGGAATTACTCAGACTGTTTTCCTCAGCATATTTTTAATATGCACTACAGAAATTTTATCCCCTTCTTAAATACATAGAAATTTTGATTGAGCAGGGCCCATTAGATTCTCTACTGCTGACTAACCCTGTAGCTTTTGATAAATGTGTATCCCGATGCTTGAAGGTCCCACTACCCATTGCTCTCAGAGTAGTCTTTAATAGTGCACTCTATTGTTCAGTATTACAGGCTGGTGCATGATAGGGAACGAGATATACTCACTCAATGCCACGCTCTTTGGCTCAAGTGTTTATGAGGTTGTTTCAAAAATGAGTCCTGCTGTTCGACTCAATTCTTTCTGGGTACATGTCACTATAAGGCTTGCTTTTTAAAGTCCAGGGTGGTTCCAGGCAGTGGCATGTGGCACAGGATATTATTCCAGCCATCTGGTTGTTACTTCCACCACTGTAAGCACACGGCACTTTAGGTCACAGGTTTGGGGGAGTGTGATAGTCAATCTGCCAGGCCTCCCCACATTCATTTCATGAGTCTACCTACACTGTCTGCCACACACTTAGCAAGTGGCCTACAAAGTGCTTTCTATTCGTGTCTGCAAGATGCTCCAGCTTAAGAAAAGACAGACTTTTATAGTAACCCTAATGAAACTTTCTGAACCTTTGTGGATAATGTTTTACAGAAAATGGATAACAGTGGCTGCATGTTCAAAATGTTTGCAGGATTATTTAGCACTCAGTAATAGTTGCAATTATGGAACAGTGTTTTCCAACATATGCAAATTGTAAATGTCAACATTATTCTGTCTGGTTGATACCATCTGCAGGAGCTAAAGAGCTGAAGTAAACATCCAGAGTAAAGGGATGTAGTGAAACACATCCAGAACCAGCACAAGAGAACAAAGTTGGGAGTGACTGCAATTTGTGAGTCCATTTTCTGTTTGAAAGTGTTGCATTTAATCTTTGATAACTTAAGGAAAGGAGGCAAAAGGAATACAGAAGAGAACTTCTGTTATTTTATTCTAGCCTAAAGTATAGCTTAGAATAGCTGAGTCTCTCTTACAAAATTTCACTGCTAATATATACTACTTCCCTAAGACCCTTGGTGTTGGTTTCCACTGCGAATTCTCTGGTGAAGGCCACAGCTCATTTCACAACTAATTTTTGAACTGAACAAACTGTCACTAAAAAGTTTTGGTATACGAGGCTATAACTTTATTAACTATTACACAGATTGCATGGCTTGTCAGTGAATTAGGATTGCAGAAAGCTCAAAATAATTCTTTATATCTAAGTATTTTGTTATTGTGAGCTCCAATAACAGAAAGAAATGTGGTTTGCAAAAATTGGACGTCTGAGCTTTGTCCCTTAATGAGGACAATCCAAAGCTTCCAAAAGATGTACTCTGACATGGATTCAGATTGCAGGGAATAATAAGGAAGCTGTTGCTTGATGCCCAAGACAAAAATTGATATTCTGAGTATATTCTAAATAAAGACTGATTTGTTGTGGGGTGTGTAAAGCAAACATATGATAGTGTATGTACTTGAAAACTATTTCAATTTATTATAACTTCTAGGAATGCACTTCAGTTGGGAGTCACTGCTCTTTGTGCTACCTCATTGCAGCACTAAGATCAAATTCCCAAATGAAGTTCAGAAGCTTCCTGAAAGGAAATTCTTTAGATTGCCTAATAATTTTTTAGATTGCCTAATCTTTAGATGGCTAAGACGTGGATGAGAAATGATTGTTGCTCAAACAGTGGTATTATTTTCAAATTATTATTTTTCTTTTTTTGCTGACTCCACTTCCATTATCTGGCAGGTGAGAGCTGTACACCTAGGAGGATAATGGGCTTGCTTCCTATGATCAAGATAATTATGTCGTCGACTTAAGGTTAAATTCATGTTATATTTGACTAAAGGTAGGTAGAAAGATTGACTTTACCATGTTCTTGCTGTTGCACACTGGGTAAGCCACAACTATAAGACAGTGAAATGAGGCTGGATCTTTCTTGGAGACCAGATGACCACACCAAACCCTAGACAGGCAGGGACACCATTGCCCATGAGAGACAGGAATTTTCTAAGGTGCCAGAAGGGCAGCTGTGAGCCAAGCTTTGGTGTGATAAGAAAAAAAACAAAACCAGAAAACAATATACTATCCTAAAGACTCGGTGATGACTGTGTGAAGCCTTTACCAGCCTAAAATGCCCTTGACACTTGATAAATGAGAGCAAGTTTGAGGAGATAACTTTCCCAATTAAAATGTGTAAGACTGAGGCAGAGGGAGGAAGTGACTTTCAGAACCTGAATCTACTGGCAAAACTGACTTTTTTTAAAATTCAAAATTAATTTTAATATAAAATATGCAGCAATATAACATCATTAAATATGAAAAGCTTTCTGAATATCTCTCAGTATCCTTACTTTAAGGGAAATATAAAGTTCTACTTCAATGCTTTTGTGTCTATGGGGTGTCAGAATGTAATAAATGTACACACAGCAAATTCCTTTAAAACCAAGTGTATTGAAGTGTATACAGATTTAAATTGCTAGATTAAAAATACCAAATATGTTTATATTATATAGAATTAAATTAATCTATTTTAAATAGAAAATACATTTTTATTATGGGGGTTTTATCACTTGTTCTCTTTTCCACCATGTCAGCACACAGCACTGTACTAAATGCCAGGAAAGCTAGGGCTGTCTGTGCAGTCTGACAGCCTGCAGCTGCAGATAACTTTCTTGTTCCTCTTCTACAGTGCACATCGTTTGACAGAACAGTGTCTATCAAATCTCAGCTTTTCCTGAAAGCACTGTACTCAGAGTGAAGCAGAGAAGTTCAATTGAATGAGCTTGGATACTGCATTTTAAATTATGTCTTAAGCAAGACTTTTTAAAACAATCTTTTTTACCATTGCATTCCTGGTAAGCCGACAGGGACATGGAGATGTGCCTGCAAAATATTGGTTATTCTCAGTTCTCTGCTGCTCGATATCACTCCAAAGAGGTAACTAAACAGCTAATTAAAGTGAGTTGGACATTTGCAAATCCACTCTGCAGATGCAGTTGACTAAAAGACAGTAGGAAGCACTAATCCTACTGCTAATGAGACAGTGCGGGGGGACAGGAGAATAGAAACCTGGCAGGCAAAACATTAAGCTGAAAGCCATTATCAGCGCTGAAAAAGCTGGATGTTTCAAATACCAGCCACACAAGCAGTTTTATGACACCATTAGCATTCTACAACCCAGTTGGTATCAAAAATCTTTTGGTTTCCTTCATAAATTACACTTTAAATCAGTTGGAAAATAGTAACCATGTATGATGTAGAGATAGTTGTCAAACAATTCCATCCTCCTTACCCTGGTACTTCCTTAACCTGATACTTACTTCTATCTGGGTGATGTATTTTAGGGTGTTTGAGATGCACATATTTGCAATACCTACATGGTTTGTAGTCCAGCCTCTGAGGTTACCGAAGAAAATCAGGAATTAGCTGTTCACCATACCATGAATGGAAAAGTTGGAGAATGGCAGAAATATTGTTTTTTTTGTTTGTTTGCTTTTCTTTGTTTGTTGATTTTGTTTTGTTTTGTTTTGTTTTCTCCTTTGGCTTGTTTTTTGCTTGTTTCTGTTTATGATTTTTTTGCAAACATTCCTGAAAGCTGTGACAATAGGCATTCTAACAATTTATATACAAAGAAAAATTATCTTCCTCCTTAAATTCATATTTTACAGACTCAGCAATGACAAGAAGACATATAAAATGAGTGCTTTGAATATAGATAGTCTGTACAGATCACAGCATGTGGAAAAGAATATTTAATTAGTATTTCTCTCTGTGGCATAAAATATCAGAGTAAATACGAACATTTTTCAAATGTGGGAGACATTACATATCTTCTAAAATTCTACCCATTTCTCATGTTCACTTCAGGCAGCCTTTCACACAGAGAAATCTTTTCAGAAATTATGAAATTGATCGGGCATGACAGATACATAAGGCTTAATTTAATATTAGACAAATAAAACCAAGCACTATATGAAGGAAGTATAAAGGCCAGGTGCAACGAGAACAACATGTATAGCTTGGAAGACAGAGAATATGGCAATAAGAAAGGTGATTGATGATAGAAAAACTGTTCTAACAAGAAATCCTTGAAACCGTAAGAGTGTGCCATGTAAGAAAATACAGGTAGTGATCACTACTCATCCTAGTGCTGTCAGTCCATATGACTCTTTAAAATTATATTTATACTCATTTTGACTGAATATCATGTACAAAAATAATGACTTGTTTGTTTTTTTTCCTTTGTGAACTAAAAAAAAAAAAAATTAAAAAGAGTTGGTGTTTCTGAGGTGGGTTGCAGGACAAGACCTATTTGTTGGAGTAAATTACACTGTCAACTTGGATGATCTTTTTCATCTAAAATAAGGTCTTGTCTTCCCTCATTAGCTGCCCAGAGCAGGAAATAGAATTACAAAAATGGATTCCTTCACAGCAGATGTCAGACTTCTCATGTGTAACTCACTGGAGAATTACTTCCTTCTTTGTCATATAAAGAGACATGTCTAGAAATCCCATAATGTGTAAAAGGGAATGGAGGTAAAAGTTTATAGCAGTTCTGTCAAAGAATCTGATACTGTAGAAAAAAAACTTCAGTGAGACTTTTTAAGAGGAGTTAACACAAAAGTGAAGCTAAAAACCCTGTAACCATATAAACATAATTTTTATAATCAAATCAAAGATTCAGCAGAAATAATCACATGCTTGTCTTGGTTTAAGACAATTTCGGAGGTGGGCACTAAAATGAGTTATCTGTCCTTAGTTTCAACCAATCCCTTTCCACCAATAAGGAATGCGTACAACTAGATGTAAATTAAAAAAAAATAAGAGTTTACTAATAAGCAAAAGTGCAACAGAAAAAAAAAATAACAGTAAATAACCACCAGATGCAAAATCATTAAATCTCATGAACCCCACAGGAACATGATTTAAGTGTTCAGGCCAAAGTCTATTCTTCCAAGTTTGACCTTACAGGTTTTCACAAACCTCACAAAGCAAACTAATTTAGTGGGAATGTATGCAGTAGTTGTTTTTATAACAACCTTTAGTTATAAAAGTAATTAAATTTTCTATTTTGAACACCTCTTGAAGAAAACAGTTTCTTTCTAGGAACAAACCTTTGTTGACTTTCAACAATGATTTATTCTTTTATTTAGTGTGTTTTGTTGGCACAGTGTGTTTTGATGGCAGGATATCTAAATATTACACTACCTGTATTAAGAATTTATCAATTCTCTGATCATCCTTACTGTGCTGAAAAGGTAAGAATATGATACCTCAGAATACCATGCAAAAAAATGACATCATATTTTTTTGATAATCACTCAGTACTAAAAAATATCATTAAGAGCCACATAAACTCAAAAAATTATTCGAAGACCTTGCAGTATCTATGCAAGATATAGGCTTTGGAGCAATTTGAAACTAAATTTAAATACTTACTGAAATCCAATGAAGATAAACAGATATCTCAGAGACTATACCAGATGAAAGGAAGAATTAAATGGTTTTTAAAGGCGTCATGACAGGTTCCCATGATAAGGAAGGGGTGATTATAAAATTTAAGAACAAATACAAGTCATTTAATATATAGCAGCAAATTTCAAGTTCATGAACTTAAGTAGAAGCAACAGCTATCCACAGAATTGTTGAGTCAATGAAAAGTAACAGCTGGTGATATATGAATCCAATGAAATCACTGAAAAGAATAATTTTTTCAGCTTCAATGTGACTATAAAAAGAGTAGCATGTATTGCACTTAGTTTGAACAGACAGTCTTACATTCTCATGCTCTTGCTCCTCACAGTCCTGTTTTTAATCTGTTGACTGTCTGTTCAGCCATAATATATTCAATTCAACACCAGTTTTTCCAAGGTTAAAAAAATAAGGCAGAATGCCACATCAAAAACATCACAGTACGTCTTAAACAGGAATAATTTTTCTTGGCAGCACTTCTTCCTTCTTGGCAGAAATGTAGTAACATCAGACACATCAAAGTATTTTTTGCATTTGTGGAGGATTCTAACCTGTATAAGCAGTTAAAGACTAAATTAAAATTACTTTTCTTTTTTTGTCTAATAATTAGCACAACATTGCAAAAGCAACTTTTAAATATTTCTAAAAGTTTGTTTGTGATACCAGACTTGGTGTTGAATAGATTGGACATTTGCCTTACCATTTTATAACTAGTTACTAGTCATGATGTTGCTTTTATTTCTTATTAAATTACCTCCAGGTTTAATTTTTTTGTTATTGTTTTGTTGATCTTTTTCAGTTTGAAATAATTCTTTCAGGTTCTCATGATAAATAATTCTACTACAAAAACAGTACATTTCTAATCAGAATGCTTGTCAAAGAATTTAGTAAACCAGTGTTGTGGTTTGACACTGGCCCAATGCCAGGCACCCAGAGGAGTCATTCACCCTCCCCTGCCACAACTGTGCAAAGGAGGGAAAAGGAAAAAAAAAGTTAACGAAGGGCTCATGAATGAGATAAGGACTGTGAGGAAATATGTAAAGTTGTAATTCTTTGTAAATTGCTCTCAGAGAATTACCTTCACCTTAAAAAAACCAACAAAACAAGCCAACAAAACCTACAAAAACCCCCAAACTTAGTCAAATGTTGTTACAGCTCCCAAATTAGTTTGTAAGTAAAAAAAGAAAAAAATAAATGCTCAGACTCTAAAGACAACTTAGAGCAAACATTACTAAAATTCATACTAAGGCCACAGTTCAATGTTCTATTAGCCATTAGAAGAGAGATACATAATTTTACTGCCAAATTTCTATGGATTTAGATAATTTTATTTTAATTTACATTGTACACTATTTGAACACAATGACAGACAGATGGTTTTAATTTAAGCAGAAAAGATTTTTAGATTCCTTTTGAAAGGCGATCTTGTTCCTCATATTTATAACTGGTTATGAAAATTAATAAATTTTCTGCTTTTTTAATTTCTTTGAACAGTGACAGTATATTTATCTATTCATATCTGGGTAACTCCAGAAATAAATTTCCTGTGGAAGGCTAAATCCCAGCAGTGTACTTTGTTTTTAGAGTGGATGCAGAAATGCTTCATCCTCATTTATTGATAGCTGAGGTGGACCATAGTGATATGCCTTGCCAGGAAACTGTCTGAGGAAAACCAACACTGTTAGACAAACACAACCATAAAGCAACAACAAAGGAAACATCCTAGATGACTTGATTTAAACTAAGAACAGTGTAGTGCTGGAATAGGTTTGAACATAACAGGGTCTAGACAATGTTATTCTATAAGACCATGTGTTTAGAAGGTATCAATAATCTTTTAGTAAAAGATATAGTAATCTAAAATGCGATTTAGACAGAATTAAAGCATCACACCAAAAATTCAGAAAGTATGTGATTGCAGTTCAGTACTCTGCTAGCTAGAAGATCTAGCAGTGATGGATTCCTGGTTCATGTGGGGATTTAATGATCTTATTTTCATTCTCAGTCTTTTGAGAAGTAATACTTGATGAATTATTTCACAACTTTACAACAAAGTCAGTGCTTCCCTTGGCAAGGGAGCGTGGGCACAGGCGGATGGAAAGAACCTGGAGGCCTTGGAAAACAGCAGCTTAGCATGATGCAGCAGTGTACCCAGGTGCAGAGATGGCCAGCAGCACCCTGGGAGTTATTCACAGGGACAGAGCCAGGACACTGAGGGAACACATCCCCCTCGGCTCAGCACTCCAAAATTCTCATCCGTGTACTCCAAGCTATGGGATCCTCCAGCACAGGAAGGAGGGAGGGCCCTCAAGTTGGCTGAGGGAGGGCTGTGACACTTTTCCTCTGAGCAGAATCTGAGGGACCAGGCTTGTTCAGCCTGGAGGAGAAATGGCCTTGGGTGGAAATAAATGCAGCCTGCTGATACCTCTGTATAGTTTATTGACTATGAAGATGGAGTCACCTTTGCTGTGGTGCACAGTGGGGAAATGAGAGACAGCAAGCACAGAGAAAAACAGAATTTTGTAAGGAAACTCTGTTTCACTCTGAAGACAGCCAAGCAGTTGAAGAGGCAGTCCAGAGAGGCTGTGCTATCTCCATCCTTGAAGATTTTCAATGTTCAGGATTTTCAGGATAAAGCCCTGAAAACTGTCTGAGCAATTTTCCTAGCATCCTATCACCCTGTGGTTTCAGAGTGAATGAAAACCAACCAAAATTCCCTGATGAACATCTAGATTTTCAAACAAATAGTGTGGAATTGGAATGCCCTATTAATTTGAAACTCACTCAGTACCTCTTTCTGGACTTCTGTTAATGAGGAGGGACTAACCCTTGTAGGACTTAAGTTGTAGGTGCTTCATTTCTTCATTAGATATAGTCTTAGTCAGCATGGCATGAAGTCTTTATGGCTTTTGTGTAAAGCTTTTATCCAAAGGAAAAAAAAAATTCTCTTTTTGCTGTCACTGGCAATTTAAAAAGCAAATTTACAAAATAACTTGTGCATTAATGCAAGGCCTTAGGGGTATTTATATGAACCTTTTAAATTAAACCCTTCAAATGCACTTTTTAATCCTATGGAACTGACAACCATGCATTTAGCTAAGTTTATTATTCATGTCATAATGATTTATGGGCATTTTAACAAGTTACAGCCGATGTGTTATTTTGTCATGTCTTTTTGAAGATCAGTAACTTGGATTAGCTATGCAAGTGTATGGCTATTTCTTGTAAGATGCTTAATGAAAGACAACTTTTAATTCAGGATTTCCTCCAGCTGTTTGATCAGAAACCATGTTTCTGTCAACAGTTCATCTTTAAACTGCAACTTTTTCTTCATGAAAATGAAGGGATGTTCATTGCACAGCTTACATTTATTTTTTGTTATTATTCCTATTCCTGTAGACCAGTAAAGTAACATTTCTTCAGCATTATAAATTCAAATGCAAACTGTGTAATTTTAAATAAGATTTTCTCTAAGAAGATTTGTAATAAGTAGCTTGTTAAACTGTCTGTGAAGTTTAGCTGACAAACCTAAGAGCTCTTGTTAGCAGTTAATTATTTTGGAAGAAGTAAAATAAGGTATGGATTTGGGAGACAGACAAACAGAAGAAGACAGACACAAAAAGAAAATGTTTAACAATGGTATGTTTAGAGACCAATCTAACTTTAACCTTTACAAATGGTGTCAATGAACTTTATCTTGTGGTTAATACAACATATAAATTATAAATATTTTATTTGTTGTTAGAATATCTGGACAGACTAAAAGTTCCAACGTCTCTAAATTTCCCTGTTTCATTCCTAGTTTTCAGCACCAAAAAGACTATGCTCTGTTGACCCTGGCTAGATGCCAGGTACCCATGAAAGCCACCCTATCACCTCCTTCTGCAACTGGACAGGGGACGGAAAATACAGTTAAAGGGTCATGAGTGAAAATAAGGACAGAGAGAGATCACTCATCCATTACAATCACAGAACAAGCTGAACTTGGGGTATTAATTGAATTTATTACCAACAAAATCAGAGCGGGATAAAGAGAAGAAAATACATACTAAAAGTCTTCCCCCTGACTCCTCCCTCCTTTCCAGACCTGCCTCCTCCCCACCAGTGGTGCAGGGAGACAGAGATTGACAGTTATGATCAGTTCATCACACATTTTTTTCTACCACTGCTCAGGGAGAGGAGAGGAGTCCTCCCCTGCTTCAGCATGGGGTCCCTTACACAGGAGACAGTTCTCCATGAACTTTTCCAACATGAATCCATCCCACGGGCAGCAATTCTTCACAGACTGCTGCAACATGGGTAATTTTTCCACAGGATACAGTCCTTCAGGCACAGCCAGCACCTGTGTGGGTAACCCACAAAATCACAAATCCTGCCAGGAAAACATTTCCAGCACAGGATCCTCTCCCCATGGGTCTGCGGGTCCCCCACAGGGTCACAGCTTCCTCTCAGGAATCCATCTGCACCAATGCGGGTCTTCTCCACAGGCTGCAGGTGGATCTCTGCATCCCCATAAGTCTCCATGGGCTGCAGGAGCACAGCTGCCTCACCATGGGCTGCACCCATGGAGGGGAATCCCTGCCACAGTGCCTTTAGCACCTCCTCCCCTCCTTCTTCACTGACCTTGATGTGTGGAGAGCTGTTCCTCTCACATGTTCTTACCCCACTCTTCTCTGGCCACAATTAAAATTGCTCAATAACTTTTCTTTTTTTACTTCTTAGATATGTAATCCCAGAGGTGCTATCACCATCTGGCTTAGCTTTGGCCAGAAGCAGGTTTGTCCTAGAGCTAGTACTGGCTCTGTTAGACATGGCAGAAACTTCTGGACGTGTTTCATTGATATCACCCCTGTAGTCCCCCCAGCTACTAAAACCCAACCATAGAAACATACAGTACTCAACGAAGATCCGTCCAAAAGGTTTACACCAATTATAGTTTTACTTTTCACCTAGGTATGTGATCTTTCAGTTTTTGATTTTTAACATAATTTAAATTTGCCAAAGCCATTGTGCATTTAAAATCTCTGATATTTTACCTCATGCTGTAGTCAATCTACACTAATAGACAAGTGGAGCACACCTCATTATGATAAAGTGCCCATCTGACTCCTCTGTAGTTTGAGAGTCTCCAGCCCAGCTGGTGATCTCTCTCACCCGTCATTAATATGATTCTGAAATGGAGCCCTGGCTCTGTGCTGGGAAGGGGAAGTGCCACTGTTCTTTAATGAATGTTACTAGCTTGCACCTACATTTAAAGATACACATAGAACTGAAAGTGTCAAATGAAATGCTACATATATGGTAGTCGCTTACATTCTGTGGCATAATGCTAGAACAACAGTCCTTGAAAACTACTCCAGAGAGCACAGAGTACTTACTGAAGACACTATCTTTTAAATATCTCCCTTGCCATTCCCAGTACTGCAGTCTCCAAGGAGAAATAAAATTACTTTAACAGCAGGGCTTGAAAAAGAAAATTGTTCTGAAAATTCATGTTCTATCTGCCTTTTAATGCATCAAGCGTCAACCCAGAACTCTCTTAGGGAAAGAGAAAGAACCAGTGACACCCCCAGTCTTCTGCTGATCCCCACCTATTCCAGGTCTGGCTGGGATGGAAGCAAGTTTCCTCTCAGCAGCCAGTATGGTGCTGTGCTTTGACTTGTGACTAAAGAGTGTTGATAACACAGCACTGTTTTGGCTGTGGTTCAACACTACTCACACAGAGTCAAGGCTTTCTCCTGCTCCCACTATTCTTCTCCAGTGAGTATGCTGGAGGTGAGCAAGAGGCTGGGAGGACACAACTGCAACAAGTGGTCAAGTAATATTCTGTATCATATGATGTTTTGTTCAGCAATAAAAAACTTAGGGAAATTAAAATTAAAAAAAAAAATACTTTTACGAAAAGGCTTTTAATTTTTAATTTTTGAGAAATATTATCAAATAAAGTTTATATATTTATAAGATGGTTAAAGCATTTTCTTTCCAAGTAACTGTTGTGTAATCTGAAAACCTGCTTTCCATGAAGTGGTTAGACCTCTGTCTGCTCATGGGAAGAAGGAAATAATTCCTTTTTTCCTCTCCTTTCACATGTACCTCTTGTCCCACCAAGTAGACTGTTTTTTCCCAACCCATGAATCTTAAAATTTTCCTTTTTTTTTCTCTCTGACACACAGCAGAAAGGAGTCAGTTCCATTGGATGAGGGCAACCCACCAAACTGAATGCTGAGTGGCCCATCACTGTTACTGAAATATGGATAGAAGCAGACTCACAAGGGAAATGCCATTCACATAGAAACAGCCAAAACTGAAGACTAGATGTTCAGAATGAGTAGACACATTTGCATGCTTTCCCACAAGTAAAATCTAATGTCTGTTAACCTATTATAGTTGCTCTAAAATGTTGTAGGCTTGCAAAAACCCCTACAGAATGATAGCTAATATTGTAAAGAGCATATTTGCTGACATTTTTGTTCCTTCATTGTGAACAAACAAAATATTTTCACATAATTTACATGATTAGTGCTAACATACTTACAGACAATTAAAGTGCTACAAATTAGATATTAACTGCCACAATTAAAAAAGGAAGCCAGCTATAGCTGAGGCCAAAGATAAACAGCAACACACTCCAAAATCAAGAGTATCTGATCTTTTGCACTGAAACACTGAAGCTGTTGCCAAACTATTCAGCCAGAGAATTCTGCACTTTTCATTCAAGATCAACTTAGCTCAGAGAAAAGGTGATTACTGGCCAGTCATACCATGAGAGGAAAGAAGAAACTGAAAGGTGCAAAAGTCAACAAGTACTGCCCTAGCAATCTGAGTAATTTCATTTAACTAGTGCAAATTATCTAAGTTGTTACAGGTAAGATGACTTATCTGAGGCTGTGAAATAGAATGTCTACATTGTGTTTGAGAGGGAGGATGACAGACACTTAAGACAGCAAGAAAGAGAAGGGCTGGAAGCAAGGAATCTGCTTTTGTGACTAGTGCAAAATGTGAAAGTGGCATTTGACGTAGAAGAGGTGAAGAAGGACATAATTTTTCTGCCTGTATCTGGTTCACATCTCTCATTCAAGTGCCATGCCTTATTTCCAAGTCCACCCTGGTGCTATTCAGTGACTTCAAAGCCTTTTTTTGGTGGGGATGAGAACTCTACTCTTTCATGCTACAATTCTTCTAAAGCCATTTTCACTGAAGAAGCAGGTGGCATACAAAGTGAAACCACTGAAAGAATGTCTTCCAAATAACATTACGGATTTCTCCCTGATAAGAAAACACAAGAAGATTTTAATTTGATACTGCACATAACATCTAAGCAGAGACTATAGCAGAAGTAAATCACTTCAGCTTCTGCCTTTTGTGCAAGATAAAGTAGGAGACTGAAATTAAAATTAAAAATTAATGATGAGTACATTTATTTTATTTAATGCATATCTAATACCTGAAATTCACAGCTATCAGTACTATTAACTGAACTTGTCTACAAATTAAGGAAGACAAAATTAGTTTTTGACATTGTCACAAACACTTTAGATTCAGCTTTTAAATTCTGTGTACTGCATTTTTTAAGAAGAAAAATATCAGTTATTTTGCTGTTCAAACACATCTAATTTTTATTTGTTTTCAGCAGAGAAAAGTGAAAAGAGAAATAACATCACATAAATTAATAATAAAATTTACTTACTTCTATTATTTACCATTGTAGCTGTAAGTATTCATCACCACAGTCTGAGGATCTTAGAAATTTCAGTGAATTATGCATAAATCCACCAACTTGTAGGGCATTTCTCTTATTCCTGTTTTACATTTCTGGAAGACAATGGACATTAAGGTTGATAGCCTGATTTTTCAGAGGTGCTTAGCATCTGCTTGTCCTACCCATTCATTTTGGCATTGCAAACCACAGGTCATTATTTTTTTGCCTGTAACTTTGAAAATGGTATTTTGAAGAAACTACCTGAGTTGAGATTTTTTTTCACACATTTTTTAAGCTTATTTTGCCAAAATATGAGGTTGGAGAGCATTGAAAGTAACAGAGAACTTATCTGTTGATGTCCACCTTGTAGCTAATAGCTGCTGACAGAGGCAGAATAAGGAAGTAAAACATAAAAGCATAATTAAGCCTTTCTCTTTCTTTTTTTTTTTTTTTTAATTTTTTTTCCCTTATTTGGAAACACACATTTTCTTCTCTGCTCAGAGAATTATTCTCAAAATACACTGCATTTTTTTAAACACCTTTATCACATAATCTTATTGTATAACTGATATTTCCAGATACTCCATTAGTGCTCAGTCATCATAACAAAGTTAGTAAATGAGGCAGAAATCCACTTCTCTATTGTTTCTCATGAACTGAAATGTTAATGCAATCTAATGCAAAAGAGGAACAAAGGGAGGAGCTAGAGGAGATGAAAGCCAAGAATTCATTTTCCATTCCTTACACGAGACATTCAGTTCTAAGTTCAATACCCATGTAGCAAATATATCAAAAAATATTCTGATCCTTTTTTTCCCGAGATAAGTAATGTTCACTGCATGCAAAGATAATTTTCTGGGCTCCTACTTTTCTTTTTCCTAAAGCGCAATTTCAGTAAAACTGAAAATTCTACTGGCACAGTAGTTTGCACTGGCAATTCAAGATTGCGATTCTGAAACAAAATTACACTGCTGTTAAAGCATAAATCTGCAAATCTCATTTCTTCTGGTTTTGTCAGAATTAGCCACAGAAATAGCTTTATTTCAGTAACATATTGCTGTATCCTATTGCTTCATAAAGCATCCTGTCACATTGCAAGCAGCTATGCAATTTCTCCTTTTGTCTTATTGTCTACATGGATACAAGTACATCAATTTCAAAGGAACTACAGCTATGGTAATGCACAGATTGAAATATTATTTTTTGTGAACTGAAGACTTAGCAAAAGAACATACTGTCCCTCTACACACAGGTTTGGACCACCTTTGAGGGTAACATTTAAGTCTGTACAAAAAAAACACACACTATGTTGTGCACTGACTTCCAATTACTTGAAATAAGAAAAACTGAAATAATCCGAAAACCACCCAAAGCTAATATGTTATCCAGAAAGCTTAATGTCTTCTGGTTTAAGATAGCCTATATGTGATTTTATTTCCAGGACTTATTAGTGAACTTTATCTCACCAAGTAGCCTCATATATTTTTAAGATTGGATTTCCCCAAGAAAAAAAACACAAACATAAACAATACTTGGATTATAGTTACAGCAATGAAAATATCTAGGAAGTAGAAGTGATTTCTGCTTAAAGGTCTAATTTTAGCAGTTTGTATTAACCACCAAATATTTTATTTGCCATACAAACATACAGAAAAAATCAGAAGTCTCTTCAAAGTTTTATGCTGACTTCGTAATAGAACTATTTATCTAAGTGAGAGTCAATTTGGAATTTATAATGAAGATAAAGTTAAACACTCTCTAACAGTAACTTTATAATGTTTTATTCCTTCTGGCTTTGCATATGGAAAGACTACAGGTAAGAGGTAGAATTGAGAAAAACTGTGATCCTGCTTGCATAACTGTAAATTCAGCAGTAATACCCCATCATAGTGAATTAATATTCACACCTATTTAGACTAAACCCAGAACAGATGCTGAGCATGGAAATTGCACAAGCTATATGCTATTTACAATCTGCTGTTGTGACATGTGATTGTCACCGATATGAGCCTCAGTCATCAAGTGTTTAACTACTTTGAAGACTGAAGTCTTCAATACTGTGAAGCCACAAACTCCAACTTTTCCAAATTCCAACTTAGCAATAGCTGACACTTTGAAAAGAATTGGTAAGATATGAGCAAAAATTTAAAATTAAATAAATATTTTGCTTTAACATGTATTTCCACTGTATACCTCTGGAAGGAGGTAAAGGCTGTATTGTGAAAATGTAAGCAAAAAATTTACTACCAGACAGTAAAATACGTAACATTTACATAAATATGAATGTAAGACTGCTGTGTAGGGAGTACAGCTGTCACACTGGAAAAAATAACGAAGCGATCCATGGTTATTTCTCTGCATGCCTCACAATGTTAAAACCACAAGGTGACATCCTGTCATCTATATCCCATGTACTATTAAAAATCTCTAAGAAAGATCAGACAAAGAACTGAATTAGGAAAAGATGAGAAACACAGTTTATTTGTATATTAATAAGGATTTAGTCAAGTATTTCTGTATGGAGGGGGAAAAAAACCCCACTACATAAATATTGTAAAATGTTTCCTATTCTCAAATAAGTATGTCTGTAACAAATGTGGTCTCGTGTGATTTTATGTTTGGACTTTGTACTAAAGGCATCCAGATGGTGTAGTAAGAGACTGCTCCAAAAATGTAACTGGCATTCTTGCTGGCAGTGACAGCTTCCAGCAACTTAAAGTTGTAATTTCCTTGTTCAACAAACAGAGAGAGTTTTGTGACAACACTGGAGAAAATGAGAGTCTTTAAGAATTTATGACATGGTAATCTTCACCTTTTCCTTCCAGCTGAGAATGCTCCCTTTAGAGCTAGAGAGTAGTTGTTATCACACACTGCCCTTTTCTTTACCTTCCTCTTTCATAGGAGCTGTTTCTAAATCTGTCTGCTCACAGAAAGATATTCCTTCAGTCAGGATAAGGAAAAAAATGGTCATGGTTACACTCCTGGGCATATATCCTTTCTTTTATTACATTTCTTCCTTTTAACTTCACTAGAGTCATTATTATTGCCTCATAAAATATGGCAATGGTACCATTATTGCTCCTAGTCCTGAAATGCTATAGATGTTGATAGCACAGAGAATAATGAGGACATAGATTTCAACACACTAAAATCAATTGGAAATGCTTTCAGGTTAGCAGAGAAATAAGCATGTAAATTATTAGACCTTTTATGGACCAGTTTCCAAGCTGGCTCCAAACACTAGAAGGCAACTCACCCATACCTCTGGGTTTTTTAACTTGTCCTTGCTAACTGAATTATTGTCTTCAGCAGTATGACCAAATGAGAAGTTTGAAGTCTCACTGCAATTTTTGGAGAGCTTCAGAACTTTTATGTATAGTTTTTGTAAAACTATTCACTGTCAGTCTTGTTGTCATGATCAATATGATTGCCAGGTTCTGCCTAAAAATATTCTACAACCAATGTCACGGTTGAGTTTGTCTTCAGAAGTATCAGATAATAACTGTCCAATACTCATGCCTATGAGTGACTCATGTCAGTGACATGAGAACATTTTTACTCTTCTTTACATGATGCTTGACATTAAAAAATACTGCTTGCTACTCAAGGGTATTAATTAGTTTGCCTTCAAAATGTTCCAAGAAAGATTTGTTTTTTTAATATTCAATGTGAATATAAGCAACATTTATTTAAGGACTGATAGCAAATTTTCTGACCTTGTTTATAGTTCATAATGAAAAAAAGGGTGCAGTTTTCTTCTCTGAAGCACCTTTAAGTAATTGTGTTCGATCAACATATTTTGTTTTCTAAGCTGACTAAATTAGAACTGGCTTCCTTCTTCTTTCATTAATTGACACAATGATTATTTTCCTAATGCTGAATGCCATAATAAGTCTATGGGTTAAAGCCTATCTGGTTTGCCAAGGACAAATTTTAGAGAAGCAGCAGAAGAAAAGGGATGCCTGTGGAATGAGATCCCACGAAGGCTCTGATAAAGCTTGATCAAGCTGAGTACCTGGGGCCTGATTAGAGGAGACCCTGTTACATCCATCAGCTAATTCATGACTGTTTCATCATTTTAAAGAGGAGTTTTTCAGAAAGTATGGAAATTACATGGCAATTCCACTTGGAGCAAGTCATGTTGTTAAGAAAAATAAGCCTCTATTTGGTAGCTTTTCAGATTTTACCATGTTTCTGAATATATTAATATCATAATCATCAAATACCTGGTATTTTAGCTGTTCTGCACACTCCACCCACTACTACTTACTGATACCAAGAATCAGGGTTAGGAGGGACATATCCTATTCCAGTAGCAGAGTTGTGTGTTATACACCCCCTTTTCTTCAGTAACAGATGGTAATTTGTTTTGCTATTCCGTAGGGCGCAACAATGACACAGATCTCTGTTGGCAAATCACCATCAGATTTATTACAGGAGGCTCACATTCTTACTCAGATTATATTAGTGCTTTATTCCATGAGTAATTCCACTGAAACTGATGAAAACACAGCTTGGATAAAGTGCAAATTCTGAGAATCCAGCCATAATTTCTTCTGCTCTTTCAGCATTTTAGTGTGGTGTACATAACAAAATCCAGAAAAAAAATAAGCAAAATCAAAAGTCAGAACAAGTAATAATTAAGGGCTTTTGAGGTAGGTGACAAATTAATGTATAATTTGAAAGAAATTAACGTCACTAACTGCTCAGTTGACATATACCAGAATATTTTCTCTAATCAAATGTACCTGTTTTGTCTCAAGCCAAGCTAGTCTGTCATATTGAATCCTTTGAGAAAGTTAAATATATTGGCAGTGAAATAATGTTCCAATCATGTAATATATGTCAACCCTTTTTATTTAACCAGTGCTATGAGCCACTTTCTGTATATGTTCTTGTGCATTCAAATGTGCACCTGAGTGAAAGCCTTACTTCACATTACCTTATACAGATATTCAACAGAAGTATTTCACTTATACAGATTCAGTGAATAAAGAAATTAAATCTTGACTATATGCTCTATTTGTCTGACTGAAAAAAAATTGAACAACACAGAAGATTGAATAACATAGTCAGGTACTTCACTTTAGTTACCAAAAGTCAGCGGAACTGGCCTGAGCAGACTTTTTGAATGGATCCCTGTAAGCTGTGATTATCTGAAATACAAGCTTCTGGAATCTAAAAACCCCGCACATTTACTAAGTACATCTTCAACAGTGCTATTTATACACCATTAAATACTATGTAAGTCATTTGTAAATGATTACCATAAATTGATTTACTTCCTAAACTGAAACAGCATTTAAAATGTCTGTGTCTGATTTTATAGAAAGTAGGTAGCTCAAGACATATGTCTCCATAGACTGTGGTTTCAGGTTTGATTTAGTGACTCTCTAATCAAATAACTCACTTTTATGTAGAAGCTGTGTCTCAAAGCCTGATACACTCTGTTCCCCTTGAAAGCATTCTATCATTCTTCATCACACAGTGTAGAGGCTGGCACGTGTGCCCTAATAAAGTCAATCTCAAACAATCTGGAAGAGCCTTTTTAAAGTAAACTCTTCACTTAAAAGCAAACCAACAAAAACATAACACCAATCTTGCCAAGAGTACCAACATCATGACAAAATGCTATAGTAACTGTATTACAGGTATGCAGATAATTTGTTTCCCTAATAAAGGAATCTTCCCTTCTATTTTATTTCTGAGTGCTCTTCTGCTTTTCCTTTTATTCCTACATCAACCACAAATATGATTTTTCTTCAGGGCCTAAATAACTTTGAAATCCTAACACTGAGATTTGCCTCTGACGGATTTTTATTTTCTAGGTATTTGCTTCCTTGGCAAGCATCTCACTTCCCAAATGAAACAGCTTCCCTGAATGTATAAACTGCATCATCTCTCAGCTCCCAATTGATTTTTCTCATATCTTACCTTTTATTTTTTTTACAGAGCTGACCCATCTCCAGCCAAATTCTTTAAAACAAGGTCAAATTAAGCTATCAAACCAGAAAAAGATAAAGAATTTGTGTTCAACATTGTGTATCAGTTCCTTTCCACCCTTCTGTTACCATTCCATGTTGTCTGTTGACATTTCTTAGGTATCACAGGTGATCAGATTCCTTCTGAGAAACTATTAAGTGTTTTACTTAGAGTAGAATGTAAGATTTAGCATTAGCATTTTTATTATAATAGCAAAAAGCTGTTAGTGAAAATCATGAAAATGGACAGTGAAATATGTATCAGATATAAAGACATAAAACATCTACAGAGAAACTTTTAAGAGCAAGAGACAGGTTAAGTATTTCTAGATCTAAATACAAATGGACTTGAGAGGTGTTTGATACCCTAACCCACAGTTGGATCAAAAGTTTCCATGTGCATAACTTTTATGACAACTGTAAAAATACTGTTTCTAGTCAGTGATTTTTGTTTCAATCTATCAAAATCCCCATTTCCAATTTTTTGCAGATCAGAGTCCATAACAGTAATTCAGTAGATTTTCCCATTGCACTCTACAAATACTCACATTGCTGCCTAACCTTAGGCACACAGCCTGTGTGACAAAGGCACAAGCCTGAGTTACAAGTGCACTCTAATGAGGCTTCTAATTCAGGCTCATATAGAGCTGTGATAAATTGGACAGTCAGGATTTCACTCATGCTGACAATGGGACTGTTCTTCAAGCAGATATTATACAGAACAATGGCAGAATGTGATTTAAAAGTTACAGTAATTGTAGCAGGTCGAGGACATTCTGTACTAAAACACAATACATGTGTTGTGTCTAACTTTTTTTCATCAGAATGCTGTGAATGTTCTGAAAGTCGCATTAAATATTGATCTGTTTCTAAGTATGAGCATCCAAACCTTCCATATTTTTGGGTTTGCTGCTCTGCATTCTTTCAGGAGTTCAGAATATTTAGAGAGCTATTACTTTTACCAGACCAGGGCTTAGGAACACACAGTCCTTCTCAGAAATCAATTTTTAAAAGATGTTCAAAACTTACTATGGATAAACTAACAAACATGCATTTTATTCTATTATTCTCAGCCTTAAAAATGAAAAATATACTTACAATGACAGAACATCCTTTGACCTATTCCAATAGAAGGTTTGATTACTTGTCATTCTTCAAGCAGCAGGATGCTTTGAAAAATACTGCAAATACTTTAAATGTTCTGCAAGAAACAACATATAGCTGAAAAACCAAGGATAACTCAAACTCAATTACTTACTAACATTTCATTTTAGTCACAATTTTATAGATGGATTGTATTAATATATGCTGTGCATTCAGAGAATTTGGGTAAAATGCTTTTCCTGAGAACATTTATGCAAGTAAACACTTGGTGTTCATATAAAGCAAATACAAAAGACAAATACACAAAATAAAAATTAATTTTTTCAATGTTTTGGAGCAGTCTTACAAGTTTTGCAATTGCTGAATTCTGTCACTTTATCAACTAAAGTAGCATCTGATTAATACTTCTTTGCAAAGTGACTGGAATACCCCATATTTTAAATTGACAGAGGAGCAGCCCAACTATAAATACACTTAATTTTGTTATGAAATTTGCAGATCCATTCATATAATAAGTTAAGGGCTGTTTCTCCCAGGCCAACATATATGAGGAAAAATCAATGCAAATCTCGGGCAGTTCAATTTCCAGGCTTTGAACAATCCATTTAATGTTGGAGTTTTATTGGCAGAAATCTATTTTCTGTAACTGGTGCTACCAACTCTCTGTAGCAAAATTCCACTTCAGCCCAAGTCTGACTGTATTGTATATGACCTCCATTTACCTTTCTAACTTGGGCAAAGTGGGTATTTTGTTATCAGCCTGGCAGAAGAAGTCCTACCAACCATTTCAGGTATGGATGAGGCATATGGCGGGCAATGGTTTAAATATGTGAGGACAGTTCTCCTTCCTGGTATCATGAAGGCCAACCTTTGCCTGAGTCAGTAGTCTTGAGAGGTATTTTCTTTTCAGAGGTATTAGGTTTCTATATTGTATATATGGATTCACTTTCAATATCATGCAACTCAATTTGCATCAATACATAAAATTTCAGACAATTTGGGTGACAGAAAATACAAAGACTTCACTGAAATGTCTAACATTCAACATAGAATAAAAAAAAATCTAAATCAAATAAAGCAAAATATTTGATCACAGATATTACAGTGAAAACTAAACTGGAGAATTTAAAGACAGCATTTCTAGAAGGATATTGTTACCTTTAACATTTATTTATTATGCCTGCTTTCACTTTTTCAATTATTTTCATTATCATGGAGTTGATAAGACACTTGATATTTGTAGTGATCTGAAACTGAAAAATGCATTGCAGAAACAAAAGGCCCAGCTCTTGCAAGGCTTAGAGGACAGCAGGAACCTGTTTGAGCTACAAGAGGAAATGAAAAGTTAGCAGATCATCTATACTGAAGTATCTCATGCTCTAGTTAGAGGACCATGGAATATTTGTTATTCATGTTGATAACTCACATATCTAACATAGTAAATGAAAGCACATGAAAATTTTCATGTTTCAAAAGACTCAGAATGATGGTCAAAGCCACTCCAAATTAAAATTTCTAAAACTCTGATCAGGCTCAGCTTCTCTCTAAATTTTGCTAATAATCTTCTCACCAAGGAATGGTAACTATTATTTTAATGAGGTAGCTGTTAAATTAATGATGTGAGAGACATATAATTAAAGATGATGTATGTAATCACATATTTTATTTCAAATACCAGCCATTAATTAAATCTGGTCCTCTGTATACAGTCAAATCTATTTTGTCACTGAGGCAGACAGGAATCTTTCCAATATTCCATTCTTTATATATATCTGTGTTTTAAAAATTTATATTTATATATTTATTTTTATATTTATACATTTATATTCCCCAAAGTAGATTTTTCAGGGGGTTGGTTTTTTTGGGGGGTTTTGTTTCAGGACACAGGAATAGGGGTTTTTTTACTTACATATGTCTCAAGAAAAACCCAGCAAAATCCCCCAACTCTTTATTAATTTTCATTTTTTATGTTAAAGTATTTTACTTTCAATAGCACTATGCTGTATGCAATTTAATTATGAACATGCCTGACGTCCAGGCAATAAACTTAGCAGCTCGGAAAATCTGAGCAATACCTTGAATTACCAGAAGTTAAATATCCACATATGAAAGAGCAAAATATCCTCACTTGGGTTGGCTCTTTTGCCTGTTTGGGACTAGACCAGCAACCAAAGTACATATTGTGCTCAATCATGTTTTTTCTTGTGGCAAACTAAAACTGACATAACAGAGTTGATACGAGCAGTACCAACTTAAAACCTCAAACGAATCTGATCACGGCTGCAGTGTATTTTTGAGATTGCATTTTAATCTCAAAAGACTTCTGAATCCAAGAAGACTAAATCATCCCTGAAAATGCATCTGGCAAAAACAGAGCCAAAGTTTCATACGTTTTTTAAATCACCTGCCATGGTTTTGCTAGAGATTGCAACTAAGGACCACAAAGCCCCTCACTCACTGTCCTCTTCACCTTCAAGTGAGATGGGGGGAGAATTAGAAGGCTGAGAGTAAGAAAATTGAGTTGACATAAAAACAGCTTAATAATTAAAAATCAATATAATAATAATATTTTTAAAACCCCACAAAAAAAAACCCAAAAAACAGGAAAGCAGGAAAAAATATCAAAGAGAAGAAAATAAAACCCAAGAAAGTGATGGAAATGAAAATAATGTCTTACCACCAACAGACCAATGCCCAGCTAATTCCTGGGCACTACCCACCCTGCAACTTTCCTCACAATTTTATAAGCTAAACACGACCTTTTGGTCAGTTGGGGTCAGCTGTCCCAAATGTGTCCCCTCCCAGCTTCCCTGCACCCCCAGCCAACCTTCTGGAAGAGCGATCTGAGGAGCAGGAAGGGCCTTGATGCTGTGTAAACTCTGATCAGCAATAACAAAACCTGTGAGTTATCAACCCCTGAATTAAAAACATCTTTTCAGCAAGACACAGCCCCATACAAATTACTAAGAACAAATTTAACTCTATCTCAGCCAAAACCAGTAAAAAAGGTAGGAAAATAAAAGATAATAGCCAGGAAACTTCCATTTTTATCATAACAAAAGAAAATGTGTGCTTTAAAATCTAGAAAAGGCCCCTGAGAACTGTTTCCCATCTGACACAAATAAAATATTTGTCCTCCATCCCACACATATCTCACAATTTTCTGAAATACCAGCAGACCCTGGCACCCTCTTCTATATCTGACATTTAGCAGGCATTAAGCAGTCAGTAGGTACACAGAGCCAAAGGGACCAGAAGACAGGGAATGGATTCACAAAAGATTAATCTGGTATTGCAGGAGAACTCATCCAGCTACATACTCTTCCTATTAGCCCTTAACTATAAAGGAGCTAAAAGTTCTTTAGGATGAAAAACTGACAAGGACCTTCATGGACTTCTGAACTACAACTTTTCATAGAGATTATTCCTTTGGACAAAAATCTGCTGCAGACAAACACCATATTTTTTTAGAGTTAAGATAGGCAGGCATACACTGCCCCACACAGCTTTAATTCAGAGGACTGTGACAGTCACAAGGACCTCAAGTTGGAGACCATGCCTTTTGTTACAGAGTCATTCCCAAGAGAAACCCAGAAAGAAATAAATTTTAAAGAACAAATATTCACTACCTATTTTTTTAAACTGTATGTAACCATAGCATTCAACCTCAAACACAGTGTAAGGTCAAGGTTTTATATTAGTCATAGTGCCTTTTAAAACATGTGAGACAAGACCAGAAAAATGGTACAATAATAGACTACATGAAAAATTTATGGCTTTTTGTTTTAATTGAAAAAATGAGGCACTGATAATAATGGAAAACAGACTACCATCTTATTTTAACCTCCAACATCTCTTTGCTTATTAAAACTTCACTAGCACACTTGTTTTTCTTAGAGTTCAAAATATTTTTCAAAAGTTTGCCAAGCATTGGCTTTTTGCAATGAAAGCATGAAATTCTATGCTACTTAAACAAACATTTATTGAAAGTAATGTTTATTCTGCACAGCCAGTACATATTTGCTATTCCGTACAGGAAATTCCTCTTTTATTTTTTAATTGAATTTGTCAAAAATTCTTAGTTTTCTCTCAGTTTCTCTAAGACAAGAGTGCAGTTTGAGAGGACGTGCAAACAGCTTCTGGAAAACATTTATGCTTTATTGTGCCCACCAATTCTGTCCCATCATGTTAATAACTATATCTAGGTTCTAAATAACTACATAAAAATTCATAAAATGTTTCAAGGTACACAGAAAGAAATCAATGAAAGCTCGTGACCTGAATTCTTTCTGATAAGTATTATCAAGAAACTATGGCATCTCATGGCAGTTTTCTAGTTTCCACATCACCGTGCAGAACCCAATAGACTGGACCTACAGGATGAGCTCTAGGGAGAGTTTCACATAGATGCAGGTCACATGCAGTGCTTTTAAGCTTCAGCATTTGTTTCATCTATATTGTATTACCAAATACGAATACTGCAGAAGGTTAACTCTGTGCTTTGAGCTTTTGTGGTGGCACAGTGATACGGAGTTCAGCTGGTCCTCAGCTGATTCCTTTTAGACAAATATTCCACAGTGAAAGGTACACATACGCAACACAATGAGGCAAAATATTTATATACTTTTAAATACTTATTTTTAAGAAGGCGAACAAAGGCAATTTGCTACATATTTTACGGGCCGAAGTGTCCCGGTGTTGGTGGCATTCCTGGGACAGTACCGGGGCAGTACCGGGGCTGTACCGGGGCTGTACCGGGGCAGTACCGGGGCAGTACCAGGGCAGTACCGGGGCAGTACCAGGCAGTACCGGGGCAGTACCTGGGCAGTACCGGGGCAGTACCGGGGCAGTACCGGGCAGTACCGGGGCAGTACCGGGCAGTGCCGGGGCGGTACCGGGGCAGTGCCGGGGCAGTACCGGGGCAGTACCGGGGCAGTACCGGGGCAGTACCAGGGCAGTACCGGGGCTGTACCGGGGCAGTACCGGGGCAGTACCGGGGCAGTACCGGGTCAGTACCGGCTCTGCCCGGCCCGGCCCCGGGCGGTGCCAGCGGCTGCAGCGGCCCCAGCGCAGGGCAGGGCTGAGCCCCTGAGCCCCGGGGAAAGCCTGGGCAAGGGAGGGCAAAACGCTGCCCGGCAGCCAGGGCTGAGCCAGGGGAACCGAGCGAGAAACAGCGCAGCGAGCCCCGAGGGGACAGCGGGAGCAGGGACGGGGCAGGAGAGACCCGGCAGGGACGGGCCTGAGCACCGAGACACCCCAGGGGACACGGCTTCACTGCGGGCACCGGGAATGCTCCGGGATGGAGCAGGGAAAAGTGCGTAGGCTGACCACAGTCCCCCCATTCCCCACCCCCTTGCACAACCCGGGCAGTGAGAAATGGAATAGTGAAGATAACCCCGGGAAGAAGGGGGGGTGAAGAGAAGATTTTTCACTCTCTTCACACTGTCCTACTCTGTTTTTAACTAGACTCAAATTAAATCAGTCTTCTCAAAGTTGAGTCTGCTTTGTCCGTGATGGTAGTTGCCCCACAGACTACCAACTTGTTCCTCCCCATACTGTGTAAGAATGAAAGTGAGAGAGCAGCTGGGTAGGGATCTGGCATCTGGCCACAGCCTACCTTGCCTTATTTTATAGAACTTTGTTTAGAGTGAATTCTTCACTAAAACGTTTGCTTGCAAGATGATCTGGGTGGGAATATGAGCATCCAAGGTCAACTCCCCACCCTTACTTACAACCCTGAGCACGTACTGATTTTTCCCAAGGCTAAGATGGAAAGAGCAGTCAGGTCCAGGTAGTGGATGCTCAGCAGAGTGTCCTCAGAGAATTATACAAGGGCCTGAAGCCCTCAGAAGAAGTCTTATTCTTTGCAAGGTCTTTAAGTAAGAGTTGTCTTATTTATAACAGGACTCAGGAGGGTTTGCTTGTTGTATTTGTGATACTGCTGGGAACAATAATCAAATATATATCAAAAGCGTTTGCAAATTAAGCACAGTAAAATCACTGGATGTGAAGACTGTATCATTACATAGGCAAATCTGTACTTGTGTGCTTCTGCCCTGGCTGCTATTTGCAAACCTTCAGGTATAGAGTAGTTAGATGTTTCCAAGTGCTTCTCAGTGAAAAAACATTTTCTGTGCTAATGCATTTTGTTTATCGCTAAACCTGACTGATTGCCACAAAACTTGTAGCATAAAACAAACATCTGTGTAGTGAAGTAATGCTGAACTGTGCAAGGCAAAAAGAGCCTACATAGGCTATAAAGATGATGATGAAATTGTCCTTCCCTATAATAGGAACTAAATATATTGAATTTTCCTGTCACTTTTCTGTGGATCATATAAATTTCCTTTAGATGTGATTTTGTTATCCCACCTAGGTCAACTCTCTGTCTTCCATTTTTAGGAGGTATTACTATTCAAGTTTATCAGCAAATCTGTTGGAAATCTAAGCACAAGGCTGTGTCTGTCCAGTTCTTATTGGATCACTCTCCAAAAGAAACTGAAGTCATAAATAAAAAGCTTTTGTCCGAGCACTAACTTGCTACATTAAGAAGGTAACTATAATAATTGAATACAGTGACTTAATTATCAACTATCTTCTCCATCCGCCTAAACCTCTCAGCTAAAGCTCATTGTATACTACCTCTGACTCCTATGCAGTAGTCTTCCTGTTTCTGCAAATAATACATTCATGAACCAAGAATCGTAGAATTATGAAGTGTTTGGGTTTGGGAAGGGACCTTACACATCATTCACTTCCATGCCTGCTGCCACAGACAGGGAACATTCCAATAGACCAGGTTGCTCAAAGCCTCACTCAACCTGTCCTTGAACACTTCTAGGGATGAGACGTCCACAACTTCTCTGGGTAACCCCTTCCAGTGTCTCACCACCCTCACAGTAAAGAATTTCTTCCTCAATAGCAGTGTCCATGTCCCTGAGGGAACACCAGTTGTCACGGGTCTTCACTCAGGCATCAAGCAGCTAACTGCAACTTTTTAGGTATAAACATCCAACCTATTCCTTATCCACTGAGTGGTCCAGCCATCAAATCCTTGTCTTTCCTGTTTAGAGATAAGGAAGTCTCAGCTGATGGATTTCAGTAAAGCTTTCCATGTTGTCTCTCAGAGTATCCTTTGCTGGACCAAATGTCCAGCACACAGCTGGATAAACATGTCACACGTCATGCTGCAGGTGAGCAAATGGCTCACTGGTCGGGCACAGAGTTGTAGTGAATGGGGTGACATCAGATCTGTCACTAGTGGGGTTATGCAGGGCTCCATTCTCAGCCCTGTGCTCTTCAACCTCTTCATAAGAGACTTGGACACAGGAGCTGGTGACTCCCTCGAGAGCAGGGAGGCCCTGCAGAAACATGTGGACAAGCTAGAGAGCTGGGCAATCACCACCTATATGAAGTGATGATACCAACTGGCTTGTAGCTCTCTTAGAATTAACATCTGACCTTGCATCTCTTTGAGACATAAAAAGAAAAGTAATATTAGGACATTTCTCAAGGATCTCTATGCATGTCTTACCTGATACAGCACAGTTATAAACCTCAAGTCACACATTTGAATACTAATTCAAAGTTCAAATTTAAAATACTGGGCTAGATAAGTACAAGTTTTATAATATAATCTGAAGCAACATGTATGATGACATTTTTCTTAAACATGAGAAGTCTCATAGTGTTTTAAATCTCTTACCATGTTTCCGTGTTTCCATGTTTATGCAAATTGTCTCAATGCCAAAGGCATCTGAAAGCTAATGAATCACTGATTTCTGAAAGTAGCTTCCTCACTTTTTTCCTAGCAATGGAGTTTTCAGTCTTCAGTGTTTCAGAAGCATCTTACTGTAAATTTAAGGCTGGGTAAACTGCAAAAGGTTGCAATTCCTGAAAATACTTTTTTGAGTTCAGTGGTACACAAAATATATAGTCTCTCCTTACACCCATTAAAAACAAACAAAACCAACCCATGCCCAGAAAGCAACCATCTTGTTCATTATTTAAGATCAAAGATGTTTCCCTACTCTTCACAGAAATGGAGGAATAATTTAGAAGCAATCTAAAAATGCTTGATTAGACTTTTTATGCCATAAGGAAGGAAGAAGCATGCAATTCTAAAGATGTAGTTAGTTCTTTAAAGCTTTTCCCTGAACTGAAAAAAAAATTAACAAAATTATTTCAGATAATGAGACAAAAGCTAAATTGTCTTCACTAGATTTTATCAGAAGACTGTACAAATTAGTATCCGGGTTGAAGAAATACGCTAACAGTTATTTTTGCCCCTCACTTCTTTTCTGCTGTTTCAAGTAGGGAAAGTTTTATGCTGGTACCTCTTCAACCGTATCTTGAATAAATTCAAAATTGTTTGACAAATCTACACCACCAAACTTGTTGCTCTGAAAGATTAAAAAATAATTTATTTGCCTCTTATGAATAGTTGCTTTTGATTTTTAAAGACTCTCTAATAAAAAAAAGTCTTAGTTCAGTAGCTCTGAAGGGAAATAGGCGGCTTTTTTACTGTCATTTATCCACTTTCATGCTCAAGGCTAGCTTATAAACTAAAGATATTGGCCAGGCTGTTCACAGGAAAGCTTTCTCTGAAAAACTGGTAATGCTCTGCATCACCTTGTAGAATGATACCATTTAACCTTATTTTGACACCCACATGAAGAAAATGAAGTCTCTTCTTAATAGTTTATGAATAAGTTAATACTCCTAGGACACAATAATCCCTGCATCAAGGAAAATAGAAGGATCAAATCTTTGTTAAAATTCAGAAGATATTAGTGAATGTGCATTACATGAAAATGTCTGTTTCAGCAAAAAAATAATAATTGAAGTAAATTTTCTGAGTGTGCAATAGTAGATAATCTTCAGGAGCTTTTTCTAGGTATTGAAGACACGTTTCAGAGGAGTGATGTACGATATGTGAAACTTTGATGTGTCAGCCGTTTAAAAGACAATATTGATAGCACTTTCATTGTTCTTTTAACTAGTCCCCATATTTCTATTATGTGTTTTCACTGAAATCTGAATGTTAAAAGAGGGGAGATGAAGTTGATAGTAAGGAAGCAATGGCACAGATGTTGGCACAGTCCTAATTTATAACATCCATAAAATGAAATTCTTGGTTCCAGTAAGATGACTCAGACTTTGCTCTTTAAATAAGAACATACTTAACCTTTTAACTACAAAAGTTTGATTCATCTGAAGCTTTTTTTGATTTTTTATAACTTTGAAGTCATAATGAGATGTAAAATGGATTGTATGTCAAAACTTGACTTAGATCATATGTTATCTTTCATGTCGTAAAGAGAACAGAAATGAAGTTTCTATGTAGAATAAAAACAAATGCTTATAAATGTCAGAAACCAGTAAAAAGAGAGCAAGCTAAGACAAAAATGTTAGGTATATATAATCTTTTTTGCTGTACTCCTTGAAAGCCACACTGAAGAGTCAACTGAAAAAAAAATACAGCTGAGATTAACAACTGTCTCATATCCAAATAGTAAAATATTGTTTTGAAAAGTGAAATTATTTAACTGTCTGAAAGTATCTTACAGTACAAACAAACTGATGATCCTGTCTATCATCAAGTCAAATATTTTTCTTATTTCTACTACTTTTAAACATTTTTTTTAATTTTTTTTTTTTTTTTTTTTTTTTTTTTTTTTTGTAATGGGGAAATACACAGCCTGCAGAACAGCTTTGCTTCAACTGAGGCTGGTTTCTTTCCACATTTCAGTCACATCTAGATCTTATGTTCTAAAGCAAAATTTCATTTTGTTACTAATACATGAACAAAAGGTGCTGTTACAAGTGTTTCTAGGCTTTAAAGATTTTTTTTTATCACAGCTTGAATTGACTAGAATGCTAAAATTCTAGGATGCATGATCACTTCCTTGATTCCATTATTCATAAAATCTTTCTTTTTCATGTGATGTTTCAACAGTTCTTAATTTGGCTTTGCATTTTAGAAAGCATATAAACCAATGGTGCATAGCAAGAAGAAAATAATGGCCCAATGTTTCTGGCTGGCATGCAGTATCAATGATCTGTGATAAATTAAATTTTAAAACATGTTTATAAAGGAGGAAGAGAATTCTGTTGAATTTGTTTATGACTGGAAAGGGGTTAAGGGAAATATAACTTTTAAATTCAGCCATGGATTTGATTATTCTTACTTACTTACAGCACAAAATTTTAGTTCTGCAATGAAAAAGCAGTTTTTTCTGGAAAGCCGCTAAAGAGCTTGTGGAATTAATGGAACATAAATGTACTGTTTTCTCCAGACTACTAATCTACTAATCAACTGATTTTCACATTAAAATCAAATGTCATTCTAAGGCATGTTGAACTTTATTTGAGAGAAGTTTTCTTTTTTCACAGTTAGCTAATCTATAGAGTGACACGGTACACAAAACACAGGCAAGTGATCAGGTTATTTCAAAGTACTCCATTAATGCAGTTTTAAAGTGGTTTCCTTGTGTACTGGGCAGGTAACTTAAAAGAACTCTTGTTTGGAGTACGTGTATCTCTCAGTCATTCTGCTCAGTCTTTGTGCTGAATTCTGCCACAGCCTGCTTGCCTGGAATGTGCTTGTTGGCTCAAATGCATACCATGAAGTAAAATGTCTGAAAATGGTGCCTGTTTGAGAGCTTGGACCTGCATGACACCTATAAATTGAGAGCCCTGGTGGCCAAACCTGTATGTATGCTAATAGAATGCTGACGCCCTGATCCGACCAAAATCTACTTGTGCCTTTTACTTCCAGCTGTTTAAGTTTTAATTCATGCTTACGTAGTTCATACCTTAAATACCTCCATAACTCTCTCAAATTCTGTCCCTATGCCCCTTTACAGATCAATTAAGTTTACATTGTAACACCTACAAAATTTAGAATCTCTATGAATGCGCAAGCACCCTGAATTTAAAGATGTAATTTTAGATAAATAAAGGAAATAGCCTGCAAACTGAATGGTAGATTGCCAGCCCATTGCCCTTCTATCCTCCATCCAATTTAACTTCTCTAAACTGTTTCTGATTTTACATTCTTATCATGCTGCTTCTTATACATCTCCTTCCCCGGAATAAAAAATACAAACACTACATCACCCACTGCTCATCATATTCATAGTGAGTCTTCCAAAGCAATTTGAGAGACATCTGAGATGAGATATCCTATATTGCTTCTCGTATAAATAACACAGTTACAGACTTAATGTCCCTATTAAGCATTTTGTTTTTACTTTTGAATTGAAATTACTCATTGATCAACCTATAGCGAGTTTTCTGCTTTAGTAACCAGGTTGCTTTCCAGAGTGGATACATTTAATTTTGAAATCTGTAGTGGTTGTGTAGTTATAGGGTGTCATCCTCTCCTACAACTGCATTGCCTTCATAAACACTTAATTTCTTTCAGTATCATAGTATATATTGGCTTAATTTACTCTCTCAGCTTCCTTATATTTTCTTTCTGGCTTAATAACCGTCTTTACTATCACCTGCAAACATTGATATCTCACTGTTTATCCCATGTCACTGATTAATGGACTAAATAGAAATAAAAACTTCGTTAAGCTGCTGTCATGGTATAAGCTACTAGTAAGTCATAGTATGATGTTTTTGCACATGACAGAAATTGAAAAATATCCCGTCTTGTTCCTAATCTCCAGGGATTTTTTCAAATTTTGGTAGTCTTTTTCAAAAATACATTGCATTTTGAACGTTGTTTGAATACTTCATGGGAGAAGAATCATATATTAATAATGCTTTAATATTATAGAAAAAATATATTTCATATATATGAAGAGGTGAACAAATATTACAGGAACCAGTTCACGTATCAAACCTGATATGTGAAAATCTAGATAAGTACTAACAAGTCAAATGCGTCTTAGTAAGACTTAACCAAACAACAGCTTAAAAAAACACACTGAACAATGCTTCTTTTTTCCTGACTCTACAAGTTCTGTTGGAATCTTGAGTAATTTATGTAACAGTTGTGAAAAGTCTTTTTATAGTTTAATGAAAGAAGTTTTACGTGTTTAAACAGATTGACCAATCTCTCAACCACTGAGCAATTACATCAAGCATTGTCCGGGTATCCAGGTCTCTGGATGCTCTGATAAATCAAGTCAGCAAATAGGAAGCAAAAAAACCCCCAAACCAAACAGAAGCCCAGAAAAAAACCCAACCCAAACTCAAAATAATCACTGTGAAAATCAAAATAAATCAGACCTACTTAAATAAATGTACTGTAGACATGCTGAATCTGTAAGGGTCTTTCCAGTAAGCCAAATCAAAATTCTCCAAGCTGACCATTGAGAGATGCTTGAATATCACTTAGAGATGCTGATTTTCATGTTGACATCTTAGCGAGAAAGCTCATTGCAGATATTATTTTCAAAAAAAGTCTATAATCATGGTTTAAATAAAAACAAATCTTTGCCTTACAGGATTTCTGACTTTTGGCTATCCTTTCATCTTATGTTGGCTATCTATTGGAGCAACAAATAAAACAAATTCGCTGAAAGGACATTCATTTCAGAGAAGCTCATATCTTCAATGAGTATATTCCTGATTTTTCTATACTCCTGTGGAACTACCGGAAGTAATTTCCACAAAAGTTGCAGTCATCCTCTCGCTATGAGATGGTATTGAAAGACCATGCAGATATGCATCTATTCAAGATAATGAGATTCATGTATGTCATGCTTTGCAAAGTAAATGTACCAAGAAAGAGATACAAGTAAAAAAGCCCCAAACTATTAATTCTGAATGAAGACAGTAACTATTACATATCTTAGATTTAAGGGTACAAATTTTGTATCAGACTGTGTCAAGCTTACAAGTTATTTCAGGTTTAAGAGCCATTGTAGTGTTCACTTTGCATATATTTGTATTAATTTAAAAATAAAATTACACTCTTACATGTTTTCAGCTTTCTTAAATCCTTCTTGGTTTTGCTTATCCACAACTATCATCTTTGATCATTCAACTATGTGATGCTTGCTGTCAGGTGTATTGTTCATTTCCAAAGGAAGAACATGAAGGCTCACAGAATTAGCAGGAGCTTAATGTCATCAACTACATGCCACATGTAAAAAGCCAAAAGGTAAGAAATAATACTGTGGGGAATTTTCAGTGTAGTCAAACCTGAAGGCCTGGCTAGGGCATTCTGAGCTTAGTATTGGATTTGACTGATAAATTCTGATCTTGTTAAGAGGATGTTGGTATGCATAGACATGTCTAGTCTCATCTTTGTTTTATACTTTTAAAAAATAATTACATGATACTAATAAAATACTAATGAAATTTCTGATTAAACAATCATTCCTAGTTTTCAGCAGAATCCCCCCCGACCTTTAAATATCATTTTTGAGACAGATAAGATACCAGCCTGCAAAAAGCTAAGAAGTATTTGGATTATCTTAAAGGGCCAAAGTACAGTATCTTAAACTCAAGTTAATTAGTTTAATAAAGATCACAGAGTAGCTTCAGTCGGAAGCGAACCCAAGCACATTCTGTTTTAAAGAGTGCACCTCTTACAGTTTTCAGCATGGTTTGAATTAGTTTGCTGAAAATTTGGTAATATCCCTGCCAGATCTGATGGCCCATATATTGAAGATTTTGTTCAACACCAAGTGCTCATAACTGATTCAAAGAAAAACAAAAAACTTCCCTGTGCTTGGTAAACAAGAATATAAAATTAGATTGTGACTAAAGTTTCACTAAAAGTTCCCTAATATGACATCAATCAAAATTTCGGTGTCAGCAAAGATAGGAAGCAGTCTTTATCATCATGTTAGCTAAGTGGCAGGCAAACCTGCCTGGAAATGTGATCCAACCACACAGGAAATCTCTTCCTTATGCTTGAGAACACAAAGATTTTATCTTCTCTTCCTGAGGGGATTTATCTTATCTGAGATGTACCCTCAATAATATAAAGAATTAATCCTTTAATGCTGCAGACTTTGTGTTAGTCATAGCTTGTAGCAACGTGTGCCAGAAAATAATTAGTATTGTGTAAAAAATTAAATATTTAGTGTTTTTAATTGATTGCTTTCTATTTCATTAGTACCCTTGTAAATGTATTGTGCAACAGTTAGCAAGAATCCCAATGTGTAAGTTATTATTTAAGTAACAAAAAAGCCCTATTAGTTACTGGTATTCATAAGACTTTAAAAAAATGGAATTAGAGAGTCCATGTAAATACTTAGATGTTTCATTAAGCATACATAATTCTCATTGATTTTGGGCTGTTTTACTATAGGAACATTTTATCACATGAAAAGGGGCAAGTCCTTTGTTTTCTTCTATCTCAGAAGTATATTTAATGTCCAAATACAGAACAGCTGGAGGGTAACTTTGCTCAACATTTTGAAATAGTTTGTTCACAAGATCTGCAGTTGAAGTACTGTGCTCAAAACAGAATGTAAGAAAACTGATTGTTTGGTATTGGGAATTCATTTCCTTATTATTTCAGTATCTTTTCTGTATGAATCTGTATCTGAGAGAGCTGTTTTAGTTTTTCAGTCAATAAAATTAAATTCGCAATTTTAGGCCATGAATCTTACAACCTCTTTCAAACATTTTCTTTAGATTAAGATCAATTGTGCACTTTGAGCATTACTTTTCACAGATTATAAAGCTTAGCTGCATAGTTCAGAAGTGACATTTGATCCAGTGCGTCTCTCATCTTAAAGCTACCTCACAAGTTAAAGCTGCATGTGTGTGCATAGCTGAAATCAGGACAGGTATAAAAGCTATTTTTATTGCAATCTTATCTGTACAAACATCTCAGAAAATTATATTGAAAAGTTATAGGCCCATCTCCAGTGAAGGATGTATCCATGTTCATAATATGTGCAAATTACACAGTATGTTAAATTTATGAGCAGCCTGTTGTAGTGGGTTGACACTGGCACCCAGGCACCCAGGCACCCACCAAAGCCTCTCACTCACTCCTCTTTTGCAGCTGTTCAGAAGAGAGAAAATTTTGGAGGGTCCATGGGTTGAGATTAGGACCAGGAGAAATTGCCCATCAAATACTTTCACAGGAAAACACGCTCAATTTAGAGATATGCATTGAATTTATTACACTACAAAATCAGAGCAGGGTAAGGTGAAGTAAAATAAGCCCTCAACAACACTTTTTCCCCACCCCTCCCTCCTTCCCAGTCCTATCTCATACCCCAACAAAGCAAGGAGACAGAGAACGAGGTTTCCTTCCCCTGTGAGACTGTGGGGTCCCTCCAACAGGAGACAGTTCTCTGTGAACTTATCCATGGCTCCATCTCATGAGCAGCAGCTCCCTGCAAACTGCTTCAATGTGAGCCCCTCCCACAGGCAGACAGTCCTCCCAAAACTGCTGCAGTATGGGTCACTCTTCCACAGGGTGCAGTTCCCCAAGGACAGGCTGCTCCAGCCTAGGAGCAGTGGTCCTCTCTCCATGGGTTTCCCATGGGCTCACAGCCTCTTCTCAGGCATCCACCTGCTCAGGTGTGTAGCTTCTCCATGGGCTGCAGGTGGATCTCTGCCTCCCCATGGCCCTCCATGGCCTGCAGGGGCACAGCTGTGTCACCATGGGCTGCAGGAGAATCCCGGATCTGGTGCCTGGGGTACCTCCTCCCCTACTTCTCCATTGACTTGGTGTTGCCATGTTGTTCTCCTTATACGTTCTCACTCAGCTCTTTGCTGGCCACAATCAAAACTGTACAACAACATTTTGCTTTGATTTCTTCTTAAATGTGTTACCACAGAGATGTTGCCACCGTTTGTAATTGGCTCAGCATTGGCCAGGTGCACATCCATCTTTGGAGCCATCAGGGGTTGTTTCTGCCGGACATGGAAAAAGGTTCTAGCAGCTTCTCACAGAAGCCATCCCTGTAGCTCCCCCCACCACTACCAACAGCAGGCCAGGCAAAACCAATACACCTGTATTCATCCTTGCTTATTTTTGAACAGTAGGAGAAGACAGTTGTAAAATTCTGACACTTAAAATTTATAAAATTGTACCAGCACTGACAGAAGTTGATGACTCTTACATGATTCATCCTGTTACAGCACACTTTCTCAATACAGAGCTCATAACAGAAGCATATTGTATATGTCACTTCAAATCCTCATCTAGCCAGGCTTAATTGATACCTGAGAAACATCAGGGCACTTTAAAATTGCTATAGTAGCTGGTGCCTCTGATGCCAGTGTCTGATATCTGCAACTTCCATAAACAGTGACTTTGCAGACATGATTTTAAAGCACTGCCGTGGGCTTTGATGATGCACAGAACAAAAGGATTGGTATTCTGAAGAGAGCAAATTCAAATGTTTTCTTAATATCCTCATAGCATAAAATATGATAGACTGTAGGAGTTATGAGTTAATGTAATCAACACCATGCAGTAGGAAAACAAGAAAATACAGCTAGGCTCCATATTACAATACTCATGGCTAATATTTTGACAAAACCTATCACTAATAGTATTCTCTAAGCTGAAGTGTAATAAACTAATAAGCTTATTATATCAGAAAAAAAAAAAAGTTGTGAAGGCTGAACATCTGTATGCAATAATGAACATTCTTTAACGGGAAACAAAGCCAAAGGAAATACCAACTGTTGCACTGATAGTTGCTGAGATTCACTCTTGATTTACTAACAGCTGGAATATCTAATTACCTTAATATAATGAGGCACTTTAATCTTCACTAAAGTATGTTTCAAAAATCTATCAAAGGATTTTTCTTCATCAGAAAAATGCAGTTAAACATAATCTGTCAACAGTGTGTACAGTCTGATTAAATTCTGTTCTTGGCTTCAGCCCCTTACTTTCACCTGTTGAAGTGACCTAAATATTCCTGCACTGCAAATTTAATTTAGAGTGAAGCTAATTAAAAAAAAAAAAAAAAATTTACAAATTTTATTTTAAAATGTGGGATTTTTATAAAACAAAACCCAAAACAAACAAAGCTCTCCCCCAGTGGAAA
>JAOTQP010001286.1:72990909-73008948 GCA_026413545.1 Cichladusa arquata | reverse complement strand
GATCATCTTGAAAGAAGAGCAGTATGCACACTCCTATATCAGTGCAGAGAGGAAGTAAAACAAAAAATAATTATATTCGGATATATTTATGAAAAGCCATTTTCAACACAAACAATAGGCTTCTTAAGGATACTCAAGCTCCTCATTTTGAGTATGCGTTCTGTATGATATCCCCTATTAAGACTACAATAATTGTCTGTATACTTAACAGTTGCCACACTGGAGTTTTGCTTCTCAGAAGTATTTCTTTGTCAGAAGGAAGTAGACTTTTCTCAGATATTAGTGTTTTTGTATAACAGTAAGTCCAAACAGAACTTAGTGTTTCCATTTAAGAAATAAGCAGAAACATAAATTACATTGGGGAAAAAAACAGAACCAAACCAAACATGGAATCCAGAAGAGAAATGGGTTTAAGTTCTAACATTCTTTATGTCTGAAAATTTGGAGGTCATTACCCTAAATCTTTGAAATGCCTTCTGAGAGGTTGAAAGAGCTGAATACTCCTCTTGGTTTATTTTCTCTAGATTTAAATATCTTTGTTACATTTTTTAAGCTCATTTTGAAGTTATCCTTCCTTTAGCTTTCACTATTTAGGATTTATTTTTAAAACAGTGGTGTTATAAACCAGAAATGGCTAAAATAGCTTTGGGAGATATTTTATAAAACTGTCTTAAAAGTCAGCTGGGGGTTATATGAGTCAATCCTATCTATTATTGCTATTTCCTTCAAAAAACTTTTCAGAGCAGGAAGTTGGGACGTCATCTTAAAAAAATCCATTCTTAAACAAGCTATACAGATTCAGATGCAGACTACTTAATACAAGTTTTTTTTTTTTTATTTAACTAGGTTAATACTGATGTCAGGGTGATAGATCTCTACTTTACTATGTCTCTCTCTAGAACTTTTTTATAGTGTCAGTGCTACATTTTCTGCCCTAGCTTGGTAGCAAGGAAGCTGATAAACTCCTGCTTAAAAATACTATTAGTCATTTATCTGCTCTACCCCAAGTTCTGCTAGAAAATAAACACCATTCCAGTCCTGCTGACTTGTGAGTGTTCATGCTATCAACTTGTTCCATATCCTCCTCAATTTCAGACTTATCCTCTGCTGAGCCATCTGCTATGATGAGTTCTAGCATGTGAATTACAGTAATTCCTTCATAGTGTAACTTCTTGAACAATTTTAGCTTTTCTGTACAGGTCTTGCCTTCTCTAAGCACTCTTTAACAACCTGATCTGCAACTAAATAAGCAAACTTGCTAAATGTTTTTTTTTATTATTTTCCTGTCTGAAAAAGGTATTGCTGTTTATGTTGATTCCTATGTCAATTCTTTTTCAAAGATTTTTTTATTAATTTCATTTTATTTTTTTTTTTGCCAAGGTTCCTCATATTTTCTATTTTCTCTCTGAAAAAAAAGCTCTCTTCAACTTTTTAGAAATTGAGGACATTTTCTTATGTCTAATGATTTTTCTTATCTTTTGGCTAAAACACCTTTTTTTTGTATTCATTAGTGCTGCACTTTTTGGAAGGCATCCTTCAATAATGGCCACAAAACCTATTAGTATTTAATCCCCTTAACTTTTCTCTTCACTTTCTTCCTGAAAAATGTCTTTATTTTTTCATGGGCTACTTTTCAATGGACCTGCTGGCTTTTGTAAGTCCTGTGAGGATGCTCAATATGATGACAATAATTGTTAAACAGTTACTTCTCATTCATAAAATCTTTACCCAGACCCTGCACACTGCTTGGCACCAAATCACAGATTGCTCCTCCCCTTGCAGGGTCCCTATACAGCTGTTCTATGGAACAAATAATCAGCAAATTTAAAACTTTTTCCACTGTATCACACCCTGGCATTGTGTTTGTCACATGTACATAGCAGAAGAAGAGGGAAGGGGAGAAAGTAGAGTCTCCCATCATGCTTTAATTTCTCTTTCTGCCTTTTTATGTGTCTTGGCATATGGTGATAAATGACTGTCTGAAGATTCACTGCATGCAGAATCTGTATTACTTGCTAGGATGGTTATTTTATTTTATTTGATTCTAGCTTTCTTTAACTTGCACTACTAATTTGTGACCAAAATGGCTTACTATGATTTTTTTTTGTATTTCTGTGTGAAAATGACAGACAATGGTCCTTCTACAAGTCTGCTGTTGAATAGTATGTCAGAGACATCATATATGGCTAGATATTTTAGTCCCTTCATGTTTTTTCTTTGTCACATTTCTCTCTGAAAATTAGGTGACACACAAAGTAAATGTCAAACAGAGAGTAAACCAGATAATTTCCATATATTGAACATGGCAAGGGTTCTGCCTAGGACATGTTACATAATGTTAATGATGAAGTGGTTTTAAATGTGGTTTTAAATGTCAAGAAGGGTAATTCAAGTTAGCTTTTGAACTGCAATATTTGGGAAAAAAAAAAAAACATGAAACCTGGTAGTAAAGATCTTATTATTAATATTTTTTTTTCTAATATGATTCCTTTATTTATTACTTTAGGGTTATTTTTGTACATGACAGTCATCAGCTGTTACTTCTACAAATCACAGTGTGTCATAGTAATTTTCTTTGCATTTCTTACATTCCTCCAATACATTTTCCAGACAGCTGAGCAGAAAAAAGTGGCATAATTCACTGGTAGTGTTCCTTAGGTACATAAGGCTTCAAGATATGCTTGGATCGAAATTCTTTGGAAATAAACTTAATTTTGAGTTCTATTCTTCAAGTTTTTACCCAGAAGTAACAGTTATATTAAAAATGTAGGTAGGTGTTTTAAACTTTTAGAGAGCAATGTAATATAATTTCCACTTGAACAGTAAAAGCCTTTTCTGCCCTGTAAAGTAGAAGGATATTGGTTTCAAGAAATGCAAAAGCTTTTTCACAATTATCCGTACTTATAGGGAAAGATGCATGACATGGCACGACTGGGCAAGAAGGTGCTAATATAGTTCAGCTTAAATTCTTATAATGTGAGTATAAGAGTGACAAAAAGGTAACATAAGTTTCTATTTTTAGCTCTGATGATATATTTCTAAAATCTATTCTCTGTTTTGAATTCTTGTTCTAGTTAGAGTGAAATTTACATTTCAGAAAATGGGAATTTTGTCAATCAAAACACTGAAGAGGAAAAAAAATATAAATTTTAAGTTTAAAGTTACAGATACTCATTTTTTTTTCCTTCGAATACATAATTTTGAGGGAGGTACTAGACCACTGTACCATCCTCTGACATACGTCAATCCTAAATGTGGAGTGACACTTTACAGCAGTAGTAACACAGGGCTAATTACCATGCCAGCCATTTGCTTGTTCTTATTGAATGGTGTTGGTTCCCTCAGGTGATGCTTCGTGGTAAAACATAAGCCAGAGGAGCTGGGGAAGGGTTCTGTTCTCTTCCTCCATCTCTTCAGAGACCTGAATTAGTTACACACCAAAGACAGCCTTTTCGCCATTCCCACTGAGATCTGAACTGACCACACTGTAGTTTCTTAGAATTTCAGCTTATAGAAGATTTATTCCACGTATATGACAATTTTAATTTTCACAAAATTATATACCTGAGCAGGGCTTCTCACACTGTATGATTGCTAGAGTTATCAGAAGTTGCCCAAGATATTAGAAGTTTACTGCATAAAGGAACCTCCCAACTATTTGGAATGTGGACAAAATGAAATCAGTATGTTCTGATTAAAATGCCATTTTCAGCAAACGAAACCACTTCTATATCTATTTCAGCAATTATTTTCTGAGAACCTTCATCAGCTGATGAACACTGTCTCCAAAAACACGACCTAAAAATTTTCCTCTGCATTTTGTTTCTGCTGTTTTCCAGAAAACTGTTCCAGAATTCATCTTAACATAATTTTTCTATTATATATATAAGCTGCTGCTTAAATATGGCCTTAAATTGCTATCAGCCTAGAAAACCTTTTTCATATATAAGTTTTGGAGATTATACTTCAGTTGTGAAAATTTGAACTGTTACATATACATCTCCCTCCCCACGCAGACTACACAAAAAGAAGCTATACATGCATAGATGTACAATGAATAAATGAATCATTGATGTTTTCCTTAAGCAGACAGTATAATAAACACACCAGTTCCCTTATTTCCCTTCTCTTCCACATGAAAGCATTAAACACCTGTAATACTGTCAATGTGTGGACAAATGTCACGACACAGAACCCCGTTATTCTATTAGCTTTTCTCAGCAATTTCAAATTGTTCATCTGGAAAGCTTTTCTTCATTAAGGCAATAATTTTTTATCGTTGATTTGATAGAAATTTTGCTTTTACTACTATTTATTAGTAGATTCAGACCCCAGACATTAGGAATAAGACATGATGATTAATTAACAGTTTGAACACTCAGCTCAGGCTATCTTTGGGATTGCAGCAGACCGTAATTTATACCAGATAGGCTCAAAAGCTTAAAATACAAATATTTCATGATGCTGATTTCCATTGCAGTGGTAATTCTTTCCCATTCTAATTAGCAGGTAATAGCCTAGGGATTAATTGCTCTTCCCATGTATTTCCTTATTTTCTTCTTTTCCTAGTATTCTTTCATGTCTCATTGTACAGGAATATTTACTAAGTACCTATTCAGTACTATCCATTCTGCCACATTCTCCACAAGTATGAACAAATGAACAAGGAGCCAGATGTCAGAGTGCAAAGAGAATCAGCAGAAGATGGAGAACTAGTGATTATTAGAGGTAGTACATGCATACAAATGCATGTGCTGGTTTTGGGTGGGGTAGAGTTAACTGGCTTCACAGTGGCTGGTATGGGGCTGTGTTTTGTGCTGAACACAGGGTTGATAATACAGAGATGTTTTTATTATTGCTAGGCAGGGCTTGCACAGAGCCAAGGCCTTTTCTGCTGTTTGCATTGCCATGCTGGTGAGGAATTTTTGGGTGCTTAGGAGGTGGGAGAAGACGCAGAACAGGTGACCCAAAGGGACCAAAGGGATGTTCCAGACCATATGAACTCATGCTCAGTATATAAAGTGGGGGGAGAGTAGAAGGAATGTGGGTACATTTGGAGTGATGGCGTTTGTCTCTCCAAGTCACTGTTACACATGTGGGGCCCTGCTCTCCTAGAGATGGTTGAACACCTGCTGGCCCTTGGGAATCAGTGAATTAATTCCTTGTTTTTCCTTGCTTGTGTGCACACTTTTGCTTTCCATCTTAAACTGTCTTTATCTCAACCCTTGAGTTCTCCAGCTTTACCCTTCTGATCTCTTTTCAATCCTACTGGTGGGAGAGTGAGTGGGTCTTGGCTGCTGGCTGCAGTTAAGCCACAGCAATGCATTACACCTCGAACATCCCAAGAAAACAGTAGATTTCAGTTTAATCCTTCCACTGTGATTACCTACAGTAAAGTGTAATTCTGCATGGTTCAAACCGCTGTGCTGTTAGATGCCCTTGTGTTTGCAACTTCATGGTTCTTGCCTGAGATCTGGTTATCCTACTTCAAAATGATACATCTTTATGTCAGAATATAAGGGAGAATTCTTTCAGCTCCAAGCAGAAATAGGGAAGGGTATATTGGTAAACAAAATCAATGAGTTAGAAAAAGTAGTTCTAAAATACTCAGCACACATAACATCTTGTCCTTCTTCATCTGAAGAAATAAGATACCTTGCAGGAAAATGTATCCTGGGAACTGGAACTAAATTTTAAACAAACTGTTGGGTGTTAAAAATGTAACACTTTTCACCAAGGTGAGCAGGAAAGAAGTCACTTTATATGTAAATTTCTGTGCTACTCATGAAATCAGAAGTCTGGTATACACTCAGCAACATAATTGTGCAGTGCACAGGCAGACACACAGACAGACATGACTACATCAGAATGATCCATTTTAATGACATATATACATTGGTAGAAACTCATAAAAGAAAGTTAGAAAGATACCTGCTGCTGCTAGATGATGTTTTTCTTGACAGGCTAATATGCAATTCTCTTAGTAGAAACTGAGCACCATTACTGAAAACAAAACAAAAAAATTCTTCAGTTTCCTTTATGCAGAGTAAATATCAAGGAAAATAGTGCACTTTGGCGGCAGCCAAAACTTAGATATTCCTTCAGGAAATGCAAGTACAGATGCATGCTTTTTACTTATTTTTGTTTTGTTGAGATCAATTATTTGATTTTTTGAAAAAAATTTTATTATTGTATGATCACACTGCTGTAGTTAAGATTATGTCAGCACTTCAGCTGTAAAAATATTTTCAAAGGATTTTAACTTACCTAAAAAATTACTCAGAACTTCAGTGTGTCATATAAAAAACCTTAGTCTAGATAAGAACTCTCTTTTATGATTAAGATTTTTCTTGTATTTAACATAAGGTTTTTAAAAAATTGGCTTTTTAAGTCTAAAGAAGAAATATATGTATTACTCATTGACAAGTTTCTGTTTTATGTATTTTCTTACCAAACCTCAGCTACATTGTCTGCTATATTGAAAAAAATGCCCAAATTTTTCCAAAATAATGCATTTTTCAATATAGACCAGTCTTTTCCTCTAAAGTGAGTCAGTAACTCTAACTTCAAAGTGACAGATGTGGAATGAAAACATATGATTTGCCTATTTAGGTGAATAGGTGAACCAGAAGGAAAAATAATGCCTATAGATTTTATTTTTCCATCTTTATGCTGATTAACTCCTCCCAAAAAAAATGCCTATGATACAACACTGAAGGGAGAATCCAGCCCAAGTAATTAACAAAAACTCTACCCCGTCCCATTAAAAGAAAAGAAACACCAAAACCCTATGGCTGTATAATGCAATAGCCACACTACTGCTGTTTTTTGACAAGGAACCTTTCATTCTTAGAAGTGTTACTTTTAACCATTGCATCTTCTTCATTCTATCATTCTATTTCATGAGGAAATCTAATATCCATTTTCCAACACTTAACAGCAAGGCAAAATTGCTGTCAGTTGCAATTTATAATATGCATAGCCCTGTGTCAATAATACTGGCTACAACACTCAGCTCACTGGCAAAGGTTTCTATTCAATTATAATAAAATCATACTGATCTCTGAGTAGCCATGCTTAAAGAATACACTTCACAATCCTAGGTGTTCAATTTATAAACTCCCAACCATGTGCAGTCTGTAAGACCCCAACAAAATTGTTCATTTATGCTGAGATACCACATGATTCTGGAGGACAACAGTAAGTTGCATGGCTCAAATAATGACAGGAAAACAGCAAGGAAGGGCTGATTTGATAGGGAATTCAAATATGGGTACTATAAAATACAGGAAAAAATGACAAAAAAAATCATAATAATTATGAAATCAAGACTTAAAAAAATCTTTAAGAATAATTTCTTTAGGAAATAAATCCATATACGACGGAGATTTGAACAACTGAACTTTATTTTCAGAGCAGTGTTTCTGGAAAGCAGTTAGACGTGGATTACTAACCAAAAACAACTACCATAAAAACATGTCAAAGAAAAGCAGGAATCACATTGAGGTAATCCAGCTAGGGCACTGCTGTACAGAAATCAGTTATTTAGTATTCTTCCAGTTTGAAGAAACTTGTCTCAGTCAAACTTGAAGTAGCAAAAATCCAGATGGAGAAATCATATTTCAAAGTTCACATACTGTCTTTCTCAGAAGTAAAAATGCTAGAACAGTGAGGATACAAAAAATATACTTTTTAGAGATTATAGAACTTCAGTGAGGTGTAGTTATCACAGACCAGGATGCAGTTATATAAACCTTTTAGACTTGGAAGAAGCTAGAAGTGTGTCTGGTCTCTTGAATTTCAAGATGCAGTCTTTTGTTAGCTTAGGCTTCACAAAAAATGGGTTAGGATTTTGGCTGGGGTCTCTTTTGCAGGTGTGAACTTTTGAGATAATTTCCTCTAAATCCCAACTTGCTTCCAAATGCAAGGACATCTATTATTGTTTAACTTCCCTAGAGTTCAAGTCCTGATCACCATTTTCAGACTGGTTTGTTTGTTTCCTTGTTTATATTCAATAGTTACAAACAAAGATTATGATGGCAGATTTCTCCTGTGATTTTAAAAGTATTAACTACCTAAACCAGATAATTTAATTGAAACTGCATTCAAAAACAGTTCAGAAGTTAGGAAAGTTTAATTCTGTATCACTGTGCCTTTTAAAAAACACTAATTTTCAGAAATTTTGCCACTTAAATGCACTTCTCAAACAGGCAGATGAAATATTGACTAAGAACTTTCATATACACAAAAATACATTACTCAGTACGAAATAGATGTTTGAAACTGGTGACACAGATGTTTGTCCAAGATTCTGTGCTACTAGTTTAGCTGTCTGGTGGCATTGATAGTGTTCTATGGGGCATTTACTGGTTTGCAGGCATTAACTGAGGGGTCAGTATTTACTTTTCTTCCAGTAAGACACAGGAAGACAAAGGTTAATGTTCTTCTCGTGAGACACAATACCTAGATATTCATTTGGCTAGATTGCTATGCTTACATATATTATTGAAATAGACATATGTTTTCACATTTCTACATTATTATATATCTAAAATAAAAAGGTTAACATTTCTTACAAACTATATTTCTGAAATTGCTTTCCTTTGAAACTAACATTTAACAATGAGACAAAGTCCAGGGAAAAAATAAAAGCCCCTCCTCTCAAAACTTCTATTTGGAGTACTGTTGGAATATTGCTGCAAGCAATTCCATGTCTACATCTGACTGAATATTACAGTTAAATAGTTGTTTAGGTAATCTTTAAGAGTGGTGTATTCCAGCCAAGCTGAAACGAGTAATTGCCATTCAATTTTCGTAGTCTTTGACAGTTGTATTTAAAACTTTGCATTTAAAGAGAATTTTTTTATGGTTTTCCCTCTCTCCTCACAGAATCTCTTCTCACGCCTTTCTTCCAGAATGTCTATGTTTTGCCTCCATGTCTTTTGCAGCATCTAGACAGTGTTGTAGAAAAGGCTTTACCTTTTAGGCCACCATCACTTCCCAGTTCCATCTCCTGTGAACAAAAACCCACCGAGCTAGTGTAAAGAAGGGCACCTTTTCCTTTTACTATCTGCCACAGGATTCATACGCACAAAACCAGGCAGATGCTTAAGCAGGATATTCTTTTCCTTACATGGTTTTCCATAGGGTTAGTCACAATGTGCAGAATTAATTAAAAAGAGGATGTAATGGATCTTCAAAAGTTCAGGTTTGAAAGCAGGATATCTGCAAGTTAAGCCAGCATCATGAGATGTCATACTTAAGGTCTGCTCTTTCCTGCAGAAAATCATATGAAGTGGAGTTGAGAAAGCCATTAACTTTGTAAATTATAGAGATTTCTGCATTTTCAAGTATATTGCTTAGTGCAAAAAGGTAAAATAAATAATTTGACTTACAAAATAAAGGTTAAAACCACTATCAATCCAAATAGCATTTTCTCTGCAACTTATTGTTGATGAGCACTGGAAGATTACTGGAGGGAAAATCACTCAATGAAGCTTAAACATTATCTGATTATCATTTGATTGTTTAAGAAAAAACAAGTATGGTGCAGAAGATTTTTTTTGTAATTGGATTTTTTTTCTGAAAGCATCTGATATTTTGGATGTGGAATGGCTGCAACTCTAAAAAAACAATTATGGAAATTATTCCTCGATTATAAACTAACACATTATTAGGGCACAGTTAAAATACAGAAGGGAAACAAGTTTATCCATGAAGTACCTCTGAATCCTTCAACTGATGAAAATTACTACAGATACTTGAAGCATTTCTTAGGTTGATTAATTGTGTTTGTAATCCATCAGGAAAGATACAATCCCAAAGTGTATAATCATCCACTGAATTTTTTAAAACTCAGTTGTGGCTTCTGTAAAGTTTTATTTTTCATTTTCAGGCAAAAGTGTTACAGACCAGTTTCTAAGGAATGTAGCTGCAACCCTCACTACGATCTGACACACACACACACACACACACAAAAAGAAAAGAGAGAGAGATGGTCATACAGACTAATTTTATGTGTCCTAGTGTTATTTATATTTCCACTTGCAAATGTCTCTCCTAAAGCATCAATCATATGATAAATTGATAAATCATGGTATTGTGATTCAATTTGTTGATTATATACAGAAATCATTGCCCAGGTTTATTTTAAATTTAGACAATTACACAGTGCAAGTTTAAGGAGACATGAGGGTTTATGTGCCTAAGGAACTACTGTCATTATGATTTCAGAGTGTGCATTGCAATAAAAACCCCACGTTTTCCATCAAATTGTGAGAAATGCTAAAGAAAGAATTAATTTTCCTTTGGTTCATTTTCTTCCTACGTGGAATCCAAATATAAATATTTCGACTTAAAAGTTTATACATATAGTGTATTTTACAAAGATAAGCTGTTTCACTGAAATCAGTAAGGCTGTTCAAACACGTATAATGAAATTCATATGTAGCATGTGGCAAGCTTAGTTTTATCTGCCAATGTGCAAAGGGGAAAAGGATGCACAGATAAACAGTGAAAAGGAAAATTATTAATGTGCAAAAAATATTTCATGTTACATAACTTTTATTACAAATAAGGACACTTAACTAAGATTAAGGACGCTTAGAGTGCAAAAGCTGTCCATCCCCGTGTGTAAGAAATCAAACAAGGCAGGCAAGAAACTGAAATGGCTGAGCAATGGCTGCTGCTCAAACTGAGAAGTAAGAAACAAAACAAAGATATGTCAGTGAAAGCAGGGACAGGTTACCTGTGGGAAGTAAAAGAATACAGCTTGGACGTGTAGGAATGGGATCACAGAAGCCAAGACACAGACGGGATGGAACTTGGCAATGGATGTGAAGAATAACAAGAAGGGATGCTATAAGCACATGGGTCAGAAAAGAAAGGCCGACCAGATTGTACCCTATCCCTTGATGGAATCAACACAGGCTGGGGGATGAAGAGATTGAGAGCAGCTCTGCTGAAGTCTTGGGGGTGCTGGTGGATGAAAAGCTGTACATGACCCAGCCATGTACACTCACACCCCAGAAAGACAAATATGTCCTGGACTGCACCAAAAGCAGCATGGCCAGCAGGGTGAGGGAGAGGATTCTGTCCCTCTGCTCATCTCTGGTGAGACCCCACCTGCAGGGCTGCATCCAGCTCTGGAGGCCCCAGCACAGGACAAACATCAACCTGTTTAACTAAGTCTAGGTAAGGGCCCATCAAGGTTAAATGGATGGAGCTTGTTTCCTATGAAGAAAGGCTGAGAAAACTGTGATTTTTTGACCTAGAAAAGAGATGGCTTTGGAGGGACTTAATATCCAATATGAATAGGACACCTCATGCACATGAATCAATTTACTCTTGTAGTTCTATACTTCACATCGTAGCCTCTCTCCTTTTTCAGCAAAGGATAGTTGTGAAATTATTGTGAAACATCCAACTCTATTTTGATGGGCAATATATTGAATTACTTTTCAGCAAGTTGAGTCTGCTTTCCTCCATCAAAATAACTGGCCAGTGATGTCCCTGTCCTCATCTTGATCAACAAACTTTTCCATTTTCCTGATATTCCCTAGTGGAGGGGGACTGAGAGGGAGGCTGGGTGGTCTTGCAGATGGTCAAGGTCATCCCACCACCATAACAACTTTGGCTGCCAGTGGTAGAGGGCAGAAATATTTTTGCATGCTAAACAAAGTATGATGGCCCATTCTCATAATCTGGGCTATCAAAAAAAATCACAAGATAAAAGTTGTAATACTATGTAATTTGAAAAACCCTTTTTTCTCTCCAATATTGAGCACAGTTTTAAAATGTACAATAATTCAAAGCTGATGTATGACATTGTTCATTCACACCTGTGTGAGGTAAGGAATTTAATAAGGCAGTATTGCTAATGGCTCTAAAATCCTGAAACCTTTCAAGTGTTCTCAGCATTACCACCCAATTTCCAGATGATTTCTAGGGAATTTAACTACCGTAACAGAAACCACTTTCGTTTTTATAAATCATTTCTTCAGGTAAAAAATATTTCAGCTCACAGGTGATATTTATTGAGACAACTAATATGCTATAAAATTAGAGGAAAATAATTATAGAATAGAGGAGTGATGTATTTGAAGGGCCATATTCTGACACTCTTAGTCTATGAACTGGATAATTCAATCTTAATTATACACTCTAATTCCACTTCAGCAATTAACAAATCTCATCACCATGATTTTGGGGTCTGCTATTCTCAGCATTACCTTTATTGCTAGTCTCTGTTGACAATGCACTTTCATAGAGGCAATTTAAAAACTTCTAAAACTGAAACAGATAATTGAAGACCATTGCATAATGTCAAAGATTAGAACTATCAAAATATGTGAAGGAGTAAATGCATCTGCAAATCTGAGGGCTTTGTAAGGACATTGGGGGGAATAGGTTATAGAAAACGATCTCATAAACACAGCACAGAGTAGTGCTGGCCTTACACTGAACTCAAATCAACAGTTCTGGCAAGGCAGAAGATTCCTCTAACAACAGGTAATTTGAAAGCCAATTAAGATATGAATTGCAAGCAGGACATGCAATAAAATCTCACTGTATTATTGAAAAAATAATAAAAATAGAAAACTGCAATAAAATCTAAAATGGGAAGGAGGTGTTGTTCTGCTAGGCTAGTGATGATCCTGGTATACAGAGAGTGAGACAGAGCTGTCACTATTCTTAAGGCTGCAAAGGCTAATCTTTGTCCTTGACATCAAGGACAAGGAAGGAGTCTATTAACTAATAGGTGTGGGAAGAGCCAAGAATAAGAATGTATCCAAATTCTGCAAACTCCATCTGGAGTGGCCTTTAATGTAACTCCCGCTTAGGGGCCCCTAGACTAAGAAATAAAATGTGTTTAGGCCTGGTGAGAAAGTGAGAGTATCTAAGGAGTCATGTTACTTGCAGTCACATTAATGTTGCTCTGTGAATGTGAGATGGCTGAAGGGTAACTCCATACGTGTGAAGGCAAATACTCACATCTGAGTGCCCAGGCTTAACACTTAAAAGATGGGTCTTGTATTTTGAGATCAAACATGACAATTCAAGTGGCTATAATTGCAGGACTCAATCAACTGATGGTGTAGACACTGAAATTCCTCACCACTTAAGCAGTCAAAAGCTTTTAGTTCAATTATATGTAATGTCACTTCCACTGTGGCATCAGGCAGATGCTTTGGTAAACTATTTTCAGAGTAGAGGAAGGAAGGCAGCCTGTAACTGAAGGATTAGTTCAGGCTGCTGTGCAACACTTCCCAAGGGATGATTCAGTAGTACACTTTGTTTATGTCAGCAAATATTATACCACCACCGTCAATACATATAATATATCATTTGTTATAAGGCACAATCTGGCCTGAAAAAAAAAAAAAGGGTTTTTAATCTCCAACAGACTTTTGATTCAAAAGAGCTCTTGCTTATTATACCAGTAAAATAAAAGAATGTCAAGTTCCTTCTTCCATCTTTATGCTCCCGTTGGGCTTTCTACCATGCTGTGGTAAGATAGCACCACATTGTGTTGTTTTTGATGAGAAGAGATAGTATCCATGATTAAAGCCCTGTGGTCATAGTACACTGCTAGTTTTAGGCACAAGTCAGATAGTCAATAATTGCTATTTATGTTTGTGTTTACGTGAATGAATAAAGCAGATGTACGTTCAAAATCTCATGGTTTTGTTTAGGAACAATGATTTCTTGCAGAAGTAATGAGGATTGGATTTCATTATGTGATACGTGTATGACAGAAAATGGCTGGTAACAAAACACTATTCTTTTGAACTTTTCTGTTCAATGTGCATAGGCATGGCACTGTGAATTTTTACATTATATAATGACAGAAGATCAACATTTTGCTAAAAATGTTATCAGTTCTTCAAAGAAATATAAAATACATTACTGTCATTTTAAAGTGATAATATTTGTTTTATGCATGAGTAGAGAAGTAGTTATCAATAAAATCTATGTAATTTAGTTATTTTTGCTTCTGTTTTCAGATAGATGGTTTATTGATTAGTCAATTTGCTCATAGGTGGGAATTTCCAAGATAATGTCTCGGAATAAGAGTAAGCAGACCTAGAAAATGCACCATTTAGTTCATTGTGTTGTAAGACTGGGACCTCATCTGTGTGCTATGGTTTTGATTTTAGAGGCTGTAAGGTGAATTTCAGGATGATTATCTAAACAGGGCGTTTCAGGTACTGAGAGTAGCATAACTTTCAAGCAGCGAAGATGTTAGATTTCTTTCAAGCTGCAACAGATTTATTTGCATATAACGTTGATACCAGGTTTTCTAAGGGTAAAAACCACCATGTGTCTATTTTGCAGGTTGATTTTGCTACTTAAAATAATCTAGGGATCAATTTTTCGAAGTAATTTCATTAAGTGATGGGCTTCCCATTTACTCTGAGCTGGAAGGTACCTGTACAAACCCTTCTATGTAGGTACTAAACTGCTTTTGCAACTGATCATCATGAGACACCAAAATGCCTTGACCATTTTCTGCTTTAATGCTCGTTTTTAGATTAAATTTCTTCATTAATTATATTCACAATTATTTTTCAAAAGCTGTAGACTTTCTTGGTGAAAGAACAGCCCTTACATATGTTCTGATGAAGGTCAGCATAGAAAAGCATTTTTTATATAGGACTTATTGGTGCAAAAGTCACTGAATGTGGTAAGAAAGTCTGCAGGTAACACCATTGGCTGGGATAACTTTCTCATTGATTTTTTTGAGTAGTTTTTCTGCACTTAATTTGCCCACTTTACTGGAAACCTTAAAAGTAATCACAGCTCAAGGCTAGCTGCCAAATAGATTGAAAACTGAGCTTATATCACTGCAGCCTTTCTGTAGACTGATTGCTCTTCTGCTATACATTCACCTCTATATTAAATAGTCCAGAATAGCTGCTAAAGTTCTAGTGCCTATTAGACATTCTGCTTTCCTAGATATTCTGTGTAAGCCCAATCTTTTTTTTATTAAAGACATAATAATTTTCTTCTTCATAGAGCACCATCTTCATAGAGCACTGAATCACTCTCTATGACAAATTCTTTATAAAACAAGTGGCAAGTTTCTATGTGGTTCAATTGAGTCTACTTGTTCTCAACTTCAAAAGCTATATAAAGAGACTTATTACACCAAGTAACGTTTCTTTGGCAGTCACTAATAGACACAGTGTGGCTTTACTTGCTCCTGCACCACTAAAACATTGAATATTTTCATTTAATCCTCTAGAGTGAAGCACGAATGACAAGATTTTACTGCAGGTTCTCCTCTTTGTTGGACTTGTAATCATTTCAAGTCACCACTCAGTGAGGCTGGATTTTCACAGATGGCAATTAGTCTTCCTGAAGCACTAATATTTCACCTCTAGAAGCTTCATCTTCTAGCTAAAAGTCCATACAGAATTGTACAGATTTACAGAATCCTACTGGTCAAATTCTTAACACTTCCTAATGTAACAAAAGAGGCGGAAGTTATAGGGGCGTAGCTTTTTTTTGCCAATATATCCAGAGAAAATATTTATGTCCTAATGCTGGAAAGCTAAAATAAACCAAGTGTTATTATGCAGAAGAGTATATAGGAGCGCATATATCTACAGCTGTATATATATTAATATTTTTGTAAGAATAAGAATCATTTTAGGCATCATTTCACAAATATCAGAAACACATGCAGAAGAAGTATGAAAATTAGTGGAAAGAGAATCAAGTGTTTCCGAATTTGAAGGTAGTACCCAGATTAGTACCCAAACTTCAGTGTTTTTTCAATACTAAACCTTGAATTATTTTAGTATGAACAAAAATAAATGACGTGTTTTACTGCACTCAAGAATATACAGATATACCTGCACAGATCTGTATAGATTATTGCAAATTGTCTAAGCTGACTGGGTAAGAGACTGCATCAGTAAACCATACTATCTAATTATCTTGGTCCTTCCTAGTAGGTCGAGTTCCTGTATGTGGCACTGATGCTGGTTTGGGTTTTGCCTTTTTTTCTTTTATATATTCTCTATATTCTTCACATATATATTTTTAGCTCTGTAGCCTATTGTATTAGTGACCAGTTTTCCCAGTAATTTCTCATGGCCTTTTCCTAGGCAGAAAGAGAAAACAAATTGCAGAGCTCCAAGCCCCAGGTGGTACAAGGCCCCCGTGCTATATTGGTTATTCCTGGGAACCAAGGCTGAGAACAACTCTTGGAAATCCATTCTCATGGACAAAGTACAGCTAGTGCTGAGGGGGCTCCAGAGAAGGGCTTGACCTGAGCAGGAATTGCATCACCACTTGTGCTCCTAAACTGATGCCTTTTATCAATTATGCTAATTTACTAAAATCTGTAAAAATGTACTCACCCCAAGGGATGAGCTTGTGTGGACATCTCTCCATGACTTCCCCTGAAGGCCTTCAAATAAAGATCCCCTTTTATATTACTTCCACACTAAAATTATCTTGAGTTTCATTTCCAGGTTGGGCAAAAGGCAACAGCACAAATATGGGTTCCAGAATGATGTAATGAGGCAGCAGACTTGGTGCACAACTAGGGTGCACTCAATTAATGTTTTTGTTTTTTCCTTTTTTTTCCCCTTTTGGCTGGAGTGTAGGCCAAGAGTGAGTTGTTCAGGTTTGTCTGAGGCAATGAAGTTCAAGTAGGAAGACTACAGACTTTGTATGTGTGTGCACTTTATGGATGGGAAGCTGCAGATAATCTGCCTCCACTGTATCAGTTACTTCCTGATGCCTTTTGCTGATATTAGAAAAATCAGATTTTTAAAAAATTCTGTTTCAGGATAGTAATGGACCAGCTTTGTTCACAGTTAGTAACCCTACTAAAATCTTAGACGGAGGAGGAACTACATATGACGAAAAATATCAGAAAATGGTTGCCTTCAAAAACGTCTTCTCAGGACAGCTAAGCTGATGGCTTTCTATCAAATTCAATAAAAAACACAAGCAATATAGGATTTCCTTACTGCTTCCTGCCCAGTACAGAAAACACAAAATTTAATTTTATTTATTTTCTTAAGCCATCTACTCTGTCCCTACATATCTCTGATCAGTAAAAATTGCCAAAACATGCTTTGATATTGAGAATCTTTCATCTTGTATTTTTACTTAGTTTTACTGTTTCTCAAGGAATCAATAGGCATTAACTTGACTATTCTTAAGAGTATAATAGTTGAAGGAGGTCTTTGAGATAGAATAAATGTGAAAATACATATTTGGTAAGATACCAGGAACATGCCAAATGTCTTAGAAATATATTTGGAAGGGCAAATAAACTGTTCTTTCAGCAGGCAAACATTGGCAATATGAGCATTAACTCATTTTTTGCACCTTCCTAGATGCTGCTGAAAGGAAAATCAGATGAATAACACAGGATGTGAATTAATGGTGATTGGAACATGAACAGGAACACTGACTGCAGATAACATAGTATCTCAAGGAAGAAAGTTATGCCCTTTTTTTGCCCTTGTAAACATATAGAGCAGAGACATAAGTTGAGTTCATCTCACTTTAAAGGAGAGAGTAGGATGCAAATACAGTGGGCTCCTGTTATTCAAACAATTCCCCACATCTAGCTTACACTTACATTTTATTTTTAGTGCCAACTGTATCTTGACAACATATTTCAAAACCATGCATTCTTTGCAGTTTTTCCAAATGAAAGATGTGCTTTTAATAGGGCCTGGAGTAAAGCATCATCATGTTTTTAAAATATGTAAGGAGTCTTCTTAAGTTCAAGTGGCTTCAGAACTTTTCTGAAATACATGTTTATGTTTGCTACATCCCCTAAAGGAAATGTAATTTATCTTGTTATGACTTGTGCTATACTTTGTTTACTAGTGACAATGCTGTTAATGCTGGTGTTAACCATGAGATATTCTGTTTAAAATGACATGACTATTATGTTTCAATCAAAATGAAAGATGATTTAACTTACAATCGAAAAGAAAAGAAAAGAAAAGAAAAGAAAAGAAAAGAAAAGAAAAGAAAAGAAAAGAAAAGAAAAGAAAAGAAAAG
>JAOTQP010001286.1:72969693-72987507 GCA_026413545.1 Cichladusa arquata | reverse complement strand
TTGCCTGGCTGTGATGCTGTGCCTGATGCCCCCAGGACAGGGTTGGCCCTCCTGGCTGCCAGGGCACTGCTGGCTCATGGTCAACTTGCCATGGACCAGGAACCTCAGGTCCCTTCCTGCAGTGCTGCTTTCCAGCATTTCATTCTCCAGTTTATCCACATATGCAGGGTTATCCTGTCCTGGGGCAGAATCCAGCACTTGTCTTTGTTAAATTTCAAACAATTGGTGATTGCCTATGTCTCTAATTTGTCCTAATGATGAAGTTGCTAAAAGTTATCTTTATTTTGTATTAACGAAAGGGTTTTTTAGTTTTAGAGAGGAAACATTCCTAAGAAAGGCAAACCTAGTGGTTTTGTTTTTTAAATATTGCAAAACTCACATGTGGTTGTGCAAGGTGGCAAGATCTAACGAATTTAAGCTAGAAATACTATGCAAATATGAAATTCATGTTTGTCCTGCAATTTTGGTATAGGTACATGTCATGTCTATGCCCATATCTCCTTAGTCAGCTGATCAAAGCTGATCAAAGAAGCCTCTGGCCAGTTTTTGCTGAGATGATCCCATTGAATAATTTGAAAGAAGGGGATTTACTCAGCTGCATTACAGAGCTTTTCATTAATTATTGCAAGATCTAGGAAATAGCTGCAAGAGGTAGAAAATTCAAAGAACCAGGTGATTATCTCTGATAGTTCACAGTGGGTATCCATGTGCTTCCATGTATTGATTTACATCTGAGATGACAAATCTGGTTGCTCCAGTGACTCTCTGAAAAAAAAACCCTCAAGCCTAGCATCTACTCATGAAGCATGATCATTCCACTTCAGTTTGCATTATGTTGTAATGGGGATTTTAAAATAAATATTTTTATGTATTATACAATACTTTCCTATTTCAAGATAAGGGGTAGAAAAGGTGAAACTCTAACAGTGCTCTAAAGACAGAAAAAGGTAGAGTAGTAGTGAGAGAGAAACAAATGTTGATATTGTACAATGATGCTTCTCTAAGCTTTTATATGTTTTGACACTGCCATTGGCTATTCAAAACTAGGAAAAACAACCAATTTTACTTTTTATCAGCCATTTTGTAATCAAATCCAAGGCAGCTTGCTGCTTCTCCTCTAAATAGTACGGCAAAAAAAATATTTTTAATTCCTTCCTTCCTTCGTTCCTTCGTTCCTTCCTTCATTATTTCGTTCCTTCCCTCGTGCCTTCCTTCCTTCCTTCCTTCCTTCCTTCCTTCCTTCCTTCCTTCCTTCCTTCCTTCCTTCCTTCCTTCCTTCCTTCCTAGCACCACCATTCTCCATGTATACATAACTAATATTTAATAGGTTTGTGTATTTAATACAATGGTTTATAACTAATTTGCTTGGCATATTTTTTAGCACTACCGCTGGAAGATTAATTAGGTTGATAAAGGAGATTAAATGAAACCAATATAAAAATGAAATCACATAAATCTCTCTGATTTCAAAAATCTCAGTGGATACCATATTTTTCCATTTTTCTTGGGTCTGATTCACACATCTTTTACTGCATATGAATCTCAAAACTTGCTACTGCAAAGGGTACCCTTGTGTCCTTGGTAAACTTCAGAGTGGGCAATTATAACTGATTGCCCAGTTTAGTGCCAAGGAATAAAAAAAAAACTCTCCAGAACTACTGATAGTACCTTTATTAATGAGTTAAATATTGTCATTTTGTTCATAGCACTTGACACATTTCTCCCAAAGAAATAAAGTATATCAACAGAGTAAATTTTGCAACATTTCTTCTTTTAGATGCTCTAGGTGTCTCTCAACATTTTGCCAAGGAAAGTCGCAACAAGCTTAACATGAAGGTGACCTCAGACACTTATTACTGTTAAGAGCCTGAGAATGCCCTTTAGATGCTGAGGGGTTTGAGGTCTAACCTGAAAGTACTGCTTATTCCACTGGGACAATTTACTTCAGGTTTAAATTACTTTTCAATCTGGGTTTCTCATGTCATTTTTGCTGCTAGTAACTTTATCTGGCATCTTATTTTAACACAAAACTGGAAGAAAGCAGCTTACAAAATTAAAAATTACATTGCCCTTTATGCCCTTCCCTGTGTATTTTCTTCCTGATTTCCTCTGCAGTTTTTCAGAAAACATAATAGTATTATTAACAGGTCTGTTCCAGAGCTCACAGTGCAGGTGGCGAAATTCTGCAGGGGCTTAGACTTTTAGTGCTTTTTGAGGATAAGCAAAGGTAACACCACTGTGTCAGCATAAGTTAATGATGCCATCTCTGTGGTACTGAATGTAATGCAAATGGCATGTGCTGGACAGGAAATAGAACAACCACAAAAGAGTTTGTTCTCAGTACCACATTATGCTTTAGGTTCTTGACATATTGATTGGCATTTACTGAGGAACAGATTATTATTTTCAGAATATTTGAAGTAGATTTAATGCACCCTGAGAACTTACCATGAGAAGATTTTGATTTCTGAAGTTTGTTTGCTAGTATCAGATCCAAGTGTAAAGATAGGACACAATTTTCTGTATAATTCTTGCTAGGATGGGTTAAAATAAGGAGAAATAAAAAGAGTATGTATTTGTTTTATTTCAATGATATTTGAAGCATGCCTTCAAATTTGACACTTGAGTCAGAAAATTAAACCACAGTTTTACTCTTTTCCTCTAATATGAATATTCTATTGTAAATATTAGCAAATGTTTTTATCAGGCATTGGCAAAAAAAAAAAGCATGTTGGTTTAAGTTTCTGTGATAGAAAAAAATCATTATCAAAGGGGAAAATCAATTACAATTCTTAGACATAATTTATCTGGAAGTTATTACTATCATTTTATATTTTAAAAAGTAGAGATAGTATCAAGTGGCTTTTCAAAGAAGATATCCAGTCTACTGACATTTAATCACTTTAAAACCAGATTTTTTTTTTAAAAAAATGGTTTAATTCCATTTTGATGTAACCTGTCACAAAAGCAGATGTTGAGTTTTGTCTTTGCCAGTATATGCAAAATCACATTTTAGGAGTGCATTGAGAATTCCATAACAATTTTAATCTGTACTGTCAGGTATCATCTTCCTGACTTGGGCCTTTTACAGAATTTCCAACTTAGTAAGGTCAAGACATTTTGAATCTTGCACCAATTGATGAGAAGATATCCCCACATTTTCAACTAATACTAATCCCTTACGGTTTTTTGCATTTTCTCATTTTATTGTTCCAGTGTTTGAATTTTACTCAACCTCTCACTTTCCAAGTTTTTATTGAAGTCTATTGCAAATAGTGATGGTAGAAAAAAGCGATACAGTCTTAAACTTCTTAATTAACTCTTCTTCTGTGCCCCTATTCATTCACTAATAATTTTGTCTTGGTGCTGTGGCATGGAAACTAAAGAGCCTATATGACATAGAAGGCTGCAGGTTGCACAAAGATTGTGCTCTGAATACAGCACTCAAGAAGCTTGAGAGAGATCAGGACAGCCAAGGAGGTTGTCTCAAAAATGAGATAGACGAGGCTGGGTTACTTACTGTTGGGAATATTGTACAAAACCACTGCCTCCAATAGAAATTAAGGAAAAAAGTGAAGAGTAAAAAATGTAAAATATACAAAATAATTATTCCTAAAGAATTAAGTATGCTAATTAATCTGCAAATTTTGAAAAATTATTTTTAAAAGATAATTTTCAAGTGACTGCAAACTGGAAAATAAATCTATGTTATCTATGTTTTAACATGAACATTTGAGTACTTGCAGCTCTTAAGCAAGACAGAATGATAGCATGAAGTTTCACTTCTGCCACCTATTCCCACTATATACTCAACACTGTATATAAAGCAAAGTTCTGCTGATATATAGCTAATGTTAAATAAAAAAAAAAAAAAAGAAAATTCTGTGTTTTCTTTTTAAAATTTATGACCTAAAGAAATACTTGTGTTCAATCTTGTCATCTACTTCTATAACAAACCATTACTTCATAATTGGTTTATATGGAATGCTTCCTAATTTATTTGGATGATGTAAAGTAAACAAGGAAATAATTTAAATTATTTATATTGAAAATAATATAAATTTTAAAATGTAGAATTGATAGTAACCATCATGGTCAATATGTGAAGCAGAATTTCCATGTGCCATCGACATTTTTGAATTATAAATGTAAACATGTTTTATTCTACAGAATACCTTATGGTGAATAAATTGCACAAATTCATTCATAAATGGTAATAAAATCAGAAAGTACTGCTTGCTAATCATGACAAATCCAGGAGCCATAAGTACTGACCGTATGAACTAATAAAAGCATAGGCCAATAAACCAAAAGTGAAGCTGGTTGCACACATGTGATCTGCAACAAACATATTGCTCTTGAACACTAGCAAGACAGAAATATTTAGGCTTTGATTTACAGACCAAAGAAATAGAGTATTCAATTGGGTTTTAATACATTTTCTGAAGAATCCCTTAGCATCATGTTTAAAAATCTAGTAGCAAAACAGACTAGCACTCCAGAATACAAAGGAATGCAAGGCAAAATAAATAAAACAACGGTGTGCAATTTACTTTGTCAATAATGGAAATGAATTTCAATTGTATACCATTTTTAAAACTCTGTGGGTTCTTTTGCAACAAGTTAGATGTTATGGTAGAAATTTTTTACATTATTATTTTATTTTTTATAATATTCAGTGAGGTGGTTCGGACAGCAATGGTGACACCATGATTCTACTTTAGGGCAGGTTAAAGTTTTACCTATACTGCAGAAGAATCAGAGGCCTGAATTATATTCTTGACAGTTCATTGAAAGGAATAAGAAGTCACATTTCCTTTTCACATATACTGGCAACATTCGTCTTAAAATCCAAGATAGAAACCAAGAATTTGTTAAGAAAAAGTAGAAAATGAGTAAAGAGACAGTTGAAGGCAGTCATACTAAATTAAAGCAGGACAATCTATGCGAAGAGTAGGCTAATAATCACCCTTTGTATTTTAGTAGAACAAATCTGATATAAAGACATTAAGAAATGAGTTCTAATTAAAAGTTGTCTTGACTGCAAAACATTTTTCCACCTGTATATAATTTCAAAGTAGCCACATAGACAAGATGGCTGATTGATGTATTTTGCACATAAATGGACTATCCAATTCAAAATTTATGCATATGGGACATAGGGGTTCAAAAGTAGCAGTTAAAATAAAATTTAAGTTCTGTTACCAGCGAGCCATTTATTATTTCATTATTTAAGGAATTTATGATCAGAATAATTTATACTCCTTTAATTTCAAGTGCAAGTAACTTTTTTTTATGTGAAATAATTTGCCATGACAGAAATGCTTCAGCCGGTTCTCAAAATCTCTGAAACTTGGGATCATGATGAGTTTTCCATTTCTTAACAAACCCAAAGAGGAAAGTTGCAGCTTTATTCTGAATATATGATTAATTCTATGCTAAGGAGATATAGCCAATGGTATGTTAATTTTTCCTTCTTGCATCAAAAAGCACTCCTAATTCTTGTTCACCTCACATTGGAAAATTTTCCTTGACACATTATGCATTTTTTAGCCATGTGATCCACCAATTTCAGCGTTTGACAGGGCATAGTCTTGCCATTAAATATAATTTAATATGAAACACATTTTTTCTCTTTTTGCATTAAAGCATGATTATTCAATGCAAAACTGTATTAATTCCATACTAACAAGCTGGAATCTACAAAGAGTTACATTTAAATTGCAATCTCCTTAATACAGAACTGGATATATTTGTTAATCTTTTAAGCTCTTTGTTAGAGACAGCATCAGTGTTTATTTCTAAAAGAAACCTCCTGAGAAGTGTTTTGTATTCAATAACCTGCTTATATAAAATGCAGTTACTGCCAATTTCTGAGACTTGTATTTAACTTTTCTTAAACTGGCTTCCTCAGTGTGTCTGCCACTTAGTCTTAGCCATTCTCTTCTGTCTTTTTCAAATATTTCAGAATAGTTTACTTAATTTTCCAAAGTTTAATAGAGATGATTGCCTGAAAAAGTTAGGTTTGTGCCAGCTTCATGCAAAATTGAAGCTTAGTGGAGGTAGGATAGCCATCCTAGCTTGCTAACTGTAGGGAAGGTTGAGAATTTATTTTCTATTTGTATAAAAAAGGCTAAAATTTCCTTTATATTAATAATTTTTACACTGACACCTGTCTTATTAAAAATATACTTGTCTGAATTAGAGACACTGATCAGAAAAGAAAGTAATTTTGAAGCATTCAGAACACAAACATGTAAAGGGTACATCAACTATTTGTTAATTTATTATAGAATTTTCAGAAGAAACTTCCATCAAAAAATATCCACAGTACTGCACTTCTGTTCAAATACAACTGCAAATAAGAAAAAGACTTGAACTCCAAAATCTTTACTCAGATAAGAATTACAATGTGTCCTTTAACACTGTGGACTGCATTCTTTTCTCTCATATCTAGGTTTCAGATGTCAGTACGCAAAATAGTCTAGTCATTTATGTGCTAATGTAACTCTGAGCAGTGTTAATTTTTTTGCAGTTCTAGCAATCTGACCATACTCTTACTCTGTAGTTTTGCTGCTGAGGAAAGATGGAGTCAAAGCCCTGTTAGGTGCTCCTGGAGGTAGTGTGTCTGGAAGGAAGATGAATGGGATGCCTTCCCCTATGTGTTGTGGAAGTATAAACTGAGCAAGACCTGCAGCATGTTATCCCCAGCACTCGCCATAAACAGCTGGCCAGAGCAGTTGGACCACCTGTATCTGACCCATTCATCTTTTGTGTGATTAGAGAAATTGATGGTGCTATAACATCTTTCAAAACACCTGGGAGCCTAGGCAGCTAGAACTTGACCTAGATATGCAGGGAAGCAAATACTCTATGCCTGTTCTTTTTTCTTTCCTTTTTCCTTCTCTACCTAAGACAGATCAGAAACTGCTCAGTTGTCCTGCCAAATAAAAATGCGTAAAGTTTAGCATAGTAACATTTTCCTTCTTCCATGTTCTCTGTATAACTATCTCTCTGTAACTCTAAGAATTTCTTCAAAGATAAAAATAATTTTTATATGTGTCAAAGATTTTTATGTATTTTTTGTCCAGTTAGTAGTTCAGATTTTGATGGATTTCTGTTAAAATATGGATTGTAATTTCACTTAATTCTGAATAGTAAAATCTATTAATTTAATTTACTGCTAGAGGAGAGTAATACAGGAACTACACAATTTATTGCTTTAAGCAACTGAACAGAAATTAAAGAAAATATATGGTTCAGCTTCTCTTCCCTCCAAATAATTTGAACAACACAGCATATCTTCCTTTATACTGAAGCAGGATAGATTTAGATTGATAGAGGAAAGAAATTGTTCACAATGAGAGTGATGACATAAAGGAAGGGGATGTCCAGAGAGGTTATAGATGCCCACTCCTTGATAGTGTAAGGGCAGTTTGGATGGGGCTTTGAGCATCCTGGTCTGGTGGATTGCATCCATGCCAATGGGAGCAGGTTTGGAACTAGATTAATTTTGAAGGCTCTTTCCAAGCCAAACCATCCTGTGATTCTATGATTTTAGATGACTTAAGTGTGTAGAGGCTATGGATAATGAACAATTGAAATGATAGTTTCCTTGAAACAGAGCAAATAGCACCTGACCCAGTTTAAAGAGGTATTTAAGCCCAAGATACAGTAACAGTGCTGTATCTCTTGATATGCTTTAAGGCTATCTCCAGTTATGGTACTATAAAAGGTTTTTCTTAGGGTCTCCACTCAGGGGAGACACTGGGCTCCCTACTACGTCCTGTGAAGTATATCTTCCATTAAAATGCTCCATTATCTAAAAGTGATCATGTGTATGAATTGCATGTACTGGAAAAATAAGCAAAACAATGAACTTGCTGCTGAGTCAATAATGTCAGAGCAAACAGTAGCTATTGACTCAACAGGGTTATTATAGTGCCAAAAATTGATAGCTTAACTACAGTGCAGAAATATGAAGCAGATGCTACTGAATAAAAACCTGTAAAATTTAATTACTCAAATGCAGACACAGAAGTGTAGTCTGTTATGATATGTAGATTAGTTTTAAATATTTTGACATTTAAAACTAGGTTTTAGTAGAAACTGCTAATACTTAGATATATTTTATGATTTTTATCATGCTATGGAGCAAGCAGTAGGTTGTTAGATAATAATAGGTCTATGTCTTTTTTTTTTAATGTATTTCACTGTATTCTGCTTTCATAATAGTCATTTAATGTTTTTCAGGAAATTAGGAAAAAAATTATTTCTAAATCATTATCCTGAATCAGTTAACTCAGTGGGAAAGTAAATCATACCTATAGCATTGTCTTCATTAACTGTCACAGGAAAGAGCATGATTTAAAAAATGTAACATAAATGCACATTTCCTGTAAATGACTGTACAGGGAATTAAATGCCTGTGATATCCATTGTGGTTAGACGTTATTCAATATTTTAAATACCATATTTCTTTCTTTTTCTTTTTTTTTTTTTTTGGGTACAGAGATTGGAAAAGTCTAAAGAGTGAGTAAAATTACATATATGATTTCAGAAGACATAAAGCAGTTATGTTTAAATAAGCTTGTCTCAATTTGATGTATCTAAAATGTTGATATTATTTTCAATTTTTTTATTTCAAGAAACAGAAACTGGTTTAAAACGAATTTATATCTATGAACAACATAGAAAAGTATTTTGTTCAGATTTCCAACTAATGCAACATACTGTGACCTGATTAAGTCTGGGATGTTTCCAAAATAATATTTTCCAAGGATTTCCAAATATGCACCAAACAAAGTAATGGTGTTAAATTTGAATCTGGAATTTTCTCATGTATAAAACAGAATAAGATAACTTCTTACCTTATCTGAAGAAGCTTTGGTGATGCCCACTTAATTGCAATCAAAATACAATGAATTTGCAGTACAGGTGAAAGTACATACACACAGACACAAACACTTAGATGGGCTAATATAAGAATTTCTTATTTAAAATGCCATGGTTTTCTTCCCTTGACTAGAAAGCAAACTATAGAAATTTCCAGTATTATGGTGGGGTATATGATGCCTGATTTCTCAGACACTATCACAGAAGTGGCCTTTTTTACATCGTCTTTAACTATATGATTAGAAATCAAAATGAGAACTGCTTGGAAACTATATCATGCTCAACATTACTTTCTCTTGTATAGAAACAGCTGCAATGAAATTAATGAAATCAGAGTGATAAGGCAAGAGGCACACTACATAATAACAAAATTTATATAGCATCTCGTAAAAGAAACACATCATGCAAACCCAGGATATCAGATGAAACTTAATACCTCAAAGTTTAGTTTTGAATACTCTTATATACAATTTGGGATAGGAAAGAAATAAATGTAAAACCTAATTTGTTAGATAAGGGCTTTAGCACTAGCAGTGAGGAAAACTTTAACTCCTTCAGAACATATTTTGCATCATAAATAAAAGTCACTCATATAAAAAAGCACTCAGCTGCCAAATGACTTAGTAGTTTTACTCCATGGTAAAAAATCCCATCTCGAGAAATCTCTTCTTCAGATAGCAGAAGAACTATCTCTTTATACTAGCTGCTTAAGTGATGAATATTTGTTGTTTTCAAAGCAAGTAATATTTTAATATTTTATTTTGATATCAATATTATAGGGAAATTAGCAATTATAATTTTTTCCATCATGTATATCTGATACATATAGCTGTTTCCTAATTACACAGTCAGATAATTGAGGAAAACTTTCTCTCTTTGCTGCAGTGTTATAAAGAAATCACAGAGCTGAATTGGCATTAAAGAATAATAACACAGCTGAGGCAGACTCTGGCCTTGCTGTAATAGAGTGGAAGGTTGATGAAAATTTCTTCAGAAGAATCTGTCATCCAGTGTAATGTTGCTTAAAATTACACCAAAGAAGAGAAGAAATAGGGAAGATGTCCTATTTTTTACTACAAGTTTATTCCCAGAAAAGGATTGTGAATGAGCAATGAACAATTTTAACGAGAGAAAATTTGATTGTCATTTATGCTGCTCATGGTGTTAAAAACAATCTTTACAGATACTTATGGCTTTTAGAAGCCTGTTTACCAGTGTGGTTGGGTGTCACTCTGTCCTGACTATGTGTTCTTCTGGAAATATGGAGGGGATCAAATCATAGAATGTTTTGCATGACTTCAAAGTTCAACATATATAAATATTTAGCATTGTAAATATACTGTATATACACAGAGCTAAAGACCATATTAGAGTTATTCCCATTTTTAGCTGGAATTCCCATGGTAGATTAGAACTGACAAATCTCAACATGCAATTGAAATACTATTGATAGTAAACTATTGATGTTTTACTAACTAGGTATGTTAAATTAAATTTAGAAAGGAAAATAAGTCTTATCAGGCATTTAAAGAGCCTGGATATCAGGTAGCTAGGATGACAAAAAATGCTGCATAGTACTCTCTATTTCACTTCACAGAGAAGAGTGGTCTAAGTCCTTGAAGTTATCCTCTAGAGAAGATCTAATCACTTCAGCTATAATTCACAGAAGGGAAGGATTGCACATAGTCACTGGGTCAGACAGCTGCCTACCAGTTTTCATAGCAGTCCCTTCTTTTCCCAAATTGCTTATTAGGGTAATGCACCTCTTTATTTCTAACAGTCTTGCTTTCATCACTTCTTCATGAATGCATTATGCATTCTGCATAGATTCAAATTATAAAAGTAGTTGACAACAGAAGGAAAAAACTACTAGTTTAACCTGCAGCTCCTGAACTTTTCTCTGAATCCCATTTGCGCCTTCCAAGTGCAAAAGACAAAGTTTTGGAATAAGTGCTTTGATCATTAAAAAGTAACAGTGCCTGAAGAATTTATGCTGTTATTGGATCTCTCATAGCAAAGGTAGTAAAAAATGATTCATCTCAAGATAGGAAATGTTAGACAGGCAACTTTTTATTGCTTTTTTTTGGTAGAGGACAGAATGGCCACATATTGCAAGGTTTAATAATATCCAGCCTCTTCCTGACTGCAGGGGGAAAAAAGCACCAGGGAAGCAAAGAAAAACTAGAAGGTGCTGGTATTGTTCATATAGCAGAACCCACATTCATTATTTTCCTTCCTATGTCCATGCCAGATAATTGTTGCCTGTTCAAGAACAAGACTACCCCTTCCTGACTGGTACTGCTATGTGTGGAAATGATTCTGGAAGCTGCGACCTATTCTCACTGTCAAGCTCATGCATGGGCAGCCTCAGACATGCCAAGGTATATATTCTATGTTTTAGTGTCCTAGGTCACTATAGAGGATACATTTCATTAGATAATATCATAGTATCTTTGTAGGCATCTCTGAGGGATGTGTGTTGAGAGAGCATTACTTCTTCTCTACAAGTCCTGCATTTGAAAATCAGTGGCCAAATCTTTTCAGTTCTGCTTTACATTCAGAATCTCAACATGACAAAGGTAGAAAAGAAGAAAAATTATTTTCTTGATGAACGAACTACTTCTTTGTCACAAAAAAAAAAAAAAAAAAAAAAAAAACGTGGAAAAAAAAGATTGCAAAGGAGGACAAAAGTAGTAGTAGTGGTAGTTGATTTGCATGAATCAATTACTCAGTTTATGAAAATACTCAGCACAGTGACATACAGTATGTAAAGTGACATACAATTGTTGGTGAACCTCAACGATATTAAAAGTGAAAGTAAGTTCATGTGCTTGACATTCATGTCTGATTTCAAAGTATTTGAAACATTATCTATTCTTTATGCTTAGGTTAAACTGCATTGGCTTGTGATAATTTGGGTAAGACTGCAGTCTTGCTGCAAGCACATAATGGATGAAAATAAAACATTTATTTGTATGTATATTCTACTATTTCATATACATGCTAAATTTCATAAATCTATGCTATCTAAGCCATGTAGTTCTACTCCTACTTTACTGCACCTTTTCCCACATGAGCAGGATGCACTTTTTAGCTAGAAATGAGCAGATACCAGTTACTATCCTCAGCATAGGAAACACTGATGACAATACAACTGTCTTAAAATAAGTTCAATTTTTCTGATTTCTCAGGTTTTTTTAAGTGTTTATATGGTTCATTCTTCTGGTAGGGTTTTTTAAGAGGATATGCAAAAAGCCAAAGTTGCTCTTGCTGATGAATTACACTATGTATGTTCACAGTAAAAAATAAATTATCAGACAGACTGCTTTCTCATTGTTCTAATAATGTTTTGCCACATGAAATAGTAAATCATGTTTGGGTGCTTAATTTTTTATTTGGATTTATTTTCACAGTTGGCAGCTTTTCTTAACATTTTTATTTAATTTTAGTGACATAGAAAATAATGCAACTGCTTAGAGCCACTATGTGATAAAGCTCACCATGTGGGAAACAGATCTTGCACAGTACATATCTCATCTTGTCAAGCCAGATAGGCAGTCTCCTTATTAATGGGATTCATTTGTACATGCAAATCATATCACAGGTTTTCGTTATCAAGAATTGCCATTTAAATGAAGTATGGCTTAAATAATGGAATATATGAGTTGGAATTTTTGCAAATGTGAGACATACAGCTACTCTGCATGAAGACATTTGACATTTGGATCTTGGTTGTATTCTAAGCAGCTGAAGGCAGAATTAGCCTTTGATCCCTCATGAATTAGAATAACCTGCAATGCAATAATTTTTAAATAATTTTTTCATGTATCTTCCAAATGTTTTGTGGCCTGTCTAGGCCATAACAAATCTAATACCAAGTACAAGTCCAGTTGCATCATTCCGTGATCATGCTGCACATTCTGTGGTGCTAGCAAGATAGATCTTGTCCAAATCTTTCCATTTGATGGTATAAAGACTTGCTGTGCACAGCTGGGATTCAGATGTTAAATACAGGAATCAGTTAAACATACCCAGTCTTAAGATAGCAAACGGCATTATGATATATTGTTTCTGCTGCAACACATCCATAGTTACAAAGCTTTGCCAGTGCTTAGTGCTCGTGACTTGATTTCATACTACTGTAGTAGCGGCTGATCTTCTCTGCAGTTGTATTACCTGAAGTACAGTTTGCTTAAACACGTGGTCCTACCGCTCTTCTTTATGTCAGACCTGCTCTGAACAGGTGGGATTTTCTCCCACAGATGATATGGTTTCTTCCCAAGTGACATTGTGGCCTGAATTATTCTGATAATAATGGTCACTGTCCAAGGAAAAACAAGTAATTTTCTTATGTTTGTTTCTCCACCAAAGTTCTGTGCAATGGTGATTTTTTCAGATCACTTTGGAATATCCTGTAGAGTCCATTTCCTTGCTTCTATATATGACAAAATTCTCATCTTTCCTGATGTGTTTCTTTCATGTATATACTACCATAAATTGAATCCTGTATAAATTAAGATAATGGAAGAAGGGAATGTGTTTAAATGACACAATTTGCTCCTATTTACAGATATGATTGTTCATGATTGACATTACTAACTCTATTCTCCTAGAAAAAACAAACAAACAAAACAAAACAATTCTGTCGTTTATTACCTGTAATTAAATGAAAAACATCACAGACCTCAGATATAAAGTGGGAGAAATTCTATCTAAACTTCCCATATCCTTTGTTCCTGGTGGATACCTGACAAGCATTTCCTTTTCAATGGGGATTATAAAAACATCTCAGCAACCTTATAGTTAAATTTTTGAAATCTGTGATAAAAACCAAATACAAATTCTACTGTTTTCTGTTCTTTTGCAGTTGCATTTACCTCCCAGACAAAAACATGAAATAACTTACAGGCATGTCCTATGCTTACCTTCATTATTTTTAAGTCGAGTGACTGTGCCCCTTAAGCACTCTAACCCATACATACACACAAGCTTATTCTTTTAAGTTAAGGAACAATTTGTGGTTTTGTCTTTGAATGGATTTTTTCTTTCCACGTAATTTTTCTGTTTCTCTGTCTGTTGTGCCTGGACCAACAGAATTCCTGGGTAGTAGGAATCAGAATTTTCACTTGAGACTAAAACATAGCCTCTGATATTTGCCCATGTGTTTATTTCCTTCCTGATTTATCACAGGAGTCTGCCATCTATAGTCAATCTCTCTTGCGTTCCTGGGGCTTGGACTTTAAAAACATTTCCACCGAGCAGCCTGAGTGGCAAAACAGTATTTATCCTTTACTTGATACAGCTCCACCATTTAGTTCCATGCTAGTGCTACTGCCTCCTACTTTATAATCTTGTTCTTATAATCCAGCCCAATTTCCCTACCTAAATGCAAGCCTTTAAAGGCAACATTACTCAGAACTTTATTTACATTAGGGGATCTGCTGAGGCTAAGCACAAAAAAACTCCCCCAAAAAACAAAAAACTCTTACATGAACTTAAGGGAACTGAACTAGCTCTTTGTATAGAGGTGTATTTTTAAAGGAGAATGAGTCAATATACATTCACAGTCAGCTAGAGATGTTCTGCTCTGCACAGCCATTGTTTCCATTTTCAGAGAAAGACTCCCACTTTTCAGGGAGTAACATAATTGCCTTCTGCTAGCTTACAGCTGTTCCCCATTGAATGTGACATTGTGGGAGGCTGAATATGATCTGCCTCCCCTAGAAGGAATTATTTTTTGCTTAGTAAAAAGGACCTTTGAGCTATTATTCAGCACAAATGGGTTGAAGTTAGGAAGAAGAAATGGCCTCGTGGGCAGGGAAATGTGTATACAAAATTGCTTTTCAGTTGTTTGCTTATAGAGTTGCTGGAAATTTTCTGAAACTGAAAAAGCAACCTTGAGTTTACATCCAAGAAACTGGACTGGGGGGTGCCAAGGACATAAGTCACCAGTGCTCAGAAGTGAGACTGCAGTTTCTTATGGGATGAGAGTTAAATAGTGCATTATATTGTGTCATTAACTTGGGAAGCAGCCTTTGATCTGCACAAACCTGTGACTCACTCCTGCATAGACTGCTTATCTCAGTTCCATCCGTGACCACCTGTACAAAAAAGCTATATGGAAAAGTGCAAAGAATTCCTGAGGGAAATAGTTTAATAACTTATTTATTTCCCACTAATCTCAAAGCATATTGACTTAACATCTCAAAAAGTGTTGACTTAACAGGGGCATTAGCAGATCCATGGAGTTCTTTTTGAGCTATTTTTAGTCTATGTGGTATTTTCTAACTACATTTTAAAGTAAAAAAAAAATCTTTCCCTCCTCCTGCCTTTACAAGTCTGCCACCTTCAGAAGTGAAAAGGAAGTAAAATTAAAATCTTGAGCAATAATCAGGTTAGTCTGCGCCTTTATGCAAGAATCTAACTTCTAGTCTTAGTGTTTTGAGTAGGAAGAAATTACATGAAAATCAGTCTATCTGACTTGGATTGGTGCCATGATGAGAGAAATCAGCAACTGACTTTCATATCTGCAAGGACTTGACACTATCTACATAAAATGCAGCGTGAGTCCCAGCCGTCTGAGCATTCATGAGTCAGCTGCAGGCATTATGTGCATTGGAGAATCTCTCTCCTGCTCATGTCTCCACACTGTTCTTCTCACCTGTTTTCAATTATACTGGTGTGCATTGTTCTTTCTACCTACTATCCCTGCATCTCTGGTACAGCTGAAGTAACTAATAAATAGAAAAAGCATTTAAAATTTCTATAAGAAATGCAGTTCATTATCCCAACACCTGCTCTCTAAAAATGGCTTCGTTATAAGGATATTTTTTTCCACAGCTACAAACACACCAATGATCCCCCAGCACTGGTTCTCAGTTTGCCATGAAGAAATGAATAATTTCATAGGAAAAAAAAAGAGAAAGATGTAATAACTAAAAACCATCATCAAATTTTTGTGGGAAGATAAACTTCTCAGAGAAGGAAATTATGCTTTTTTAAGTTACAGAATTTAGAGGATGCAGCTTTAATTCAAGTATAATCAATCTGAAGAGGTTGTATTCAGGATCACAACATTTCTAAGAATTTTACAAGCATGATAATAAAGTCGATGATAAAGCATCAATTTCCACTGAAAGGAATGATGCTCCAATTAGTCCATGCCATTTTGCATCACACTAAGATTTTAAGTGCAGCAAACCTTCATGGCAGGACTAAAACTAATCAGTGGATTAAGTGCCTTTTAGAGTTCATGGTGTTTCTACTCTCTCCAGCAGCAGTGCTGAATTATGCTGCCTTAAAGCATTCATAGAACCTTATGGATTTGCAGATTAGCAAAAAACTCCATCAGTTTTTCCACAATAGTATGCACCATCCTTTTTGACGGATGAGACTACAGATACTTTTTAAAGCCTTTTTAGATTTTAATAGATTCACCGTTTATTTTAAATGGAACTTGGATGCTGCCTTTTGCATTTTATTAACTTGTTGTGAAGAAGCAATTTGCTGTTAAGGGATGATATAATCTGTAGGAAATAATAATCATTTAGCAACTGTTCCTTGAACAAAACTAACAGCATGTTTTCTCTTAAGAAAAATAACCATGCAGGAGCTTGAGAATAATGTGTGATTTGTGATACAAGGCAGATAGAGCTTTTGCATCAAACTAAGCTGGATACCTGAAGAAAAGCCTAAAAGTCTCAAGGAAGAAAAGTATAAGCTTTCTGTAACACATTATATTCTGAAGTTGTTTGTTGAGATCATAGATTTCAGGAGCAAAGGGACTAGTTTTTCCTCCCTCTGTGGAAGGTATAGAACTCTAAACCCAAACTACAAAGGTCTCTTGAGAGCTGTCTTCACAGTCTAGTAAAACTACAGAGATCTCCACTGGGAGCCCCATGCTCCAGTGAGGCAGCACGGAGGCATCCACTCCTCATTTCTCAGCCAGCAAACAGTAGCTCTATCTGTAGTAGCTCTATCTGATGTAACTGATCTGGAAGAAACTTACCTCTAGCTTAAAGCCAACTGCAGTTCCTTTAATTAGGCTGTTTCACTTCATAAAGGAGTCGTCTCCAATACTAGCGCTGCTTACAAGTATATGAATACTTTCTGGCTTATCTTTTTTATTCTTGAAGGGAATGGCTGTCAGCCAAGCACGCATCTTTCCCTAATGTCTTGGATCTGTGTATTTTCCTCTATGTATTTCCACAAGAAAGGATATACTGAAAGAGGGTCTGACCAATTTCCCTTCTTTGCTGTTTAAAGCTCCACAGAAAGATCCTTCACCATTTAAACAATAAAGCTGCCTTTTGTGGTGCTCTATGACAGCCAGTGTGCTATATATTCTTGCAAAATTGCAGAAAATATTAGGAAAATCAAAACAGATAAGAAATAATTTTCCAGGTAGGAGAGAAAAGAAATGTATCTCTGGGGCACTGATGCCACATTAGTGAATGGAAAAGGAATGGAAGAAGCCTATGACCTTGTAACATGGAATTTACATGCTGTGGAATCAGAAGTTTGTTCTGACAGACACCTGCTCCAAGGAAGCCTGAAGCAGCTGCTGCTCTGAAAACCAGTTACACAGATCATGGGCCTCAGAGCAAAGGGGAGGTGACAGGGTGACACATTAACCATGAAGGTTATTGGTAAAATTCAGAGCAGATTAGAAATTAAAAATTACAGACTATTAAACGTGGTTCTGAGGAACAACTAGAGGTGCTAGAAGTTTCCATGACTACAGTGTTAATTAAACACATGGTAAAAAGTAAACTTCTGAGGATCGAGACTGCAGCCCTGAAAAATTCAGATCATATTTTCAAAGACCAGCTGTTTTTCTTTTTAAGGGATTTATTTACTTTATTATGGTGACTGCTGTTGTCTTTTTTTTTTTTTTTTTTTTTTTTTTTTTTAAATAAA
>JAOTQP010001286.1:72947692-72969223 GCA_026413545.1 Cichladusa arquata | reverse complement strand
TGGTGATCTTTGGAAGGCCCAGATTCCCGTGGTGAACATGGACCAGTGCCGGTCTGTGAAACCAGACTACGCCGACATGAATATCTTGCTGTAACAGTTTTAATTTGTGGAGTCTCACAAAAACAATTTTCTTAATTGTATAGCAAACAGATTGTAATGCCCCCCACTCTTTAAATTTTTATCAGGTGTACCTTAATGTGTTTAATTTTGGTATTTCTTTTCTTTACCTCTGTTCTTTTGAATATACAGCCAGAGTGTAATAGAAGACAGACACATTGAATAGTAGAAAAATTGATCTAATTTGTGATTAAGGTATTGAGTGTGAGTGTATCTGCATTTCACAATAAAATGACAAAAAAAACATCTGCCTCTCATTTCTGTTGCATCAAAAAATGAGTAGGAAGCAACTCTTGATACAAGTTAAATTAGATTTTCACAATTGTTACAAGTTTTTCTCTTAATTCCACCCTTTTTTTCCAATACAGTTTAAGTTGAATGTGTCATGAGAACATTTAATTGAAAATTACTGTGACAGGTTTATTATATTAATTTAAAAATATATTCTGAAAAATATATTCTGAAAAAAATAAGAAAATATATTTTATGACTTGATCTAAAGGTGCATATAATTACAACTATAATTTCATGTACTACAGCTACTCCATAGTACCACTTAATGTGTTAGTAGGTTGGGGGTTTTAAACCAGTTATCTTTGTGGTTACCTCTGTATGCAATGTTTAAACCAAACCTAGCTACAGTAGCTTTTTCAGAAATCCCTTCTATTGGAGTGCATAAGAAATAGGAAGTATGCATTCCTATATTACTTACAGGGATTCCTACAATTTAATTTTTTCATGTCTGTAAAACATAAAAATCTTGCTGAATATATATATTTTCTTCTCATCATGCTTTGAGTGGTCTGCACCTACAGTGCTATCTCCTACCTCAGGCCTTTAATTCTTCATAACTTCTGATGAAAGGCTACAGTTTTGATTCTCAGGACTCAGGCAGCTAATTTTTTCTTTCTTTTACTTTGTCAGTTTGGAAAATAAAAGTATATATTTTTAAGTTGTGCTATTTTTTTCCCTGATAATATACCTTCCCAGATTGTCTTGGTGTGCTTACTATGAGTCTGGATGTGTATTTTTTCAGTTACCTTTCAGAACTAACAAATAGTTCCTTACAAGAAAAATCTGATCATGGTTTTGGGGGACTGCCTGCTCCAGGTATTGCTCTCTATAGATTACATGAATATAGCCACATCATGTTAATTCTGCACTGTTACACTTCTCCAATACTCTCAACAGGTTTATAGCCCCTCAAAAATTTCTCACACCAAATTCCAAGGGACAGAATACATATCACATAACTCCTAAATGCTATTTAACATAATGATGCCAGGATAATACTCTAGAAGAATATCAAGCCCTTGCAGTAAAAATATCAAAAATACAAAAAACCATTTTTTCTAAGACCATAGGTCTTCCCCACGTGATTCAGAGGATGTGTAGGGTATGCAGAGTGGTGATGGCCCCTACAAAACCAGGAGACAATGAGAAGCAGGGCCAGAATTTTATCTAGACTCCAAGGATTTCTTCTTGGACTTCATCCTGTACAAACACAGCCTGAGAGAATTGTTTACAATAATTGCGAAGTAAAAAATTCTTTTCATAATCAGGTACATTTTGAAGATGTTTAGAAGGACTGTGTTTCTAACATAACATGGAGGCAACACACTCCAGCACAATGCAGAATTTTAGTTTCCAAATCATCCAGATGCTGAGTGTGCTGTGTCTCTCTTGTGGTGCAGGCAATAAGATTTTCTTCCTGTGGAATTGAACATATGGTGAGCAAGAAAGGGCTAATACACATAAAGCATCTGTTCCTTTAAAGGGTTAGGATGCAGGTAGGGTATGCACATCTATAGATGAATTTTATTATTTCTGGCTGTACTGTTAAGACTACATTTACAAGGATGTATTCCTCACTATGACTAAATCAATTAAAAACAAAAATAGAGTGAGGTTATAGGCAACTCTGATTTTTTTCTCTCATGTATCTCAATCCCTAGAAGGACATCAGGAGTGAGGATTTCATGAGGTTTCTGGGTGTAAAATGACAATCTGTATAAAGTCAGAAATTGAAGGAGTCTTAAAATAAGGTAAAAGAAAAAGAATCACGTGTATCATTAATATACGCCTTTGTGTACATAAAGTACATATATTTACATGTTTGTGTACATATGTCTGGAGAGAGTGCTAAAATTTTTATCAGTCCAATCAATCCCTTAGCAACCTTAAAGTCCAACTTACATAATAAATTAGAAAAGTCTCATTGAATACAGAATATAGACTGTATTTGCCCACCTTTCCATTGCTTCCCCTCTCTCCTGGCAGGATGCTCACCCTCACAGGGATCCATCCCCTGGTCCTCACCAGGGGCAGATGGGTGTAGCCGTCCCAAGGCACCAGCACTCTGAAATCTTCTGGTGTCAGGAGGTTGCTCCCTGGGATAGCTCACGTTTATTCTGTGCATCCTTCAGCATGGCAGGTGCCACTGAGGCACCCACACAGCCCTGGCTCGCCCCAGGGAGATGAGTCCCTCCTGCCATGGCCCTGTAGACCCCTGACCCCATGAGCATGGAGGCTCCGTGGGTAGGCTGTGGGCTGGTGGGCTGGTAGCCCAGGCAAGGCTCAGGGGTGCTGAGAACAGCCATATTTACTCACCAGATGTGGGGATGAGGAGTGTGCAGTTTGAGGAAGAATTGATATGTGACTACCGGTTTAAGCCTTGTTGTGTCTGATTGTGTACAGTCAAGTACATTAGGCACAAGAATTCATTTCTGTGACTCCTCCAGTAGAAGTTAAAATTTAAATAGCCTATTAGTCACAAAACACTAATGTATTCTTCAGAGAAATAATTTACATTCTGTCTCTGAGTGGGAACTCTGTGCAAACAACCATGTTCAGAATTGATTCGCTGTTACATTCAGTAAATCTATTTTTAATAGTGCTTGCTTTTCTCCACAAAGATGAGGAGGGAGATATTGGTGGAGGTACAAATGCATAACTCCAAGTGATAAAACTTCAGGAAAGTAACACTTCTTTGGTTTCCATAGTAACTACTCTCAAAAATGCCACCTGACTTGCATTTACACAGCACTCTGCCAAAACCCGCAGTTCCTGGCTGACGCTGTCCCATTACTGCTCCCTGCCCACTTCCCACTTCTTTTAATAGTGCCAAGTCTCACTCTTTATTGGTTGTATCAGGGAGCTGAAGCAAGAGTAGCACAGACAACAGAGCACAGTTGGGTTTTTTTCCCAGCAGAATTAGCCCCTAATCATCTTCCCCTGCTCTGGTGAGCAGAAGCAAGGCAGCAGAGAGAGAGTGTGGCCATCAGCCAGGAAAACAGAGGGGCAGGAAGACCAGGAAAAATTAAATGCAAGACAGGTGATGGCTAAACCTATTAGCCTTCCTGTGCTAATGGTCGTGTCCTCTTAGATGCCATACTGGTTCTAGAACAGCAAAAGTCTGTCCAGAAGCTTATACTCTGTCAGCAAACTGAGGCAGAATATAGAAAGCATTTTGACAGTGAGAAATAGTGAGAAGGTGAGAGACAATTATTAAAAGTAAATGTAGAGATATCAGATAAAACCAAATTCACATCTTCCTAAACTTGCTATAGGGCACACATATGTTTTGATAGATTTAAATAAGATCCCTCTGAAGTGTTTATAGAATATTTATTACACTAGCTGAACATCAAAGTCTTATTTTTTTTAGCGTATACACTATCCCATGTTATGTGTTAAAATCAAAATAGGGAGTGTAGCAATGAAGAGGTCAGGTGATAAAAGTTGTAAAGTACATCCTTTCTTTTTCTTGACAATAAAAAGGAGGAAGACTGCAATCATGTTAGCTTGGTGAACAAAATATTTCCTATTTCAGGACTGAAGCAATTTCAATTTTGAAGTGATATTATTACAACAGAGGGCATTTGCAGAATCAAAAATTTATCCATTGATGTGTACCAAAAGAAGTGAGCATGCCTGAGCACCCACAACTAGCCTGTAATAGAGATGCTAAAACTAAAAAGGGATAATACTCATAAATATATTTCAATGTGATGGACTAGAAATATCTAGGGGCAAGGGATAAACATGGTGAAAAAACAATGCTTTAAGGTGCTCTGACAGGCTGGTAAGACTTACCCCACAATAGTTTTAATAAAGGTCAAATAGATATGATGATAATGCTCTGAGGAAAATATATGCAAAGTAATGAGACCTAGACAAGAACACTACCATTGGCTTATGTATGATGTGAAGGAAGCACAAATTGCCCCATCAAAATAAATACCAGAATTTCACAGGGCATGAATGATTAAAGTACAAACAGGAAGAAGAAAAATTTCTTTGGAACTGCCTGGAAACAAAAGAGAAATATGTCTACTTGTTTTGTTCTGGCTTTTTATGTATCTTGCTAAAAGTAAAATTTATAATATTTTGAGCATCTGCACAATTAATTGTGTAGCAATTTACTCTTCCACTTCAATCACATGGAAGATATTTTGCATGCTGAACTTAGAGAAGTGTAATTATATTTTCCTCTCTGGTTTCCCCCTCTCCTCCTGAATTGAGCCCCTGTGAATAAAATGCAGTCAACTGCTTTCATTTAAGCTAATATTGGATGATCACTGAAATAAAAGTTAAAATGTACATATTTTCTTTTAAAATCTCTTTCATGAAAATATCCTCTGAAGATGACTGTACTGGTAAATTTAAAAAGAATGTATTTTAAAAATAAATAATAATAATAAAACCTTATAACATACATCCTTTTTACATTAAGATCACATATATTGGTCTTTAAATTCTGGTTTTATTTTTCATGTTATAGAAAAGAGAAACAGAGAATTAAAGTTTCTCTCAAGCTTGATGTTTGTACAGATTGTTGTCTTTGCATTACTTTGAATAAGCCATAAATGCTTTAATGTGTACTGCTTTCCTTTTGTTTTGGATTGTGCCCTTTATTATTTGTTTTATTTTTATGAACCAGGAATCCTTACAGATGTATCATTGCACTTCCAGTTAACTCATGAAATTTTTGGTAATCATATCTTGATAAACATATCAAGTATATCTAAGCTTGTTTTTCCTATACTTAGCTTAGATATGTAACAGTGAGCAAACACATGGAAAATCAAGATGTTAATGCATCCTACAGGCAGTGCTTTTCTTTGAGAAGTGAAGTCTGGACTATTTTCCGAAAATAACAAAACAAAACAAAACAAAACAAAACAATTATTGAAATTGCAAATAACAGTCTTGAGTACTGAAGTTTGTTTTGATTGATTATTAGACCTGGATACACAATCCAGGATATGAGAGTATGAAGTGAGCATTCTTCAATGCAAATAAAAGGAAATGGCTCACTTTTTTTCTGGAAGAAAAACTCTTCTTTGAAGAGTTCAGCTTTTCTTGACAAATCCTCATCAATAAAAGATTTCAAAGTAGATGTTTGCATTTGAGATCCCTAGTCTTTGTATTGTCACAGCCTAATTTTTATAAAGGTATGAAGCAAAATCTGATGACATTTTAATAATAAATACATTTAGTAACTTAAAGTACTTATCTCCATCTTTATATTTCAAATCAAATAGAATTAAGTGAAAGGGGTTAAACTCTGGTCTTGGTAGATTTTTATGCCACACTTATCACCAAAATATCTGATCACATTTTGCTATCCAAAACAATATGATGCACTTCTGTCCTACATAGCTTTCTTTTCAGGGGGTTGGATGATAATTTATGTATTTTTGTTTATATTACTGCATACTTGCATTAGATAGAAAAACTCATGTGGCGAAGGAAGAAATAGTGCCCATCAAGTCCTTTGGCTTCTGAGAAATTACTTTCTGCTTGATTTCACAGAATAACTGAGGTTGGAAGTAACCTCTGTAGATTATTTTGTCTGATCTTCTGCACAAAGCAGAGTCCTCTAGAGCAGATTGTTCAAGATATTATCTAGTTGGATTTTGAATATCTTCATGACACTCACTATCAGGGCAGCCCACCCCATTGTTTCACTACCTTCACTGTAACAAACCAAACTCAAGCAAATAAACAAAGAAAACAACAGAAAAAGATTTGGTTTTGGGTTTTGCTCTTGCAGAAATGGAATTTCTTGGTTTGATTTGTGCCCTTTCCCTCTTGTGCATTCAGTGGGTACCTCTGAGAAGAGCCTGATTTACATCCTCTTCATTCCTCCCATACCAGGTACTGACCCACAGTGATAAAATCTCTCTAATACTTTACATCTCCAGGTTAACCATCCTAAATCTCTGTCTACCTTTATATGATTGGTGCTCTTATTCCTTCGCCACCTTTATGGACTTGTGCTGGAGTAATTCCAGGAAGCCCATGATTGTTTTTCAGAGAGAAGTCCATGCCTACCTGGTTTGAACACAGAAGTGCAGTCAATGTGAGGTCTCAGCCAGAGCTGATGGGAATGGAAGGAGCCTATCCCTTAACTCGCTGCTGATGCTTTTCCTAATGCAGCTCCAAATACTGTAGATTTTCTTTGCCACAGGAGTATACTGCTGGCTGATGGTCAGTTTGTTGTCCAACAACACCATCAGATCTTTTTCTGCCAAGCTGCTTTCCAGCTTGTTAACCTTCAGCATGTATTGGTGAATGATGTCATTCCCCAGGGTATAAGACTTTGTATTTCCCCTTGTTGAACAACATGAGGGTGCTGTCGACCCATTTCTCCAGCTTGTTGGGTTTTGCTGAAAGGCAGTATAATCATCTGGTGTTTCAACCAGGCTTCCAATTTTGTATCATATGCAGATTTGTATTTTAGATCCTAATACCGTGTTCAGCTGAAAGTCCATGGTGGTTGATGGCTTGGTGAAAAACAGTGTTCTGAAAAAATTGATGAAGCATTTGGTCCAGCTACAAAATGAAATTGTTTTTCACAGGAATGTAGCACCAATCTGAAGTGATGTCGCATCTGGGTTCTCACAGCATTTTTCCACCCCACGTGTAGAAGGTGATTAAGAAAATAGAAATGCAGCAGAAACATATACTGAAAAAAAAAAAGTGATGGTGACTAAGATATTTCTTCATTTGCTGCTGGTAACATATTGCTCTTAAGCAATGTTTACATGCAGATATAATTTCTTTGTTATGCAGAGAATTTAAAAATAAAGGGTCATATGAGTTCATCTTCTATTACATAGTTCAGCCCAAATAACTTAAACCAGTTGTTTCCATAGTAAAGTTGTAACTTCTGATATGCCTGTAACATATATATCAACTATCCCAGCCATAGTCTAAAGATTTCAAGTGATGGAAATATATCTTAATTATAAGTAAGCTGTGATAAGATTTATTTAGAATGTAGTGTGAAACAGAACTATGTTGGTTATGTTCATGATATCATACTGGTATAAAAGCATAATTTTTTACAAGTGGCTCAGTTCCAGCAGTTATAGTTTAAAAAACACCCTGTTTGCCCAACAAAAGTAAGCAGCTACAATACATCTGGTTAACTTAGGTAAGTGAAGTGGGAGATTTTGAACATAACACCATTATGTAGAAATTGCTACAAGATTAAACACAGCACCTGGTTTTCTACAGTCACATAATTTAGGATGGTGATAATTTAGAGGAGAATATAATGGAGATTGCACATGCATGTAGACTGTGAATATCTGTGTCCTTGTTTTTTGCTGTATCACAGAAGTGCAGAATTAGAGCTCACACCATTTTGTTCAGAGCGTGACTGTGCAGGGAGGATTAGCAGAAGCACAGGGAGACATGGGTGTTGTTTATGTGCTAAAGGTGCTGCTAAACTTGGAGGCCTGTAGGAATGACCAGAAAAAGATAAAGAAAATGTGGAGCTAAACCAGAGGCTTGAATTTGTGTGAAGCAGCTTTCAGAAGGTGACTAAATGCACCATAGATTGCAAAACTGTTTGAGCTAAAAGTACAGTGAGGGATATCAGGATTTTTAGGTTTTGTTTGGCAGAATGGCATTACTGGGGCAGGAGCAGGATTGCTAAGCATGTAAGTTGATTATGTGAATGCCAAAAAAGCATTCTGGTTGGTAGACTTCACTGTGTATTTTCATGTAGACTGCCTGAGTTTCAGTCCCAGGTCTGTTTCCAGTAGTTCTGTGAAATTTGACAATTTTTTTTTTTTTTTTTAAGAAAGAGGGAGTTGAAGGTGGCCTGGTTGCAGGACAGAGATTACTTTTATTAAAAAATTCTGTACTACAAAGTTATATTCTAACTTCTTAGTGTAAGATGTGAAATTAGAAAACCATAACATTCAAAATTACAATATACTGCTTTAACTCTAATTCACTTTTTTTTTTTTTTTTTTTTGTACTAAGAAGAACTTGATGTACATTTCTACCTGCACTTCCTATTAATAGATGAAATTTTGTCAGGAGATAGAGCAAGGAATGATAGTCTGCCAAATATAGGTTGCATGTAAAAGAGTGACACTTGGAACAACAGAGAAATTTTCAGCACAACCATCTTGGCTTTTTTTCTTTCACTATAATGTTGTTAAATGGCTACATTTTGATAGGTCCTACATGTATGAGCTACTGTCTTAGACTGAGTTGAAGAAGAGGAATGTGTGGCAATGCTTGGAAATACTATGTCTAGTGAGTTCTGAGGGAGGAAATTTGACGTCAAGTAGGAAGGTAAGTAGGAGTTCAGGATATCATTTGGCATGGCGGAGTTCAGTAGAGTTTTTGTTCAAAGATGGAAAGAATTGATTTTGATGGTAGGAAGAAATCAAGCGAAAGAACACTGGAAGAAACAGTCTTCCCATCCCCTGAGTGCTGTCTTGTCATTTATAACAACCTAAGGGTGAGTAAAGGTAAATGTTTGTGACTTTTAACAGTAACAATGTAATTCTGACATCACAAAATAAAATATTTTAGACTAGACGTCTGTAAGGTATTTTTCAGCATTTTATAGAGATATAAAATATAGTCCTAGGAAACAAAAGGGATGCATGTTGCAAATGGGAACTTGTGTCTAAGCAGTTTTGGAGTATTCAGTCTATATTTCTTTTTTATAATCTCCCTAGTTTTGTCATCTCTTCCCTTAGGTTTGCAGAGAAAAGAAGACCCAGCAAGCAGGCCTTTGATATATGCTCCAACACAAATGATATAAAGAAAGAATTAATTTTCCCTCATTGCTTTTCTGTAGCATCCAATACAAAATAGCATTTTCTGATCATTTGGCAGTGCCTTTTGATAAGCTCTAATTGCAAAGAATTTTTGTGCAACACTAAAATGCTGATAACAAGAGACATATGAAGTGATTGACTAATTATTTTCCTTTTTAATTTGAACACAACTTAATTTTAGTATTATAGCAGTATTTGTTTTCAGGATGTGGTTTTACCATTTTCTGTAAGAACTGCTTTACAAAAATGTAATATATTTATAATGCAAAACTTCATTTATTCTACTAATTCTTCAGCAACCAAACCATGTCAACCTTTCATTTTCTTTGTATGCTAGTAATATGCAAGTGTTTTCTGTTTTCTTAGTGTCTTAGTTTCTTGATACAATCAATCCAAATGCTAAGCTGTTAGGTAGTGTGGGATAGCAAACATTGTGCTGCCTGTAGAGTAATACTGACCCTATTCTTTCATCACTCTTGATTTACTGGCAACAACTTTAAAGTCGCCATAAGCAAGTGAAATGTCAGTGATGCTAAAAGACACAGAAAGTAGCAGCTTGACCCTTGATTCCATGGACACACTCTACAACTGCATGAGTAATGAGCACTTATTTAGTAATAACGGAAATAGTGAAATAAAAAAATTCCTTCAACAATTTGAATTTGTTGACTTTTTTAAAACTTTCTTGCTTAAGAAAATCAATGACTATTTTAAATCAAAAATTGTATCACAAATTCAGGTTCTCATACTCAAAAAGGAAGTAAATTATTTTTGCTAACCAACTACTGCTGCATTAATGAAGATTTCTAAACAGGTAGTGTAGTTCAAATGTATGCAGACTTGTCCTTAAATCATTCTCCAGACTTGGTACAGTTGGAATTCTCACTACTTGAAAGCTCAGCTCCCCAACAGGAATATTAGAGTGTCACATATTGTGTGAAATTAGTAACTCTTATTGTTACAGGTACAGATGAAACTTCATTGAGTTTCACTGCTTATCGAGACACACTCAAAAGTACATTCAGTTGTTTTTATCTCTATGTATATAATGCAATTTTTCATCAAATGCAGTCTATGTATCACCATTGAAAACAGAAAAAAAAATAGAGATGGTAATACAAAGAGAAGATCTTCACAGCATCACAGAATTGACTGGATTTGAAAAGACTTGTGAGATCATTGAGTCCAATCTTTGACCAGAAACCACCTTGTCAACTAGATCATGACACTAAATTCCGCATTTGTTCCTTGAACACCTTCAGGGATGGTGACTGCACCACCTCTCTGGGCAGTCCATCCCAATGTTTAACAAGGGTTTCTGTGAAGAAATTCCTCCTGGTGTCCAACTGGAACCTCCTCTGGCATAGCCTGAGTATCTCTGGTCCTCTCATCCTGTCACTGGTCGCTGGGAGAAGAGGTCACTCTCACTTGGCTACAGCCACCTTTCGGGCAGTTGTAGAGAATGATAAGAGCACTCCTGGGCCTCCTTTCCTCCGGGCTGAACAACCCCAGCTCCCTCAGCTGCTCCTCACAGGACTCACTCTCCAGACCCTCCACCCGCTTCATTGCTCTTTCCCAAAGTGAGGGGACCAGAACTGGATGCAGTGCTCGAGGTGATGCTTCAGCAGGGGGGAGAACATTTGAGAATATTAATTCAGGAAAAAATAGTATGCTGTCATTTCAGCTCTTTCTGCTCTAGTTTAAGAAATTCTGTTGAATTTTCAGGTTGAACTGTATTTCTTTCATCATTCTTTCACAACTGAGTATATTTTTTGATGTTTCCTCTTCTCAGCTCCATCAGTAAGTTACTTTATAATTAACCAAATGTAACATGTTGCTTTCTGATAGCAAAGATGGAAAGCAAACTTCCTTTTAAGAATAAAATAATAAAAGTTATGCAAATAAACTAAATCAATTAGAGAATAATAAATGGCCTGCTAAGAAAAAATCCTACAAAAATCAATTTTTGTAAATTCCAAAGTGTACATGAAAAGGTATAAGAGCAATTCTGCACCTTTGTGCAGAGTATAATATGTAAGGTGAACAGTCATCAACTATAAGATCAATTTGTAGGAAGGGATGTAACTGAAAATGACATGAATTAAAGAAAAAAAGCCACAAAACCCAATTCTGTTGGAAACAGGATAATATTGCATCTCACTTCTTAAAATACACGAACCATAACGATAGAATTGAGGGGAGAAGCAACTTGATTCACTAAAGAAAATAAGAATATGTGATAGTTCTTCTGCTTTGCATTCCTTGCTGAAACAAATCTTTAGAGCAGTTTTTCTATCTGTAGTGCTTGAGCAGAGTTTATTGAGCCCAGAATTCTCCTGCAGTGAGAAGAGGGGAGCCTTGGGGCAAAAGAACTTGGCTTTGTTGACCTATTGTGTAAAAGCAGCTGGGACAAAATGTCTTCTTCTGGGGCACTCAGCTTTCCCCTTACAAAACTTTTGCTGATCTTGCCCTTGACATGATCCTGCTCTTTTCTAACCTCTAACTTATTTCATTTATTGCTTCCTTCTTTCCTCCAGATACTTTCTCAGGCATTCTCCTTCTTTTTTCATCCACTTCCTCCTCAGACACTATTGACCTTACAAGGTATCAATTCTTGCTGCATGTGTATAAACAGTAAGTGGAAGCTGGCTCTTCTTTTCCTCCAAACCTCTGCAGAAAATGTAAAGCAAATCTTCAGGCTTAGCAACACTTCTCCTAGAAAGATGGATTTCTGACAAATGGATGTTAAACACAATATGCACAGAATATGCTATATAATCACCTCTAAATAATGTGTAATATGATTTTATGAATTGCATCTACTGAGATATTAATCTGATCACTTTCAAAAGTATAACCTTATTATGAATTTTATCAGGTTCCATTATACTGCAGTTCTTTTCCACCAAGATCAGTCAAAGAGTACCAAATGCTCAAAATAATTATTAGGTGAAAAAATAACTGCTCTGAAAGTCTGTGTGCACCTACTGATAGCTTTCATATTTAATAAACTGAATAATTTGAGACCATCAGCATCACCTCACCCCTTCTCTTCCTTATAAAGTGATTCATACAAACTTTTAATTTAAGCATTGATTGTGACACAGATATCTCTGAACACCCTTTTATAAAAATCAACCATCTGCTTGTACTATCTAAATCAAGCTCTGAACTAATTAGTTACCCTCTGCAAGATCTTTCATTTTATGGCTCTTTCCTTATCATAAAACAGATAAATGAACTTGCTAAGTGCATCCTTAAAATCAAAGATTATATCAAATGATCCTGACATCTCATACTCACTGACTGAATTCTCTGGTCTGACATCACAGCTGATCCTGTTTTGAGCAGTAGATTCAACTAAAGAACTTCAGGGCTATCCTGCATAGAAATCATGTTGACTATTCCTCAACTTGTCATATTTATACAGGAGTCCACTAATTATACTTTTCTTGTAGTTTCTGTTAACCTGCCTCACACATGCATCAATCTTACTATTTTTTGATTTTGGAATTGGTCCTTTAAAATAATTTCTACATTTTCCATTCTCCAGTCCCATCCTACTTAGATTGCTCTAAAGATTGTATATGGTTACCATAGCTAGAAGTTACAGACCACTCCTATTTCCTCCACTAGTCTTTCTTTGAATTTCTTAAGAATTCCTTTAAATATGACATCTCGTTCTCATTACTGCTCATTTTACCTCTTTACCATACCCTGTTTCATATACACTGTGACTTGAGACAAATCTTGGCAAAAGTTTCAAGATACAAATCTCAATTTACTTAATTCGGTACTGACCTTTTCGCAGTATCACATCTGCCATCTTGTCTTTAGTTTTTTGAGTTGGTTGCAGATATTTTACCCCTTCTATGATGACTTATTTCTTGGGATCCTATTGTATTGGATTAACAAATTTTCCCTCTGAAAACTACTATTTTTTTTCCTCGCATAGATTCCATGTGCTAACACTGCAATTATAGCTCTGGGGAAGGCCTAAACTTCCTTTTTTTTCCTGTTACTTGCGCATATGGCACATATGTTCCCTAGTATCTGGGGTGAAATTTGACATTTTATTGCCATAGAACACTCATATTAATATAATATTCCGTCCAGTAACTTATTAAATACAGTTCATAAGTGTTATTACTACACCTTCTATGCTTGGCTGCTGTTGGCTTGAAAATCATTGCAATTGTCACTGGTTTTCAGCATTATGAGTCTTTATGTCCATGTCCAAGGAGCTACAAGTATGTATAGGTCTTGTTAATTGAAGTGATTCATTTTGCTACCCAAAAATAACAGGGTAGTAACATAACCACACCAGGATTTATTATTCAAACCATGTTTTATTGATAGCAATGTTTGTTATGTCAGCAATCAGCTTAGTATGGAAGAAGGCTAGAAAGAAATTATTAAGGTATCTTCAGTTATTCAATTTTTACAATATTTCTTGGTTACAGAATTTTTCTCTGCCTGTTACTATATCTATTAATGATCTTCTAGGCTTCATAGGCTGATCTATTTATCTAATTAATTTCCCTTGCATCTTATTTTGTTTTGAACAGACTATTTAAAAGTAGAGATCCTGAGATCCATGTGTGCTATGTATCTATGTGGCCAATTAGAGTTTAGATTCAGTCAACAGCATTGAGAAAGGAAGTACTTGTGAGATCTAACTGGATTTTACCATATTCATGTGAGAATATTTTTGTAATGGACTATAAGATTCAACTCTGTCACACCCCTTTGACTGAATTTCTCTGCCTTCTCCTTTGCTTTCAGCATCAAAATAAGTTTCAGAACGAAGCCACTTGAATTTTATAGGTAGCAAAGAAACAACACAAAATTAAAAACAGCTAGTCACATGGCATCCCAGAAGCAGAAGATAGGCCACATATCATTTATCATGGCAAGCACTGAAATTAAAAAAAAAAAAAAAAAAAATCAAACCCCCCAAATTAACTATATTAACTATGGAAATGGATCTTGACTTTTTAGCTGTTTGTAGTAAGGCAATAGCATGATCTGAATAAATGTGATTTCATGAAAATTGAAAATAAGAAGACATGCAGAAATACTTGATAGTGTGAAAAAAGTACATAAGAAGAAAAAAAAATCATCTGTCTTCTCTTTTTTTGGCAAGCAGTTACTGGCTTTGATCAATGCTAGGAAACAAAATGAGTAAAACCTATTACATTTTTATTCTCTATTTTGTTAAATTGATGAAAATGCATATTTCATCTGCTTTACATCTGGTACAATTATGTTTTTACAAGAGCTCCAGGAGTGATGTCAGATGACAGAAGTACTTAGTCTTTGGCAATTTAGGGGACAAACATTTTGATAGCCTTTTTCTCAGGGCAGATTTTACAGTGATTTTTTCTTCACATGTTTTATTTCCAATTTTTTGTGGGCTGTAGAATCAAGCCTGCGATGCTTGAATCAACAGCTAAATTCCACAGAACCCTTCTACATGCATATAGTTTGAAGTGAATGCTTGATCTCTATTCAAAATTAAAACTGAAAATATGTCAAAGAATTCCCATATGTGTTGTAGCAAAAAGTGGTTTTAAGGAGTTTTCTATTTAAGAGGCAGCCAGAGTTCATATTTGTGACTGCACTATGCCAGCAAGATGAATGAGGATCTGAGCTAAACATTGTCTCCTTTGGGTCATCAAGATTGACTTTCCCAGGGTGCTGTGCTGCATTTCTGTAGCAGCTGATTATCAGTCTATGATTCAATAAAATCCAAGCTGCAGTTACCATTATTCATACATTTAGATATATTAATTAAAAAAAAAATAATATCTTAAAACCTGAATTTGATTGTGTTTCTTCTCTGCAATTCAAACAGTTCTGAAAGAAAACTGTTCAAAGGTAAATGATTAATCACTTCCATTCTTTAACTAATTAAAGAGAATTGCAGATAGCACAGAAGAAAAGCTTGACACATTCTTTTTATAAAATCTATTTTAAAAAATGTATCAAGATATAAAAGAAAGACTGCTTTTGTTACTTGAATAATAATGATTGATCTTTGGTCATACCACTAGAAGCCCTTTCAGTCAAAATTATTTCCCAGGTCAGGAGTGAAAAATTAGCTTATTTTTTAAGATGTCCTAGTCGATTTAACAGTCATTGTAGGGGGCTGCAGTTGAACAATAATTATATAATTATATAATTATATCCTTTCTTGTGAAGGCTAAGAGGCAGTAGGCATCTGTAATGTTTAATGCACTTTTCCTATTGCATAGTATTCTCTGTAAGTACACAGCATTGGCTTCACTTCCAATGTGTTGAATTACACTCACTTTTGGTTTTAATTAGTGTTCTTAACTAAAATTCTACTTCCAGTTGCCCAAGCATAATGAATTGAATTCAAGTTCATGTATTCAAACTGAGCTAAGTGATGTAATTAGAAGCACATTCTTCTTTGAACATGGCCGAATGTGAATTATCTTCCCAAGCTCTTTGCTTTGAAGGCCCTTCTAGCCTATATTTTGTAGAACTAAAGACAACTGTTTTAAGTAGGAGTTTCATTTGATCAATAAATAAATTCATTTGCTTTGTTTGACCAATAAATAAATCAAATTAATTGCGATTAATTGTGATATCCGAACAACAAAATAAATTATTTGAAATAATGAATATCTGAATTCATACAATTTTGATTTAAACTAACAAAAGCCATGTTTGCTTAAAATCATAGGAGTTTTCCATTCAAAAATAAAGATTTTTAAAAATCGAAGCTTTTATTTGAAATCAATTTTGTTGCTTCTTTTTATAATTACAAGAAAAATGTTTTCCAAATGCCTATGTTCTATAGCATGACTGTATGTTCTATACCAGATATTAAAAAATGCATTTAAAAAGAAAACCAAAACCAAACACATGAGAAAATGTCAAAATATTTAAGAATATTACATTCCATAGAAAAATTCAGGAATTAGTCTGTTTCTTTCCTATCTTCCAAGTTAAAACTAGATTAAGGTGCTGGGTTTTTTAAATTTATTGCCTTTGTTGTCTGGTGTTTAGATGACTGTTAGAGATCCATTCAAGAGCTTTGATCTGAACCTGAATTCTTGGGCAAAAATGTCTTCTGTTATGTTTTGAACTGGCTGATCTAGTTGTATACCCATTTCAAATTTTGTTTGCAAAATAAACACAGCAGAAATAATTAGTAATCATTTAAACTTTTTTGTGTATATAAAACAAATCATTGATCTAAACTTGAGAATGTTCACATCGTGTCTGATTTTTGCTTGAGTGAAAAATCTTTTCAAAAAAAGAGAGAAAATTAATTGCTTTAAGGAAGGAAGAATACAAGGATAAACAAGTGACAAGTGTTCCTTATCCTCATTGTCACTAAGAAAAAATGCAAACACGTTTTTCTAATTGATTTTCTCTGACAAAATCTTTACGCTTTTTTTTTTTTTTTTTCCAAAATATATATCTTTTTAGTATGAGAAATCCTTCTAGTAAATTCTTATCTACAGATTTTCTTTTTTGGATAAATTCAGTATATTGAATGTTTTAAATTTTTCAGTGCACAACTTTATTTTTTGTCTCTGTATTTCAATTAATTCTGTCTCTTTCCTAAATCCTTTTGAATATTATAACATCCTTTTGAGGTCTGAATACTTAACTGGTGACAGTGCCTCCATCTTTACATATCAAGTGTGTAAATTGCATAAACTTTTGTTTTAAAATTGTTCCAAGACTGCATTCTTTTTCCAGCAATATGAACAATCTGAACTGTCTTGACCAGACCATGTCACTGAGAAGCCGCGTTCAATTATTTATGAACACCTTCACCCTTACCTTTTCAAAGTTACATTTATGTTACTTATAGTGTAGATCTGATCTATGTGTCTTGTTTCTAGATGAATGACTTCACCTGTAGCTATATTCAAATTAGGCTTTTTACATCATATTATCTATTCTGTCTTAATAAAATATTTATGCTGATGACTCTTCTGTGGACTTCAGAAGGAAAGCTGGAAGCATAGCTTGCTGTAACTGTGGCACCATTAATTTCATGAATAATCTTTAGAAAATTAAATTCAAGTGGTTAGAGTTCCTGTGTTTTCCCGGTGAGATCCTGAGAAAAAGTAAGGGCTTAACATAGCCCTGCCAAGCTATAGGTTTTGGATATGGTAACAGACATCAGACTAACTCTTTTGGGGGGGAAAAATCTCTAAATAACAATATGGTAATAAATACAAGCCAGTAGTATAATTAACCAAGTAATCTCAGTAGGACAATATCTAGGTCTAAACCCACAAGAAATCCAGCAATTCCCTGATACTGAGCTAAAATTAATGTCCAGGTGTGCAATGGCTCACACAGTCATGGTGGTGAGGCAGGCTGGCAGGAAGGAGGGCACAGCGCTGTCTTTGGATGAGCCACTTGTATCAGACAGACTCAGGGCATTCTGAATTTCCTGGGCTGCTCTCCTTTGCTAGGCTGCAGAAGTGCTGTCTGGACTTAGTTACACAGCTTCATATCCCAAGAAATCATTTAGGTAAATTCAGCAATGTAAGAGTCACTTCCTCCCTAAGTACTGCCACTGCAGATAAAAACCAGGCTCCTCACTGACTGATATGGGAAGAGGTGAGGGTAAGGGAGAAAAGTAAAATGTTTACGGCCTGTAAGTTGTGACTGGTTTTGGTATTTCACCAAACAGTGAAACACTTTTCATGGTGTGCTTTTCAGCTTCAACTCAACTGATCTGGATGGAAGCCTTTTTAATATTGATGAAATGCAAGCATTTTAAAAAATCTGAATGCTGGGCTGATACTTTTTTACCATAAAACTAATCAGGATTCCTGTAATTTCTTAATTTTTATATGTTACTGCTACATGTATCATTTTTACCTGCCAATATTCTGGAAGCTTAATTTTGTTGTAAATTTTTTTTTAATCCATTCTTCCTTTTTGTGATAATAATAATAATTTGTAGAATTTAAATATATATCATGTTCTATATATTCTGCACTGTTAAAAACTCCCATTTTTTTCCACGAAAATATTTTTCCTGAACCACATATTATTAACCACTTCTGTTTATGTAAACTATAGGTATCAGATAAAATTGAAATTTTTTATACACATTATAATAATTTCTCTTCATGCTTAGTGTTTTTTACTGGTTTATGTAGATGTCCTTGTAAAAACTGGCCACCACATTGGTTAAGATGGTATGCTATTATCCTAGATAACATTTTAGAAGTCTTTAACAGCCAGTTCCTCCTATCTGCTCTTGAAAGTGCCACACCTACTTATACTGAATATTATTATTTTATCATCTGATGACATGCATATATCATTTTAGATTAAGCCTCAGTAAGTATTTAACAACAGCTAATAAACTCTGATACAAATTGTGTTTAATGGAAAGAAATAAAACTAAGATATTGGAATGCTGGTTCAATTTATAAGAAACCATATAATCAGAAAGAATTATTTATGTGACTATCTGCTTTTACATATTGATAATCTCATTATTTGGTTTATTGCTCAACTGAGGTTTTGCTGCACAGATAAAATCTGGAAAGACTATTTCTTCTGGCTAAGAAATAATTATTTATAATAAATACCTATATGTGGTCAATGCAATTTTTTAAAATACACCTTACAGGCACTTCAGTCACTTTTGCTAGCAAGTTCTATTTCAAAAGAGAAGAGATGAAAATCTCAGTCTCTTAGTCTCTCTTAAGTTTAAGAGACTAGATTTTTGTCTTTACTCTTTCATGACTATTACCTGGAAGAGCTGTGAAGGTCACCTATCTTAGGAAATCACCTTGGAATTAGTTCGACCTTAACAGAAGCAATTTTTTAAACAACATTGACTGAAATTTTTTACATACTTGGTTTCATCTCATTATCTTTAGCTGTTGGGCCCTGAAATAATGAGATAATTACCACTGTGGATCAGTCTTCTATCATGCACTTATGTGGGAATATTTTACTTCATTTATTTTTTTTTTATTAGAAATAACTAGACAGCCACTCCATTAAGAAAAATCATCAATCTTTTCTATTACTTTCATTTACCTATGATTCCTGCTTTTTAGAATGTCATTTAGGTTCCATCTTAAAAATAATAATTCATTCATAAATAAATTAAATGGATTAGAATTTACAGCAAAACTGTTAGTTAAGTTTTAGTAAAATAGCAGCTAGAACCTTGGTGATCGTCCATAATTTAGAAATAAAAAAAGTAGTGCAGTAGCTGTTGAGACAGGTACTTTTTATGGACTCTGGCATGGGAAAGTTTATTGATAATTTCAAATTATTTTTCAGTTTTGTAGATCTTGTCGATTTTGCAGACATGTACTACATAACATATATTCTTTTCTGAGTTATTGTCTATAAAACTGTGGATTTACTGACTCAAGCACAAAAAGATGGCAGATCTCATTTGCCTGAAGTTTCATAATTAAATATCTTCTTTCTCTGAAGACTGACTGTGAGTTGATACCAATATTACATAATTTTGATGGTAAACATGAGGTTTATCTTTCAATACCTCCGAGATACATAGTGTCTTATACATTATTGACTCTTCCTGAACTTTTCCCTCATACTGATCCCATACTACATACCTTAGAAATAAGGAACAAGATTGCTGTAGTGTTATTCAAACTTCCATGTGCCAGTTACGGGAGGAAATAACCTGACTGTGTATACAGTATCTAACTCTGGACATGCTTAAGAAATTTGGAATTTCTGAATTTTTTTTGTTTAGCACTTCAGATAGTGTAAAGTTACTTGTTGATGGTAAACTGTTGATAGGTTCTTAAATAATACATGAGGTAGCAGTTTGTTAAAATATATCAGTGGTTACTTACAGGCACCTATGTTTGTTAGATTAATATTATTAAATGTATTTAAGATATGATTAATCAAAATAAGCTTTTATTTTCTTTTAAAAAAGCAATAAACCAAGAATTTTCAAACATAAGGGCTATGCAAGAATTAATCCTTAAAAATAAAAATTAATGATAACTTGGACATCATTCCAAGATGACTTTAGTATTCACTTGCAGCATTGTTTTAGGCACTAATTTCATGTTAATTAATTTTTTTAAAAAATTAGACATTCTAGAAACATTTTTTCACTTCATTGAATCTTCATTGTTAATATTTTATTTTGAAAATGCACTAAAATATTTAATATTTGGAATGTTAAAATAAATTATTTATGCTGGCCTTCTATTTTATCTCTACATAAAAGCCATTATAAACTTCTTAAAAACTCAATTTTGCAGTCATTATTCAGCATGTTAAATATAAAATCCAGGAGTCTGTGTTTGAGCAGAATGATGAAAATCTCCAGAAGGCAACTAAACATAAATCAGATAGTTTGTACAAAATGAGAATTTGGCTTTAAAGATTATTAATAATTTTTGGGAAAGCCTGATTAAAGAGCTCTCAAAAGTATGTACTTACTTGTCTATTCTTTGACAAGGTGATACTTTTTAATTTCAAAACCTAGTAGATGAGTTCCTCATATGGAAGGAAGGAAGGAACTGATATTGTACCTCTTCCACTGTTGATCCAGGTTAAATAATGTTTATAGAATCATAGAAAGTCTTAGGTAGAAAGAACCTTAAGCTCTTCTAGCTGCTACCGACCTCACTAGACCGGGTTGCTCATTCAACCCGGCCATGAAGACTTCCAGGGATGACATAGCCACACCTTCTACAACTTCTCTGGAGAAAATACTCCAGTGCCTCACTACATTCTGAGTAAAAATTCTTTTTATAGCATCTAATCTAGTTATACAAAAATGTGTGGTGTAAATGATACCAAGCCAAACACTTTTAATTTAAAGTTTAGAGTAAAATAATGGAGACTGGAAATGTCCCCAAAAATGTAACCTATATAAAATGAATCATTACAACCTAATAATTAAAAATCATTGCAAAGAGATGAGGACATTATTTCAGACGAGTTCTATTTCTTCATCTTTTTGTTCAGATCTCAGGACATACATTTATCTTCCTAAATTTTATGACAGGCATAGGAAAGCAGTTTGAAAATACAAATAGCATTTCTAATCTTACTGCATCTATATAAGTAATTCACCCTCACTTTATAAAGTAAAGAATGTTCTATTTTAACAACTAGTTTTTAGAAATATCCACTTTTAAAGAAGATGTGTTTCTCAGTAAGTTGAGGTAAGTTAAAAATAAAAAACAAGATTTATCGCAGCAAATGACCAAGCTTTGGAATTTTATTAAGCATGATTTTCAAAGTCTCCTGTTTATTATTATGCCTCAGATACACTGAAAAATTCTGAAAATATTCT
>JAOTQP010001286.1:72925799-72947595 GCA_026413545.1 Cichladusa arquata | reverse complement strand
ATGTTGGTTTTTTCTTTTTCCTTTTTTTTTTTTTTTCTTTTCTTGTAGGCTTCTAATCACAACCTGGAACGTCTTATTCCCAGGGGATTTTGGCTTTGGTATTTTGTTTGGTTGTTTTTGGTGTTTTTGTTTGGGTTTGTTTGGCTTCTGCCTGTGTGTTTTTGAGTTTGATTGTTGTTGTTTGTTTGGGTTTTTGTTTGCTTGGTTTTTTTTAAATTCTATGCTAGCAGCCTTCTGTCTTTTCAGTTTCCCAATTTACTTCTCTAATACCCCAATATTTTTCACTTGACTCCTAATCCTTGACTACAGCACACTATGAAATAACTGGTTACAGTCTCAAAAAAAATTGTGTGCCTTTTGTCCCATTTCCAGAATTTCTTCCCCATTCTTTTGCTTTCTGGCAGAGTTTCGGGCGTCTAAACAAACCCTTTTAGAAATTCTGGAGTATCGGACATATCGGCATGCTGCTGGCAGACACAATGCAGGATCTACAGGAGACATGCCCTTCTGAAATGATAGCTGAACATCAAGTGCATCTGAATAGCACCACTTCATAGCATCCACAGCAGCATTAGACTCTCCAGATATCTGTATCATCCCTTCTGTGTTCTAATTAAGGCTTATCTTTCTGCAGTCTAGCTTTGCCTCTTGATTACAGGCAAAGAAAATATATAGAATATTTCTATATTTTATTCCAATCTCCACAGATCTGGACCAATTGGTACAGGAAACTTCAAGGCTGTCCTTCCAGCCTTGGGCTGATGTGGACTCAGTCACTTTAGAAGCCCCATGTGGTTTAGTGGTTTCCTTTGTTAGGTTCTAAAAAGTATCTGTTGAGCATGAAGGGTTTATATGCTGATTGAATTCACAGGGATTTTCAACGGGATGGGAAGACACATGTTCCTCACAGGAATATGTGAGCATGTTTGAGAAATGTCCCAAATTCCAGGTCCCTGTTACAAAGCAGAATTTTATAGCTGTGGTTGGAAAAGATTTTCAGAGTTTATTTTACACATGCCTGCACCCACCTATGTATTTCCTTGACTTTCTTCTCATATAGTATTTAAATGTTTGAATACTATTTATTTAAATATTTTAGTTTTTTAAGTTTTTATAATAGATCTGGTTGAGATATACGAAAACTTCTCCCTAAAGTCTAAACTTAGTTTTCAGCAGATAGTAACAAAATCTGTAATATAAAATGCCTGAAATATTTATAGCAAATAGTATTGAACCGTCCATTTAAAAACTTTTCAATTTGGTCTGAAGATGACAAATGTGAAATAGCTGTTTTTAAAGCTGATTTTAAGAAAAAAAAGTTTCTTTAATTCTTTTAACCTTAAATGTGCATTTCCTAATAAAAATTGATTTGTATTTCTGATAGATGACTCTTTTCTTTATCTTCCATCAGAAAACATCTGTTTAAAAAATACAATCTTAGGAAATTTTTTTGTTTATGTGGATATTTTTAAATTGGTGTAGTTGGTGCTTTGGTTGAGGGGTTTTTTCTTCTTTCTACTATTTCTTTTGTAGAGATATTTTAAATAAAAATGGTAAGTTATATATTGTGGTTTTTAAAGATTTTGAAATGAATAATCTATTGATAATAATAATCAATATCTGAATCACTGTTGAAATAGTTTTCTTTAAAATTAGCCCTTTTTTATTTTTCATAGATTTTTATTTGAATTGGTTGCTGTTATTCCATGTATATTGAAATTATGTAACTGTAAAAGAAGTTGCATATTATATTTAATTGAAAAATGTCTGGATGAAATAATGATTGGGTCATTATTCCTCTCTGCATAACTTGCATCACTGCTACCAAGGAATATCCAGGCCCCTTGTGCCATCAGAATCCAATCCTTCCAGTCTTAAGTATATTGAAAAAACCAAGGATGTTCCTCCATGGGATGCATACATTTAGTACTGTGGCAAGATGGCAGCTGATCATCAAAAGCAGAACAGTCACATTTCTATACCTGTGCTTCTGGGAATCTAATATGTCTTACATTGTGAAGAGTCATCTCAGAGTAACGATATAGATAAAACTAAGACATCCTACATGCATGAATCTGGACAGGTAATCAGACTCAACTCAACCCCCAGAACAGGAAGTTTCTCAGAAGATAGCTCAATCTCCAACCTCTTAGTCTCATTTCTCAAACCCAAAACCCCTTTCAAAAATAAACTTTGAAATAAAATTTCATAGCTCTACTGGTCACCAATCCACAACTTCAGTAAAGACAATGATTTTGTAACACATTGCCATAGTCCTCAACAAGTCCCAAACTTATTAATCTCTTTGTATTCCACAGTTTATGAACTACTTCTCTCTTCCCCTAAGAGATAACTACTTATCAGGTCTCCATATCCTTCTCTATCTACCTGTCTCATGCATTCTCCTCCAGTCCTTTTGCTTACAGTCATAAGATATATCAAGTATATTTTGTTTCAGAGATGATGACCTTGGTACCTAGCCTCAAAATCTGAATCTGTTTTAGAACTGAAGAAAAATTAAGACTCCTGAAAAGTTGTCTTATTTTTCCAATTATATTTTCTGATTTAAATAAGGTATTACCTCTGTCCTAATACCTTTTCCTGACCTTTTTGCTTGTTCAGACTTTCTGTAAAACAACATAGGAAGTACTGATCAGAGAAAAATAGTCAAGGTAGATATATAGTTGAAAAAAGATGATAGATAGATGATAGATAGATAGATAGATAGATAGATAGATAGATAGATAGATAGACAGACAGATAGATACACTCTGAAGCTGCTAGAAGCTTTTATTGTGTGTGACAGAGTCTATGCCAGCTGGCAAAGCCAAGCCCATCAGTGACAGTGGAAGCACCTCTGAGATAAATGATTTAAGAATGGATAAAAAACCTGCACAATGGCATCCTGAGCGAGGAGAGAGAATATGTAAGAAAAACAACTCTGCAGACATCAGGGTCAGTGTAGAAAGAGGGGGAGGGCATTCTCCAGGGGCTGGAGCAGATTCCCCTGCAGCCCTTGGTGAAAACCATGATGAGGCAGTTGTGCCCCTGCAGTCCAGGAGGGTCCTTGGTGGTGCAATGGATGTCAAAAGGAGGCTGTAACCCCATGGGAAGCCTGGCCTCTTGGGGAGAGGAGCCCACACTGGAGCAGGTTTGCTGTTAGGACCGATGTGGGACCCACTTTGGAGCAGCTTGTCATTGAAGAACTGCACCTCATGGAAGGAACAGTTCGTGAAGAATTGAAGCCTGTGGGAAGGACCCATGCTGGAGAAGTTTGTGGATGACTGTCTCCCATGGGAGGGACTCCACACTGGAGCAGGGGAAGAGTGTAAGGAGTTCTACCCCTGCAGAGGAAGTAGCAGAAGAGACGAGGTGTGATGAATGCACCATTGCAAGGAGATGCAGGTAGTGAATTCATCAGTGATATTAAGCCTGGGAAGAAGAGAGGGGAGGGGGGAAGATATTTTAAGATTTAGTTTTCATTTCTCATTATCCTACTCTGACTTGGTTGATAATAAATTAAACTAATTTCGCCACGTTAAATCTACTTTGCCCATAATTGCTAAATGGTCCCTCACTGTCCTCATCTCAACCCATGAGCTCATCATTATGCTTTCTCTCCCCAAAGTTAATCCATCACAAAATGGCAGCAAGACTGCAAGGAGATGCATTTATCATGAAACATTTCAGTAAACTCAGAATTCTCATTAATGTTTTAAAATAACAAAAATGGATATGACATTTTTTTTTTGTTGTGTTTGATTTTTCTTTCTTTTTTTAAAAAAAAATCTCTTATTTTGCATTCATGTGCTAAATCAAATATTCTTATAGGCTTGTGAACCTTATAAAACCTGGCACAGTTTTGCAGATTACAAATTATCACAGGCATGTTTTTGTTTCTTATCTGGACTGGCATAATTGTAGTTTTAAAAACGAGACAATTTGCTGTAATTTTGCTTGCAATGCATGCATCAGTATATATGGAATCGATTTTAAGCATTAGGCTGTATTTCACATTGGATAAAAGACCCTATATGTTAGGTCTGTGGCTGGGTTAGCAAAAGCTTCCAGAGCTTTAAGGCATTGCTAAATAACTTGTGCAGAACCTCAGCCTTAGAACTGGCTTATTTTGAAATAATTCTCTCCAATTTACTGATTAAAGTGGTGCAAGGTAATCAATTGATACTTGCTGGGTATAAGACTTTTGAAGAACAAAACATACCAGGTAATATCCCACTCTTTATTATGAGCACATATTCAAACTTCTAACTGGGTAATAAGAAGGTAAACTGCCTAGCTTTGTGTGAAGTAAATAAAATATCAGCTGTTGGGTGCTGAGTTCTGTCTGGGCTGCTAAATCTGCTTTCTCAGGTTGTAAAAGAGCAGAGGGGGAAAAACAATATCAGGAGTGCTAGGTTATAATATCTTTGGGTTTACTAATGGTCTTTTATGGAAGGGAAAATGAAAAAGATGATGACTATTTGGGATTAGTGCTCTTCAGCTATGGAGATGTATTAAAGTCTTTTATGTAGATCCATTTCCCAAACAGTCAGATGTAAAAGCATCTTGTTCATTCCTGTAATAAAATCTTTCAGGACACTGAATATCTTCACTAGACTTTTAAGGTATATAAACTGTAGGATTTGGTTACAGAAATAAATATTATTGTCTTCAAAATAATTGGAATAATTTGAGGGTCAATATTAAAACTGGAATTGTTGTTCTTTGTAAGGATACACCTTTCTCACATTAAAGCTTACTAGAACCTAAGAAGCCGCAACTATTTCACACTAGCAGCATTAAAAAAACAAACTAAATAACTAACTAACTAACAAACAAACTAACTAACAAACACAAAAAGTTCCAAAAATAAGTAAGAAGGAAAGCTTGTTAACATAAAAATCAGCCATAAATAATTTAAACTAAATCAATTTTTAACGTAGAAATGGGCAAATTGCTAAGCTTAGCATGGATCTGTGGCTGTTTACCCTGTTTTACTTGTATAATAAAATGATATTTTAATAGTCAGCATATGCACGTCATGCAGACTCCCATTTGTACTGTTGAATTTGCATATTGAAAGATGGTTTGGTGTGAACTCAAGAAATTTAAATATGAGGTAGGACAGACATACTACAGGAAGGGTATAACAATGAAACAAAGAATAAATTTCCCTAACATCATTAGCAAAAGGATTTAAACTGTGAAAAAAGAAAAAAGTTTTTTGCTTTCTAATGAAGTCATGAAAAAGATTTAGTAGATATGACAGATTAGAAAAATGGTTCCTGCTCATATTTCCAGCTTAAAAAAATTATCTGATTGGATTTTCAAAATTAGAATTGCAGACCAAACTAAAATTAACCCTTGTGCTTTGAAGATACTTTCCCTGAAAAATGAAACAGGTCTCCTAACATCTTTCTCTTCAGGACAAATTCACTTGGCACGGTGCCAAAAAGGTTCCTGAATATCTGTTCTCCTGAATTCCAGTAATTCTACTATGTCTCTGGCTTAAATTGCTCAGAACCTTAAACTCTAGTCCCATGTTTGTGGTAGCCAAGCCTGCCCTTGGCTTTATCCACTGCTTTTTAATTTTTTGTGAGCAGCAGGTCCAACAGAGCACCTTCTCTAATCAGTAGATCTATCAGCTGTGTCAAAAATTGCCTTCAACATATCCTGGAATTCTCACAGACCATTTGCACCAGCTGTAGTCCCCTCACAGCAAATATTAGGAAAATTCAAGCCTTCCACGAGTACCAGGGCCTGTGATAATAAGGTTTGCTCTAGCCATCTAACACGAGCCTCATCCACCTCCTCTTGATCCAGTGGTCTTAGAAGAGATCTGTTACATCAGCTGTGCTAGTCTGTTGGCAAAGACACTCTTGTCTCACTGCTAGACATCCCACCCCTACACAGTAGTGCTCACTGCTCACAGAGCAATGTGATCATAGAAGCCAAAGTGTTTCTTCCAACATCAGGCCTGTGCTGCCTTCTGAAGGAGTCACCTTCTGCTGGAGCCTTTCCCCTCTTACTGAAAAGGCACTCATCACCTGCCTGCCTTACCACTCACTGCATCCCTTGGGCTCTGAAGAACCCTTGGAGCACTTTGGGTTATCCTTATATCACTCTAGAAAAAGAAGCAGGAGGTTGGTCCAGGGGTTAGGTAAACCTTGACTTTTCTTTTGCAACCTCTCAGATCTGAGGTACTGGTAAACACGAAAAGCCTGAAAAATCAGAGCATGTTGACAGACAGCTGTTTTCATCCCCTTAGGAAGGGGTTTCTTGTAACTACCAGATTCCTTTTTAAACCTGTTTGTGCACAGCTTACTCTGAAAGAGCCCTCAGTGAGCCTGGTTCATCCGTAACCAACACCCAGAGCACTAGATGTGTGCTCAAGTTGCAGATTTGCAGATGGAGCAGGAGGTGTTCCGGCCAGAAGTCACAGTCTATTGTGTCTGAAGTCTTTCTTCTTCACCTGTTTGAACCTGATTACCAGCTGCTGCTGCACTCTCCTTGCCCTGTATAGATCAGACTCTTGCCTCTGCAGCTTTCCTGAAAATAATGTTCCAATACCTTCTTCAAACTTCCTGATGCTGTGCAATCTCTCAGCTTTCCCTATTGCTCTTTCATTCAGCAGCTCAGTGCCTTGGTCAGAACACACCTCCCATGGAAGAGACCCTTTCATATCTGCAGCATGAAATCCAAGCAGTGGCCAGAGTCTCCTCTGTGTCACAGTAAATGGCATCAGCCAGCACTGGGACTTGTGTCTTGTGGCACATTCAGACCATCACTGCAGTGTCTCCGTGTGGTCCTGTGCAGTCCTGAGCAGCAATGCACTCCCCTGTGTGCCTCTCCTCACTAACTGCAGTCCCAGTGGCTGTGTCTATCCACCATCCCTCAGCTCCAGTGTTTCAGTCTATGGCTCCCAGCAGCAGCCTGCACATTAGGCAAAGCCCAGGAGAGCTGGCAGCAGAGCCTGCAGTTTCTATCCAAACTGAGAGCAGCAACCACAAGCAGCAGCAGCCTCCAAGGCACCCTGCCTAGTTCTGCCAGCTGACCAGCACCTTGTCACCATGCTCCCAAAGCTACACAGCAACCAGCATGACCCATTCCCACTGGCCCATTCCTGCCACCCTGCTTCTTTGCAAGCCCACCAGAGCCTCCCCACAGCCCCTGGCTCTGCTCGTGGCTGCTGCTGTAAGTGCTGCCCTTACAGCAGCTGCTTCCAACAGGGCTGACCTGAATGTTACAGCCTGAACAGCTTCTCAGGGCTTAGTCTAAGACACAGCTGTGATATCACAAATAACAGAACAGTCATTTATCAGGCTGCAACACTGAGAGGGGTCATGTTGACAGGAAATGTGCAAGGTAACAGGTAGGTTTTTCAAGCTTACTGAATACTAAATTTCAATTCAGCATTTAGATAACCATGGAAGCAACTTACCAGTTTATTCTTTTACAATAAAAATATTCATTATATGGCATTTTTATTATTATAAATTAAGGTGAAAGGTTTTTCCTGAAGACAGTTTAAAACTTTTAAATGCTGTCTACTGTTGAATCAAGCCAAATATTACTGTAAGTGTAAATTTTAAGCATTGTGGATTTTTGAGGGCAGCTTCTTATTCAGAATGTGTGTGCAGGCTCTTTTTCTCTAAATACAAGGACAATGTAATCTCTGTACATTTTTATGCATGCTGGGAAAGTTCTTTCTCTACCTTTTGAACTCACTGGAGACACATAACACTTTTCAAGAGTGAAAAGATCTTAGAAATAACTCTTTAACATTTTGTTAAATTGGAGAGCTGAGTAAAGGAAAAATTGCTGCTTGAGGACATGGCATTAAGAGATAAAAAAGAATCCACAAAAATTAACAGCATGTTCTTTTACAAAGACTTAACCTGAGGAAAAGCTTCATTCACAGCTGAGGCCTTTCCAAGACACTAAATTCAGTAACAATGTGACACAAATCTGGAGAGAACTAGAAACTGCTAGATCTAAGGTGGCAACTAGTCTGTCCCCTCAGAACGACCGGTCCTGAACATCACATATTTTATCCAGCTTATATATCCTTATGTGAGCACAGTTAGAAAAAGTTATAACTTTGTGCATTACCATTTGGAAAAGCGAGCAGTGAAGTCATTTGCAGCAGCTGCTAATGGATAGGCCACTTAAACATTTAAATAAATGCAGTTTATCAAGACAGGAGTACTAAAACAAATGTTATTATACTGGTTTCATTTACCCAGCATATATTGGCACATTTATTGAAAAGGCCATATACCTGGAGCAGAAGGATTTTGTCATCAATATACTGCTACTTACTGGATAAAATTCAAGATAATTTTCAGATCAAGACCTTATTTTATCCATGCCAAATGTTATTCCATTTTTCTTATTTAGTTAGCAATGACAAAAAGAAAAGACAAAAAATAAATGTGAAGAGTGAAGTTTTACTAGAGCGGGATAAACCAAGTTGTCATTTAAAAAGCTAGAACTCACATGCAGACTGTTTGATTGAACAGTGGAAATCACGTAAACATGCTAGGGTTTTTTAGTTTGGATTTTTTTTTTTTTTATTGTTCCAGTGTAATCTCTCCTGATTCCAGATGCTGCCTTCTCTAATACCCCTGCCTCTTTTAGTCTCCATAGTCACCAAATCAGTTCTCTCTCAGCTGGCTTTTTGCTTGATTCCTCCCTTGCCTAGATTGTGCAACTAAATTGTTGAATAAATGTTAACTGGTTAGTCAGCTTACCTCCTCCTGGCAGGCTGCTGCTGTCCTTCCCCTGAACCTCAGCCTCTGACTCAGACTCATTTTCAGGCTGTCCCTCACAGTGCTCTTGACTAACTCAAGCCCTCAGCAATTCTCCTGACAAATGAATGTGGTTTTAAAGATGGTTCTGTTTCCACCACCAAACTGCTTGTTATATTCCTGCTACCTGACTACAGATCTCCTACAATACCACAGGCAAATATATGGAAAAATATGGCTCATGTCCTGCATAATCAGCAATCAGATAGTCTCACTGGGACAGTGTAAAGAGACAGATATCCACTCTGCAAGCAGACCTGCAGAACTGCTCCTTTGTCTGCAGTTAGTAATATTGTCAATAGATATATTAGCTATACAACTGGCCAATTCAAATAGGCATACTGGTTGATACAACTCTGGTTTTCATTCTGTGTGACTTCTAGCAGCTAACAAAAGTATTAGGCAGTTATCATTTAGTCAATCCTTTCCTATTTATGTTACTGAAGTAAAATATAGAATGAACTCGCAACAGTTGTTTCATTGTAAGAGTGTCTGATGTGATACAAATGTCATCAGCATTTGTTTAAAAAACAGCCAAATTAAATAGTTATCAATTTGTATCTAAGAAGTACAATTAAATGAAAATATATAGATATATGACCAAGGAAAAGAGTGATGGTCTTTTAAGTATGAGACACTATTAAGAAAAAACAAGTCTGATGTTGTTTCTTAGCTTAATACAGACCTTTTCCAGGAATTTCTTTAATAATTCTGAATGTTTTGTTGAATACAATAGCTGAAACAAATTTATAAACCACATATGCTGTCTTCCACTGGGATAGAGTTAATTTTCTTCGTAGCTGAGTATGGGGCTGTGTTTTCAGTTTATGCTGAAGGCAGTGTTGATAACAGTGAGATCTTCCATTATTGCAGAGCAGGGCTTGCACAGGGTCAAGGCCTTTTCTGCCCCTCAGAGCACCCCACCTGTGAGGAGGCTGGGGGTGCACAAGGGGCTGGGAGGGGAGCTGGGAGAAGAAGAAGGAAATGGGGACATCTGAAGTGATGGTGTTCTTCTCTCCCAAGTAAATACTGTGCATCATGGAGCCCTGCTTTCCTGGAGATATCTGAACACCTATCTGCCCATGCAAAGTGGTGAATGAATTCTGAGTTTTGCTTTGCTTGTATGTGCATTTTTTTTTTTTTTCCCTCATCAAACTGTCCTTATCTCAACCCACAAATTTTCTCACTTTTACTCTTCTGATTCTCTCCCTCTTCCCACTGGGAGGAAGTGAGCGAGTGCCTGCGTGGGGTGCCAGCTGGAGTTAAGCCATGACAGTCCTTTTTGGTGCCTAATATGGGGCTTGAAGAGTTTGTGATAATAACATATTGACCAAAGTGCACTGGAAGCTCTTTTTATCTATTAACAGTTGCAGGTCACAATATTGATTCATCTGTTACCTCAATACTAGTTCATCTGATCCGTGCCATGCTCTTTTTTTTGGTCATAAGAGTTAAAGACTGCTGTTGACTTTTGCATTTTTCTTTGATTACTGATATTTTACCTGGGAGGTCTGTTATAACCCTGAGCTACAACTTAAAATCAGCACACCATGTTCTCCAAATACTACACATATAAAAGCACAGAATACTTTCTTATTAAAATCCAGTATAAAATTGGCCTAATTTGTGATTTAGCACATAGTTGAAACTACATGGTTAGTGATATTTTTATATAATGTATTTTCATTCTGTCAACTGTAGTGCAAAAGTATACTTTTCAGGAAGGCAAAATCCTGGCAGCATTTGAAAGAGACCTAAGTTTTCCATATCATATGATATCATATATGATATGTATGTTTTAAATCATATGTCAGTGCTGATATTTTCAGATGACCACAACTCAAGATCACATGTACCCATTTTCACATGGTTACATGATTTTTGTAACTTCTGGCATATATACTAATATTCTGCATAATAATTGGAATGAATATTTTCTTAGTTGCCCAAGTGACCTTAAAATTTAAAAATTTTCCTTGATCATACAAACAGGTATGCTTTGCAGGTGTATGCTCAAACACACCATATATTCATTCTGTCTATATTGGAATACATGTGTGCACCATCCAGCCCATTCCATTCCAGTCTCCCATCTCATTCCAATTCATATGCATACCAGCTATTGTAATGCTCATCCAAAGTCTATCCATTGCTTTATCTAGACTAGCAAAGACAAAAGAGCTGCTTTGTGCAGGATGGACAGCACTTAGGGTAGCCATGCAGATTGCCTATCTAAAGTTCTCTCAGGCTGGCACTGGAGCTCCTGTGACACTGGCATGCTGAGTTGCAATAAGGCTTTCTGCCTGCTTCACAGATGGCTCTGAACACAAGCAGCCAAGGCACACAACACTGTGCATTTGTACAAGCCAAAATTCCCACATGGTCTATTTGGAGTTGCTATTTAGGCAGCTTGGATTTTGATCTGCTTTGTGTTATCAAAACCATAGTGTCTGCAGCCATCCATAGCATGGCTGAGGGTTTTTGTTACATTATTATGAACCTACACAGCCTTGATGGAATTTGAATGTATTTCTTTATGTATAAAAAAATTTCAAAAAATGTGGACCAATCACCTTGCATCAGCAAAGTGTTTTTTACAAATAGACTGGCCCTCTTGTCCCTTTTCCTTCATCCAGCTGTTCTGTTAGCAAGCCCCTATGTAATGAAAATCTTTCATGATTTATTCAATGACAGCTCTTGAAGCCATATTCGGATTTGTCGGTGTAATTACCCAGGCCTTTATAAGGGGTAGCAAGAATGGGTCAGAATCCTGGAGTATACAGCTTCCATCCAAACTTTCTGATAATTTTCATACTAAATTTTGAAAACTAAGGTTTCTTAAATGACCTGAAAAAAATATTTAAGAAGTAATTTCATGATGTCTCCAGTTCATTGTAGGTGGTAGATATCCGCTGTCAAATATTGAAAGACTCTTATTGTAACCTTCTGCTTTTGACTGTCATGTTCCTCATTTTATTCAGGAACAAAATTACCCTAATATTGGAAAATTATTTTACAGAGAACTCTTTTGGAGTTATTTTACATATTTTTTAATATTTTGAAGAGAACTTGAAGCCTGTAATTCTTATCACATTTTGAAGAGAATGTTGATACATTCAAAGAGAATGGCCCTAAATCCTGTGCTTGTAGTTTAGTAACAACTACTAGCAATTTAGGTTTAGCAAGATCTGGAAAGATTTGTCTTTGATACTGAAGAACGCAATTAGTTTCTGTCAATTGATTGAAATTAGAGAATTGGAATTTGGTGACAAGATAATTTGGTGTCTAGAATGGTGATTAGAGCTGATAAGACATTTGTGAGGAGCTGTTGGATCCCAGAAGGAGCTATTTCAATTAAAATAAAGTTTTAAATATTCTTCAGGTAATTTTGATCTTCATGATACAGTAAATGTGGGACTGACTGAGAAGTTTTAGTCAGTAGACGAAGGTACTTAAAATGTGCTATGGGATATATATAAAATAATTATGTAAATGTGATGATTAATTTTAAAAAGGGTTTTCAAAGCTCGCTTCATTGTTATGACCATTTACAAATAGTTTCTCTGCCAGCCTTGGTTTTAGAAAGGCTTGCCTTTTTAACAGTGCTTCCTTAATTACAGAAATGAAAAATGTTAATTTTTGTCTTTTGTTTCTGCTGAAACACACAATTTTCTAGTTATCAATTTGATATGACTAATTTGAAGTAATCCTAGGGGGGAAGATATAATTATTATTGGTATCTGATAATATCAATGTAGCCTGATAGCCAACACAAAACTAATAGTTCTTACAGGGACTTCTACTGGTATCAAAGCTCAGAAGGAATAATGACATTTTCTGGTGGTGGTGTTGCAGTGTTTCAGGAGAAACTGCACATGGATTTTGAGAAATATTAGTACTTTTCTTTTTAATCTCAGTTAATAAAGCCCCATAAACCTGATAAATCTCAGTTTATTGGTTTGATTATTACTTTCTTTCTAAAGTCCACAGGACCAAAGGATTTTCCCAGTTAAAAGCTCCCCCCATTGTTTCCTATCTGCCTTCCTATCTAGTCAAGTTTTCAGACTTATGTTTCCAAACTGAATATAAAATATGTGAAAGATAATATCAAAATAGAAATATAAAGGATGTGATAAGCAGTTAGGGAATAATTTTGAGACTGAAGGTGGCAGGTGGTTGAAGAGAGGAAGACAAAATACAGGAAAATTTGCGCTCTTGCAACACAGCAATGGAAGTATTCCTGCTTAGGTGCAGAGTCAGAGCCTCAAGAAATGCCATTCCCGGCCACAGTGCCATTGTGCTGTGCCTTCCATGCTAAACAAGCAGCTCCAAAGAACCCACAGCTGCCATACAGACACATATGGTCAGAGATAACAGAGATACACAGAACAGAAGATATATGTGAATGAGAGAAGGTAAAGGGGCTCTCTGATAGCATTAGTCATCATCAAAGACATTAGGCTGAACATTTCAGCAGCGTGATTGTTGCCAGAATTTCTACTGACATTAGAGAAAAGATGATAGAGTGGATAATGAGTCAATATAAGAGGAAAATCCTCCAAAATCAGAGAGCTACACAGCAGAAATCATGAAAAATCTGCTTTGAAATTATACCTTGCATACAATGTGGGCCGATATCACAGGACAGCTGAGGATACAGCTGATATTTGCACTGCAATTGGAAAGTGCTTTGAAATAAATGGAAAGATGAAATTAATTGAGAAAGGCATAGCAATTTTTGCTTATGTTTTTTAATTCCTTTGCTAAAAATCTCTTTAGTTCTTTTTTAGTAAAACCCAACACTTTGCAGTTTAAATAGCTTTCTAAGAGATTACTTTAGCTGGGAGTATTAAGACGCTGAGTAAAATTCTTTGAAAGTCTTAAATGAAGATCAAAGGTAATAATCACATGGTATAAGTAGTATTATTAACCTAGAGGAGACATAAATCTTGAAGAGTATATTACTGAACTTAGTCAGCAGCTTTCTCCATAAAGCAATAAAATGTTAACAATATATTTGCAAGATTTGGAAATAGCTACCAAAAAATTCTTGGGACATATTGTTTCTTGGGGTTTTTTTGTTTGTTTGTTTGTTTGTTTGTTTTATATTGAATTAATGCATATTTTTGATATAATATGTAATGGTTCTGATAGGAAGTTCTGGTAGTGGTTGTTTCTTTAAAATGCTTTTTATCTGCTTGCTTTTTCATCCTGGTCATCTAATGACATGTACATAAATGCATATATAAAAATGCCTATAATTTCAAATTTGTGCAAATGCAATTAGTAGAACATCAAATCGTAGTTGGTGGTTGGTATCTGTCTTGTTGTATGTAATAATAGTTAAACAATTGTATTCAACACATTAATAAAAAATACTAAACATAATGTGGTAGTCTTCATTATGGATTGTCTTGTATCAATTTCCATGGTTGTCACATCTTCCTCAGGTAATTGCTGGGAATAATCACCATTGCAGGACACGTATAATTGTTTCTCGATCAGTTAGTCAAACCAACATACTACACTTGTTTCTGCGATTCTTCAAACCAAAAACACATAATTCCATATTAACTTGTTTATTTCAACATGGAGCAGGGTAATCCAAAATGCGTGCTACAAAATTTAATCTATTTTCATATAACAAGGGTTTTCATTGCAGAACATGTTAAACTTTCTCCTTTTGAGCTAGAATTTACTTCAGTGCTGAATTATTTACAATAAAATAATTTTGTTTGCTTGCCTTTTCACTGCCTCAATGTTTTACCAGGGGAAACCCATGAATGCTCACTAGATGTGTTCTTTTCCTTAGCTGAAGGAGACTGGTTTCATACTTTTTGAAAACACTTGGTAAGCTTCATGCTGATCTATATTGCTTCATTCAAGAAATCAGTCAATTTAGGGAGGTCTTAACTGCATATGTGCCACAAATACTACCCTTAGTACATTAAGACAACATATAAAAATCTTGATGATTAAGAGTCAAAAATCATTTTATAGAATATCTTTTTGTTTTTAAATGATAGTTTCTATCAGTATGTGAATAACATTGTAATTGCACTTGTGATCAAGTTCTACAGGTCACCAGTATAGGTTTAAATGGAGTAGCAACCAGCAGCTGATAGCAAAATGCAAGTGCCCGTTTATAAATCTGCAATTCTGTTAGACCTCCAGAACCACAGCATGTTTGCAAACTAATGTTTATTTCTACATTTTAAATTAATGCACAACATCTGTTGGGCTTCACAAACTCTTGTCAGAGAATTATGAATTTGGGTATTATGGATTACATCATGAATTCCTGTAATAAAGTGAAGAATGACCAGATGCTAAACCCATATGACACCACACGGTGGACTAAAACATAAAGTTTGGTATTAGGATTTTACAGTTGCAATATCATGTCTTAATAATTTATAGTTCAGTAACATTTAGCCTCTTCACACCTGTTTTTAATTTTTATACACCTATTCTACACATACTGCCCAGCTTAAAAAAGAAAAAGGCTTTGGGTTCATGGTTTGATGTTTGTTGGTGGCAGGTGGGAAATTTAGGTTACGGGAGTGAGTACCCCTGTACCTAATATCATACTATAAGTATTTTCTTGCCCTTCTATCTTTCTTTTCTCCTGGTGCAAAAATTCTCTCTCAGCACATCTTGTTTCCCTAGCCATACACAAAATAGCTAATAAAGACACAAGAATAGAGAGCATTTAAATTTCAAAGCAAGCAGATACCTCTAAAAATGACCTTTCCAGTCAGTGCTCTGGATAGAAATCCTTAGAAGTACATGGCTTCTCTGCAGTTACAAGAAAGATTCTTTTCAGCATAAAACCATCCAGATTGTAATCTCATTTTTGCATGTCGAATAAAGACCTTTTTTATATTTTGCAATTGCAAACAGCTAGATGAGACAGCTGGTGCATAATGGCATACACATCCTTTTTTTTGTATTGAACTGGCAGTTCGCATTGGAATACAAATGTCTTGAAATTGCAGAAATAGCTTTTCATATAGGGCCAGTTATATTTTACATTTACAGGATGTAAAGACCAAATACCATATAAGGCAAGTGATGTATGAGGGCAGCCTGTGCAGAATATGAGCACTTCATGGGTCCCAGGAGGCAGCTAGTTAATAACACAGATTTCAATGTATTTGGCAATTTTTGCTTCAAGGCACACTACAAGAATATTAAGCTCAAAGATATTTTATTCATAATTTCTTTAACCTTCATTTGATGCAGTCTGATATATATTGTTAGGTATAACTTGCTGCCTCATTAGTATTTCACTGTATTGAGAACACTGAGAGGAAATGGGTGACATTCACCAAATTCTCGCATAATACACATAGATTCAAGGTCTCTTGTTACTTTTGGATGGAAGAATGTAAGAATGAAGGCAAAATTTCAAGCAAAAAAGCAGGCTATTTTTGTAGAGTAGATTATCTGTGCTGAATGTATGGTAAATTTATTTTGATTTATTTCACGGCAAAAAGTAATCATCTTCTCCACATTCAACTTACAAATTAAATAATAACTGCCTCCAAATACAGTAACAGTAATGTTTCCAATCTCTGAAAGGAGTTTTGAACTTGCCATTTTAGCACTTTTTTTCTTCAAAGAAACGTAATGAAAGGCAGAAAGAATTATAAACAATTACAATCACGGCATTGATGAAAAACATGAGTCATTCAGGTCTTCCTGTGAAAATGAACCAAGTACATTTGGGCAGGATGTGTGTGTGTAGCTCACCCAAAACACACAGCTTGCATTGGCCCGCCTGTCATGGTCTGGGTAGGCATAGAAAAGTAACAAAAAAGGACAGAAAAAATTGTAGCTTTACCCCCATGTTGTCCATTTGGGGTAGAATGGAATGAGGTACCAACCCAGGTAAGTTGCCTACAGAAAATCAGAGATGGGCTTGGAGTGATAGGAATAATCAGACTGTTGGTGGCCTCCTGAGGTAGAAAGCAAACCACTTAAAATAGTAACTCTTTGGTGGCAGCGGGGGCGGGGGGGGGGAAAACATGTCTATCTATACATAGTGCAGAAGGATGAGCCAAAGGCCTACTAAATGTAAAGGCCAGGCCACCAGACAAGATGTGGACATGTCAACCAGCTGGAGTCTTGTTTTCCTGAGCCTATGGTACCCACCACAAATGGACCAGAGACCCTGGTTTTGGTAAATGTGGTCAGTACAGAGAGGGTGTACTTCTTACAGAGCAGAAATTGATGTCCACCTGCTATCTCCCTCCAGGACAGTAAATTAAGTTGGAAAATTATTTAAGTGAGTGGTAAAGTTCTGATTCTGCAGCCACCATGCTCTAAGTGCCTTTGTGGCAACACACAATGGGATGTCCTGGTTGAATGTGCAGAAAAGCACTTTTGTTTTGACTTATTTCTGGTGGAAAATTGTATCTAAGAAATCCCCTGACAACCTTTAAAATGTTAGGGCAACTCTAATTTACTCCAAAGATAATGGCTATTGAATCAGTGGATTTTTTTTTTTTTAATTTTACTTGGACTGACAAGAGTCATAAATAACTCACACTGAGAATTCATTTTGAGATTTCGAACAAGATAAAGAAAAATTACCCACCGTAGTGGTAGGATCCACTTGGTCAAAAAGTCAAAGCACAGGTAAATAAGTTGCTGACTAAGATCTGTAAATGTCTGAGAAATTGCCATTTGAAAGACACAAGGCATGACTATGATCTGTCATGGACATTTCAGGGAGTTCCTCTCCCCATATTTGGGAATTAAATATCTCTGGCATAATTATTTGCCAGTGACTGAGAGACAGGACTTCAGTATAGGAAGGGGTGCAAAGGTAATCCAAGCAAGAAACCAAAGCCCAAGCAAAAGAAGTCCAAGTTGAAGTTTTATTGAAAACAGAGCGTCCGAACCTAGAAATACAGGGTACTGAAACCTGAAGTCAGGATACTGTTCATGCAGTGGAGCTTTTGTACTGTTACAGTTCCAGGACTACAGACTTCGAGCAAAATTTTCTCGCTACTGATAGCCTATTGTTTGCATTATTTAGCAGCCTTACAAAACCACATAGCTCCAAAGACCCCTCTGGCTGAATGTGCTGTACTTCACCCTATCAACAGGTCCCTGTTCCAGGGCTTATATCTTATCAAGGTCATGATATCTTGTTCTACTGTGCTCTCTGTTCCATCGCCCATTTGTTTTCCCAGAGTTTTGCTGTTTATCTATTTGTTATAACCAAGACAATGACCCAGAAGGGCCAATGATCTTACATATAAACACAAAACTCTATAGTCACAGGTGAACAACCAGTTTCCTTAGCTGATTATAGCTAAAAATGAAACAAATGTGATTTTTATTTTAAGGAGATTGTTTTGTAAAACATCTGATGGCTTAATGCAAAAGTTTAGCTAGAACAGCTACCTGCAATAGTTGCAATATAATTGCTTATACATGTATTGGAATTTTGGTGGGAAAAGGGGATGAAAAGATATTTACACTAAATCCCTGCACTTTTTCTCCACAGTCTGTGAGAACACTGCAATTAAGAAAGTATGTTAGCTGCTCTATATTCATCCATTATTAAGACCAGGAACTGTATGAATTCTGCATTCAGAGTACTGGTCATCACCTATCAAAAATATTATCTGCTTCTTGAGGTATTTGAGAAAATCAAGACACATAACTCCATTGAAACAATATATATGAGCATTTTTGGAAAGTGTTAAGAACAGTTGCTGCTTCTCTGGGAATGCAGTTGAGATAATGATGCACAAACAAAACACAAACATAGTAAAGTTTGTGTTTAAAACTCCTTTTTTAATATATCCAGTTCTCTGATAATCAGAAACTGGAAGTAGAGGAGAGAAGTCAATGCTTAAATAAATTAGAGAATATTGATTCCTATGGTGGGAATCCTCAGATGAAATGTTAGCTGTCCACATCTGAGCTGATCACTAGAGGCTCCTTTTGGAGTCTGTGGAAAAAACAGTGCTGCTAACTGATCCTTCTGATTTCATCAACAGAAATATCTCTTCATAAATTTGACGGAATGAATTGCAGCTCTATACACCACAGACATAGAAATATCAAACCAAAGACAACGTTAGTCATTCCACAAGTATTTACAGTTTAGGAAGAAAGGCTCACTTCCACAGGGTGATTTATTGCCCAAGTGTTACAAAGATCAGCTAAGTCAGAGAGCAACACAGCTAATTCTCATTCATTGTATGTAAATTGTCTTCACTTTTCTCAGATAATTGAACATTTCCCACATTAAAACTGAAAGAACAGAACCTCCAGGCAGCCTAAACTTCCTGCCAGTTCCCAGAAGTTCATGAGGTGACATCAGTATGAGAGAGAAATTCCAGGCAATGCTAATGCCATTATCTGACTCCAGGGCAAGTGGAGGACTGTCACTCGGGTATTCTCCTCACCTAGCATGTGCCACTAGTTTACCTCAGCCACAAGATCATTAATCTACTCAGATTGTACTGTAAACATTTCTTTGCCTCCAAGGGAACTGTTGGAAATAGTCATTGTTCCTTTCCTTTCTTCTAAATTAGTTTTTCCTTCACCATGAAGCAAGACTGAGTAGAAAATATTGAATTTAAATAGCTCAGAAAATTAGTACAGACATTTTTACTAAACATGGAGAAAAATGGTATTTCCAGATACAATTGTTTATTCTTTTCTAGTACAGCAAATACTGAAAATTAATGAGAAATGGTAATTATTCATTTCTATGTTGTATTTAGTGAATACTGTATTGTGTTCTCCGCATTTTTCGCTTTTAAATATGCAAGTTGGATTTACAATGGTAAATGAGTAGGGAATATGACTTGAAGTAGTGTAAATGTGAAAATATGTCTCTCATAAATTATGAGAGAAGGATAGCAGTGCATTTTAGCGCTTTGCCTCCCAAATGATCATAATGCTGTTACAGGCAAATACCATTTCATTTACCTCTGTAGGACAGCTGTCTCTAACAATACAGTGAAGCAATTGCTGACTGCAATGTTATAAAGGCTTTTAAGAAAAGCAATGAGTGTTACATGTAATTGAAAAGCAGAGGAAAATTTATTCAAATGTAAATTAATGGAATAGAGGGAGTTTGTGCAGGGAAGTGAGGCTTTATAACTCCTGAAAGTGATGACATGGGGATTTTAGCAACAAAAGGATCTGAAAGACTTGCACTTAAATCACATTTGAGATGCATCATCACTAATGGCACAGTGCTTTTTCATTAAGAGGATTTTATCTTGCTATAAACCCCACACAGCAGAAATCTTTTAAATCTCTTGACTCTGCTGAGTTTTTTGTTAGAACATCTCCTTTAATGATGAGACATCAGTGAGCCTAATTTGTAAGATCTGATAATATTTTGTTCTAAGGAAAGGTGAAAGATTTTCAGTGATATGTGTATATATACAATTATATCAATGAAAATGCCATAACTGTAATTACAGATAAAGTATTTGCCTGTGGCTATGGCTGGCCAAATGCCTGATTTCCCAAGTTGGTTTGCTAAATTATACTGTATGAAGTCTCAAATCAGGCATGTTAAAAGTTTAGAATAGCATCTGAATAGATGTTCAACATATAGAGGAGGCAATATTAAACATTTTTTCTCCCCTTTGTTCTCATGTTAATCAGAACTTTACATTATCTAATGTTTCTAAAAGCATAATTATTTTGGAAGAAATTTGGGGCTGGCTCTGCACAAAATGTTTGGAGCTAACTGCCAGGTCTGGATTCAGTACACATGGAGACAGGTCAGCTATTTGTTTTACAATGAGCGATGTCTGAATCAAGTAGGAAGAAAATGGCAATATAAAGACTGCTGGCACTTTTGTTGTAACTTGCTATTGAGGCATGAAGTACTCATTGCCAAGTGGCACCTGCAGCTGAAGAGGGGCTTGTGGTGAGTGCTTGAATGAGAGTTGGAAGTAGGAAATAATATAGTCTGTAAGTGATTGCTCCAAAATGTCTGTAAATAAATTTATTCATTTATCTCTAATTCAGTTAAATACTAAAGTATTTATCCATAGGAGGGAACAACAGTCTTCTTTGGAGCAAAGTTAGAGCACTCTCAAAGATTTCAGTGTAACACTATGATTTTTCATAATAATCAGGACCCTATGTGTAGTGGAGCCACATCCTTCTTCGCCCCTCCCTGGGATGGGATCTTTTCACAGAAGCCTGACAATTAACAGGAAGAATGTCTTTTCAAAATACTAAAAGCCAATATAGACCTCACTGTGATGTTTTTGATATAGATGATTACCTTAAGTCTTGCCCTTGAGATGAGCTGACTTCCTGAAAGGGTGTTATCAGGATCTTTCTTAACCACTGGCAGGATAAAGTCTGAAGAGGAGTTGAACAAATTAGTAGCTTCTGGAAACTCCTAGCTTGACATGTCACATAATTGATGATATGAACTGGAGAGTACTGGATGTGTCTATGTATACAGAATTCACTACAATAGTCATGTTGCCCTATTTCATAAGAGAGCCTGTCTTAAGGATTTAAGGCTGCGATATGAGACTAACAAGAATGATCCCAAAATATCTGTGCAAGGATGCTCTCTATTTCAAATTGAGGATGATTTTTCGGAGTTTGGGTAAGCACAGGTTTTTCCTGTAATGGTCCAATGACCTTTTCTGGATATCATATTTTTTGAGGGATGTATTTTAATTGTAGGATTATGTAGGGCATTAAGTACAACACTGTGTAGCACTAGACATTTTCAGGAGAACTGAACTACAATTCAAAGACAAGATCAGGGACTGTTTAAAACATTTTTCTCACAAGAAAAAGTATGTAAGAATCTGTCAGGATCATCTGTGAGCCAACATACAGATGAAACCTGACATGAAATACCAAGTATCATAATGTACTTGCTGGGAAAACGTGAAAACAAAACACAGCTCTTCCAGGAAAAAAAAAAAAAAAAAAAAAAAAAGAATTTGTGACTGAGACAAAGCTTCTCT
>JAOTQP010001286.1:72907153-72925699 GCA_026413545.1 Cichladusa arquata | reverse complement strand
TCCAGGAAAAAAAAAAAAAAAAAAAAAAAAGAATTTGTGACTGAGACAAAGCACCTCTGCTTTTTGACTTACCAGAAATGCAGGAAGACCTTGACAGACTTCTGATAGTGAATTAATTTGAGTTTGGATTCAAAGGTTAGAGTGTAATAACACTTTGATTGCTACCATCCTGATTCTTTACAGGAAAAATGTATTCTACACTATTCACAGTTTCAACCTTGTCATTACTGCATAATGATAGGCAGAGGCTTTTCATGTTATGAGTCACTTTACTTTATGATGCCACCATAGTAGAAGAATTTTCGGGAAAATATTTTTTTTTGTTTTAACTTCTGATAGTTTGAGAAACAAAGTCATTAGCTGATGTGGGGATGAAAGAAATAAAACAATTCATCTTCCTTACCTCTTGTCCCTAAAGAACATAACTTCAGAGATCCTTGATGTTGCTCAAAGTTGACAGAAAATCAAAAGCACTCTTCTGAATATGGTCAGATTTTCTTCACATTTTTGAGTCATGTCATGAGCTTTTATTTCCGGCCGCACTAATTCTTTTTCATTATTATTTTTCTTGTTTTAGATATGTGAGAAGTATTTCATAGTGTGAACTGAAATATAAATGGTTAAAGCCATTGAGATGTCTTTGGGAAGGATACATTGGAGTTTGAAGAGGATTGTTACTGAAGAGGATTTTTAAAAATTCTCTGGCATATGAGGAGTGATTATCATTACTGCAATGCCTTATTGCAGGAAATATAGACCTTCTCCTAGCACTATGTTAGCTCTCCAAGCAATTTCTAAGTCAATGCCAAAAGCAACTTTATTAGTGAGTGGAAAGCTAATGAGGAAGACACTTCTCGTTACATTTAATAGGAAATTTTTGGGAGTCCGCTTAAGAAACTAGTGCTTTTGTGTGCAAACGCCATGAACTTCCTTCCTTCCTTCCTTCCTTCCTTCCTTCCTTCCTTCCTTCCTTCCTTCCTTCCTTCCTTCCTAGGCTGTGGACTGTCAGCATATTTACACGAAGGAACTATCGGACAGTGGTATCAGATAAAATACAGCATTGGCAATGGAAGTAAGTTGCCACACAGTGGGATTTTGTGTATCTTGTACTCCATTGCACAGCTTGAGGGATGGACAGTTCTTTGGATAGACTACTAAATCATAGAAAACCCCCATGATATTTGATCCCCAGGCTTTTAAAACCACAGAAACCAGATGAATCAGTTCCTAGCCATGGAAGCTTTCTTTTTCAAAAGAAAAGGACTAATCAGTCAGATGATGCAGACCAAACAACTATTTATAGGAAGAGATTAGGGCTGTGATTCCCAGATTCAAGAAGTAATGCAGTTCAGATTGCATCCGTATCTGAAATAAAGGTGAAAATTCAGATATAACTCTTTTTTTAAAGTGTACATTTTTTTTTTAAATTTAGCCATTTTATTCAGTTTTATTTTGCAATGCTATTCTCTCTCTCTCTCTCCTTCTCCAAATATTTTGACTGATAAACCCATGTTATTAAGGCACTTAAGTATATGGTCAGAAGATTCAGCCCTCAACTGAACTGTGAAAGCATTTGGGGCTGTTCCTATATTGCTTCTAAGAACACACATGCACACACACGCAGACACACACACCAAAGAAAAACCACCAAAAATATGTATATAATTTAACTTTTGAACTATTAAAATGGAAGCAAAAGGCAATTGAATAATTGCATGGGAGTGTTTTTCAGTTCTTCATCTTTTTGTCCAAATGATTTTATACAACAGTCTTCTTTTTGTAAAGATAGAACATTTAGATGTTTTCAATGCTCCAAATATCAGATATAACCTAGCAATACTTAATGAATAAAATATTAAAAATATTAATTTCCCCTTATTTTTCAGAGTCCCCATCTAATTTTTAATAAATTTACAGCAACTGGAAAGTTCATTTTTCAGAGCCTTTACACTATTTACCTACTGAAAATCAAAAACGTATTAAAATTTTGTAGCACTTTGTCATTTTGAAATCAAGCTGGGTGAATAAGACTTGTTTCCCTTGGAATGTAATACAAATGCTACTGAACTAGATTATTTTTTCTCCTGAAATCTAGTTTAATGAAATTATTCCATTTTAATTTAATCTTAGTATTCTAGATATGTCTACTGTGACCCCACTGGTCTGTTTTGATATATGTACTCTGCTTCATGGTTATCCTAGGAGATTAAATTTCTGGTGAACAAAAGAATTTACCATTATATGTTGCAGATCAAATTGTATAAGTCATGGATTAAAACAAATAGACAAACAAAGAGTACTTTTTGTATCACAGCCACAATACACAAACTTTCCCTTTTTCTCATCTTTGCTTGCAATTCACCTTAGAAAACAATAATATAAAAGTAAAAAACTTTGATAAGCCTGTGTTGAGAACTTCGTCGCTCAGGTTATCTAAAATTCAGCAGAACAAACTCACAGCTTTCCTTCTACTGTGCTCTCCTCATCACAAGGTATTTTCTATAGTAGATATATTTTGCTACACACCCAAGTCTCCTACGCTCCCTTTTCTGAAATGGAATCTGCAGTTTAAGGGGGGTGAAGAGAGGGAGTGCAGGGATTTGTAAGAAACAATTGAAGTGAAAAAAATAATTTAATTGCCTGTGAATGAAAAGGTGAAAAAATATGCTCTTATTCAATCATTCATAGGTTGAGGGAAGACTAGAAAGTAATAGTTTTTATTTCTTAAACTTTCATGAGATACTCTAACACTTTTTGGGAGGCATAGGTGTGATACCTTTCTAAAAAAACAGAACAGCAATATATTAACTTAACAATACACTGTTTTAAATTAGTTCTGACATGGAAAAATAAGATTTTGAACATTTTCTTAGCACTATTTGCCCGAGGTATTATGTATTAATTAATTAAGCAATCAGGGAAAGGAGGTTTTGCTTACTTGACTATGCTTCAATCATTATTTACAATCACAGCTAAATACAAAAATAATTGCTGTTTTCAAGCTAAGTAAGCTGCATAGAAATATTTTCATGTACTAGTTTTACAGAAGATCCCTAAGCAGGTTTCTTAGGTAAGATATGGTTGCAGATGCCCTGAATTTTTAACATGGATAATTCAATATTGTAGCATTCAAAACTAAATATTTATTTTAACAGGATGGCTGTGATGAGAAATCCTGATTCAAATATGTGAATATAGGACAAATAGAGCAATGGAGGCTGCATAAAAGGAGGCCAGTAATGTCTGGGGGGGGGGGGTATCACCTTGGTAAGGAAGCAGATATAAGGGTATTCTGGAGTATTTGGAGGAATATTTATCTACATGCAGATGAGTTCTAAAGCACAGCTACATTATCAATCTTAATTAAGTCAATATTATAAAGCTGCTACATCCCTTGTTCTGCATGTCTTGACCTTTGTGGAAATCTACTGAGCAATGCTCATCCAACAGTTTTCATTAAGAACCATCTCACTCAAAATCATCTTATGGTCAAAAGAGCCAATGTAGAGCCAATAATTTATAGTTATTCAGTTGGTTTTTTAACAGTCCAATAGTCCAAATCATCTATTTAATACAGAAAAGACTAGGTAACAATACAGAGGGGTTTTGTTTCTTTGTTTCTTTATTGGTGTTGTGTTCAACCTGCCAGTGCACCTTTGTTTTTTTCTTGCTGGTCATTCACAGTACGCTGAGGAGAACCATGGAGAAGTACCACAAGTCCTTGCCAGAATGCATGTAATGTTCATAGTGGGGCATTCTTCCTTTCCTCTGCCAGTAAAAACAGAATCTCAGTATCATCACTTTCTTTCTACTCAGCTCGGAGGTCTATTTTGGTCTGTTATGGCAATTCACTTCTCTTTCTGACTGACCAGGGAAGCAGGACGAGCATCCAACAGTATTACATAGTCCTGGTTCAGGCTGGAGAGGCTTGAGTCACTTTTACTGGGATACAGAGCTCCAGATTTTTTATAGGGATAGTTACTTATCCCTTTTCATGTTTTTTGAAACTGAGAATCTTGAAGTCTAAGGCCACATTTTCCAAAGGTGATTTCTAATTTCTTGGGTTTTGGCTGGATGGTTTCAGTATAGTCAGAAAGTCTGGGATTTTTTTCCATGCTGCTGAGTTTTCCCAGCACAGATCACTATAAAGGGTGAATACTCAAGTCAAGGTGTGTCTACATGGGCATCAAACCTCTGGGTAAATTAATTGTATCAGGATACAATCCCTGTACTCAATGTCATATGTCAGATGGAAACATGCATTTGCTGATGCAAAGTATGGGAACTCTTACTCCAGAAGTGAATGCACGGATCTATATTTTCCACCTGTTGTAATTCATGACCTTAGTAAAGGGAATAGAATTTCAAGGAAAAAAAAAATCATCTGAGCGAATAGAAATTCTTTTCAGAAGAGTAATTGTTTAGTTGTTTGGGGGCTTTTAGAAGTGGATTATGGTGTGTTTAGATTTTACACAAGAAAACTTTCTTTGTGACATCTGCTGTCAATTTTGACTCTGAATGAAATCTCTGAAAGGAAATAATGCATTGCCTTGAGAGTACTACCTGAAATGTGCAAGTGAGCACTTAAGATCCATTTAGCAAGTGAAAAAGATGCAGTATAACCTTCTCAATTTTTTAATTTCAGCTTTCTTTTATTGGGAGACTTTCAGAATGCATTGGCAAATTAACTGGTTGAACTAGCATGACAATAAGAAAAGCAAAACATAAAAGGCAGATTTTTTCATTGTTTAGTCAGCCTTTACATGAATTTAATCTCTGTTACTGGCAACTGAATGCTCTCATTCATTTTTGCTCTCCTATTTCATTATACAGCTTCATCTGAGAGGTCCATTATTAGAATTCACTTACTAAACATGGCATAAAGAGAGGAAGATGAAGTTTAAGTGGAAGTCTAGGTCAAGGATAATAAATATTTATTAACAAAAAATGTTGTCATACTGGTGAGGTGCTGACTTGTCTTCAGGAAAAAAAATTCTGGAAACAGCAATTCTTTGCAGAGAGACTCCCAGGAGGATTCAGTAGTCGCTTTAGCTAAACTTTACAACAGCTGTTAGATGTCCTCAGCATCCTTTCTTAAGGCTACACTTGACAACCCTTTCCATGAAGATGTTTTTACTAGTATCCAATCCAGCTTGAGGCCATTTTCTCTTGTTCTATCACTTGTTGCCTGGGAGAAGAGATTTACACCTTACCTGGCTACAACCTCTTTTTCAGGCAGAGTGTGATAAAGTCTCCCCTGAGCCTCATTTTCTCCACCTCAGTTCCCTCAACTGCTCCTCATAGGACTTGTGCTCCAGATCTCTGCCCCGCTCCATTGCCCTTCTCCGGACATGCTCCAGATGCTCAGTGTGTTTCTTGGAGTGAGGAGCCCAAAACACTGCTTGAATTACAGCCTCACCTGAGCCGAGTGCAGGGCAACAATCAGTGCCCTCATCCTGCTGGCCACACTATTGCTGATACAGGCCAGGATGCCATGGGCTTTCTTGGGCACCTGGGCACATGCTAGATCATGTTCAGCTGGCGGTCTACCAGCACATCTTCTACCAGGCAGCTTGCCAGCTACTCTTTTTCAAGCTTGTAGTACCACATGGGATTTTTGCAACCCAAGTGCAGGATCTGGCACTTTGCTCAACCTTACACAACATGACTTGAGCCATCAATCCAGGGTGTCCTGATCCCTCTGCAGAGCCTTCCTACCCTCCAGTAGATCAACATTCCCACCTAACTTGATGTCCTCTGCAAACTGGCTGAGTGTGCATTCGATCTTTCCTGTCCAGGCCATCAAAGGTGTTAAGCAGGACTGGCCTCAGTTCCTTAGGGAATCCCACCAGATGCCAGCTGGATATAATTCCATTCACTACCACTCTCTGGGCTTGGCAATCCAGCTATTTTTTTGCCCAGTCAAGAGTACACCCATCCACACCATGGGAAGTCAGTTTCTCCAGAAGAATGCTGTGTGAAATAGTGTCAAAAGCTTTACTAATGTCCAGGCTGACAACAGCCACTGCCATTCCTTCATCCTCTGGGCAGATCACCTTGTCGTAGAAGGAGATCAGCTTGGTCAAGCAGGACCTTCCTTTCCTAAACCCATGCTGGCTGGGCCTGAACACCTGATTGTCCTGTACATATTGCATGATGGCACTCAAGATGATCTGCTCCATGACCTCCCCTAGCACTGAGATCAGACTGCAGGTCTGTAGTTCCCTAGATTTTACTTCTGGCCACTGTAGATGGACATCACATTTGCTCACCCCCTGACAACTGGAATTTTGCCAGTCCCCTAAGTACTCTCAGGTGAATCCATCCAGCTCCATGGACTTGGTTTAAAGTGTTTAGCAGGTTGCTGACCATTCCCTCCTGGATGATGGGGGTTTCACGCTGCTTCCAGCTCAGGTGACTGGATACCTTAAAGACAATTGCTCTGACTCAAAGACTGAGACAAAGAAGGCATTAACTACCTCAAGCCTTTCCCTCACCCCTTGTAATTATATTTCTCTCAACACTGAATAAATGATGGAGATTTTCCTTCACCCTATTGCTGATGTATTTGTATAAAAATTTCTTGTCTTTTACAGCAGTGGCCAGATTAAATTCCTGCTTGTCTTTGGCCCTTCTACTTTCCTCCCCTATAACCTCACAATATCCTTGTACTCTGACTCACTTGTCTGCCCCTTCTTCCAGAAGTGACACACTCTTTTTCTCACTGAGTCCCGGACAAAGCTGGAAGTTCAGCCATGGGGATGGCCTGCTCCTGTACCTTTAAGATTTCCATTTTAAAGCACCTGACAACTGGGCAAGCTGCTCTCCCAAAGTTGCAGGCAGTTTTTGGGTGGTTTTACTTTGAATTTATTAATCAAATTATCTTTTTAATCTTTTTCTATTGCAAAATTTGGGACAGTTTTTTTTTGCTTTCTTTTAAAGTTTTCACCCTGTGCGGCAGTACTGAAGTAAAATCAGTGGTTAAATCAGGTATCAAAATAACTGTATAATAACTGTATCCTTTAGGAGTTATCAGTTGCCTAACACAGGCCGTTACATTGGGTTTGTAGTGTAGCTGAAAAATAAGGACAAATCTCTAAATAATTCTTTAATGTCAGGAATAAATTAGACAGAGTATGTGAAGGGAAAATAAATCTACACTATTCTGAGCTAGAAGTCTTGGTGAAGCTGTTCTACATTAGGGGCCTGATTCTCACTGCTCCACCATAGCATCATGAATGTGAGCTAAATATCAGCTGGCATCCTGCATTTGAGTACTCTGCAAAAAGGTTGTTTGGTGCAATCCCAGGGATACAGACAGCAGTCAGTGCATAAACAGTAAGCTGTGTGGGTTGTAGGCTTCCCTGTTGCTGAGGAGATGAAGATTCTGTTTCTCCTTCAGCAATGGACAAGTCTGAAGGACTTACAGAAGGAGGCAGCTCAGCAGAGACTTTCATAACACTAAGTCTCAGCAGATGTCAGAAGACAGCAAGTCATCAGTTCCAAAGTGAAGAATCAAAAGATATTTAAGAAACATCCAGTATGGGTCATACCTTTATGCTTTGCTACTCAAAGGGAAAAATTAGAGATGCCAAGGATGTGGATTGTTCAAGTGTAATTACAGAGGATAAATAAATAAATAAATTTGTTTATTTTGTCGCAGATTTTTTATTAAGTTTATTTTTCTGGAAAAAAACCTAAACATTCATAGAGGTGAAAGAAGTCCTTCCTTTAATTTTAACTTTCCAGCAGGGAGAAGAAGTGATAAGAGAAGGTGAAAATTAGAGTTGTAAGAAGTCTTTATTTACACTAGTAAGACTAAGTAAAATAGGAATAGTCTGTCTAGTCCTGTTCACAAACTTAACCTAGACCTTAGTTTCTCAGACTTGTTAGCACATTTCTTTAATTACAATATGCTTGCATTTTGCAGTAGGAAACATATAACTTGTTCTTTTTTCAGAGGCTTAAAGAGATTAAAGTTTGATTCTATAACTATTTTGATATCTAATATCATCTTTCATAATTTTCTCTTGAATCTTAATGTAAATACTTCTACAGCTTTGTAGCAATTATTCCAAACATAATTTTCAAGATAGAAAATCAAATACATGCAAGTGATTAATTAAAATAGGAAAATGATGGCTTGACTTGTTTAAGATCAGAAGCAAATAGCAACTTTCTTCCTCTGGAGATTAGTCCAAATATCACTGCTAAAGTATGTCTCAGCAGCTCAAACATGCATTTTTAATCACTACTTTTCTTTATACGCATTACAAAATTAGAAATAGCCCATTAGAAAATTAGTGGCTGTTTATAGACTTGGAATCTTTGGATTTGTTTCTGTTTGTGACATATTTTTTATGAGCAATAAGCTATATGTTCTTTGCTAAATTATCTCCCATGCATGCGACATACTAAAACTTGAAAGTGCCTGACAGAGTTCCATACTTGCTGCCTTCAGCATTTTCTTCCTCTTTTGAAGATGTAGTCTTTTCTTAAGTCCCTTCCTTGCAGTTTTTTCAAATCAGGAGGAATAGATGTGATGTGGATTATATAACTTAGGAATTCATTTTGATGAATTCCCATCAGCAGTCTTCAAAACCTCTTTTCATTTACTATTCCAAGTGTTTATAAATACTCTAAAATTATCATTTGTTTCCCAAGTCACTGGCAGTGATCTTTGTGATATTTCTTTTTCAACATTTCAACTTCCAATATAGCTGATTTATGTTCTTTTTTAAAATCTTCCCTTTGGCACCAGTGATAGGGCAATTGTATTTTGCAAAGAAGTACGTGTAGAAAATTATAATAGACTCTCTTTCCTAGTGACATTGTAAGCTATCTGACACTCCAGTCTACAGCTATTTATTGTTGCAGTTTTTCTAGGGGTTGAGGTTTTATTGTTTGTTTAGTTTTGTGTTTGCTTTTGGGTTTTTTTTAAGGGGGGATGTTTTGTGGCTTGATTTCTTTTCTTGTTTTTGAGGAAAAAACGTATCTATTTCCTACATCATGTTCAGTGTCTCATTTTATTAAATGAACAGCTATTAATATGAGTTATATAAGTGATTTTTTTTTCTCTTACTCTGACACATGGAATTTTTTTAAGGTAGAAGTCATAAGGCCCATAAAGTAGAAAGAGCTATAAGTAAGTAAACAGACACATGTATTTCCCTTCTTCTTAAGAATGGAACTAACATAACTAATAGCATAAAATTATTGTTTAGCCAGTGAGTAAAATTGACAGAAATTAACAGAAAAAGTTAATTAAAAAGCATTATAATCCATTATAGAATTCTGAATGTTGACAAGCTGTGATTAAAACTCAAGTCAATCTATAGATTATGTTAGCCAAGCAACTCAATTCACTGACAGAAAATTTTAAAATCCCCTTGGAAAGGTGCATGTTATGAAGCCCAGTGTTGATCTTTAAAAAATTCCAAGCCAATTAAAAGGCTAGAGTGGTTCCAGGCTATCCAGGCTTTTATTATTAAGCAGGTAGGTAAGTTATCTTTTACAGATGTGTTTCAATTATTCTATGTATAGATGTATATGTATCATACAGTGCAATTTTCACCCTGCACTCCTCTTCCCCCGTTCTATCTTTAGATATTCATTTACTACTGCATAGCTTTGCTTCTAATATTTATTTCAAGAAGAAAGGAAATCTACTTCTCTGATGGTTTTCTAAACCTTATAGTGTCACAGATGATAAAGGATTTTCATTCCCTTTGCTTGGCCACCACTTACCCTACTCTTTCTTCAGTTGTGTTGTTGCTGTCTGGTTTTACTTGAATAAATGATTCATTAAAATCAAAGTAGTTTCTCTTGAGGTTGTTAAATTCCCTAGAAATAGCCTCCTGGAAATTGCTTGCTAATGCAGAGAACACTTGAAGGTTTCCAGTCTTCTAGCCCTTAAGCCATTGCCTTATACAGTACCTGAATAAGATATGTTATACATCAGCTTTGAATTATTATAAATGCTAAAATTTTTTATGACATCAGAGAGGGAAAAAGGTCAGAGCTATTATTACTTAGCTTTAAATAATTTCTGTGTGATTGTGGCAGCCCAGACTATGAGAAAGGACTGTAATGCATTGTTTAGTGTGCAAAAACATTGCTGCCTTGCAGTCAGCTTTGTTGATGTGGTGGGTTGACCTTGGCGATCAGCAAGATCCCACCCAACAGCTCTCTCAGTCCCCCTCCTCAACCAGACAGAGGACTGAAAAGGTGATATGCCAAGATAAAGACAGGAAACTCATCATTTACCATCACTGATTAAAAAAGACTCGTTTTGGAAAAAAAAAAAAAAAATATATTATTACCCATTAAAATAGATCTGGATCGCGTGAAACAAAGACCAAAAAATCCCACCTTGGCCCACTGTACTCCTATCTTCCCAAACGCAACTTCACTCGTACATTTCTGGCTCCTCTATCTCCTGCCCTCCAGTGAGCAGCGCAGCGGGGTGGGAAACTGGAGATTGCGGTCCGTCCACAGCAGCTCCTCTCTGCTATTTCTTCCTTCTCACGCTTTTCCCTGCTCCATCCCGGAGCATTCCCGGTGCCCGCAGTGAAGCCGTGTCCCCTGGGGTGTCTCGGTGTGTCAGGCCCGTCCCTGCCGGGTCTCTCCTGCCCCGTCCCTGCTCCCGCTGTCCCCTCGGGGCTCGCTGCGCTGTTTCTCGCTCGGTTCCCCTGGCTCAGCCCTGGCTGCCGGGCAGCGTTTTGCCCTCCCTTGCCCAGGCTTTCCCCGGGGCTCAGGGGCTCAGCCCTGCCCTGCGCTGGGGCCGCTGCAGCCGCTGGCACCGCCCGGGGCCGGGCCGGGCAGAGCCGGTACTGACCCGGTACTGACCCGGTACTGCCCCGGTACTGACCCGGTACAGCCCCGGTACTGACCCGGTACTGCCCCGGTACTGCCCCGGTACTGCCCCGGTACTGCCCCGGTACTGCCCCGGTACTGACCCGGTACAGCCCCGGTACTGCCCTGGTACTGCCCCGGTACTGCCCCGGTACTGACCCGGTACAGCCCCGGTACTGACCCGGTACTGCCCCGGTACTGACCCGGTACAGCCCCGGTACTGACCCGATACTGCCCCGGTACTGCCCCAGTACTACCCCGGTACTGCCCCGGTACTGCCCCGGTACAGCCCCGGCACTGACCCGATACTGCCCCGGTACTGACTCGGTACAGCCCCGGTACTGACCCGGTACTGACCCGGTACTGCCCTGGTACTGACCCGGTACTGCCCCGGTACTGCTCCAGCACTGCCCCGGTACTGACACGGTACAGCCCCGGTACTGCCCCGGCACTGCCCCGGTACTGCCCTGGTACTGACCCGGTACTGACCCGGTACTGACCCAGTACTGCCCCGGTACTGCCCCGGTACTGACCCGGTACAGCCCTGGCACCAGCACCTCACCATAGACTACACTGAAAAGTAATTTAAAAATTCCGGTCATTGTATGTTAGTCATCTTCTATTAAAGATTCGGTGTTATGAGACCTGCTTTGTAAAATGTTTACTGTAACCTTTTCCGCATTTTATATAAAACCCATTACAAAGGTGTTTGTAAACAAAGTATCTTTGAAATACCTAAAATTCTTCACTTTTCACTTCCCTAGTACCAAGAGTTTCTATGTAGCTTACTGTGGGCTGTATGTTTATTTGTATGGATATCTGTTAAATTGTAATTTAAGAATTGTTGCAAACTAGTTCCAAAGTTGGTTTGTGATGATGGTTGTTTAGAGAGCTTGTTAGAGGTACTGAAGTAATAGATGAATTTTCAACAAGCTGCCCACAAATAAAAGGGTATTGCATTTACTGTAAGGTCAGAGAACATTGATTTAAACTCCTAGCAATATATTTTGTACCTGATACTGGCACCAAAAAGCAGCGAGTCCCTAAACTCGTCAAAAACTGACATTCAGTGACACTTGGGGTTTTTTTTAATGCTGTCCAGTACTAAAATAGTCTCTTAAAACACTTGAAAATAATCGTTACACTATATAAATTCCTTTGTGTTTGGACACTCAACTATAAAAAAGAAACACTTCTTAAATAGCTCTTGAAGGTATTGAAAATGCTAAAAATTACACAGGAGCAGTGTTCCTGACATATTTCAGGATATCTTGTGCCTAATGTAGGAGCTACATTCCTACAAATTCACCTCTGCTTTGTCTGCCTCCAAGGAGAATACTTAATTTCCTCTTTCTTTCCACAAGTCTTCTGTAAATGTGATAAGCACAGGAATTTTGCTTTGGTGAAAAGGTTTAGTAAGAAACAAGCTTTAAAACACAGTTTGAAAATGTGCTGGCTGTGAAACCACTCAGAAAATGACTGCAGACAGTGCTCCTGTCAAATTATGATAACACTAAGATTGCAAGAAATCTGTAATGCTTCTGAAGAACAAATTGGAAGTGTGGGATCTGCACGCAGACCAGAGCCAGTGTTAATTTTTTTTGCCATCACTAGCATTATCTCCCTAATTCCCCAGTACCCTGGCAGGAAGGGTCTGGGGTTTGTGGGACCTGGGCCCTGTAAGGCTGGCACTGGCTGTCCTGGCTCTTGGGGGTGAGCGGGGCTGTGCAGTACCAGGTGTGATGCTGCTGTGACAGTGGTGGTCATTGCTGCATGATCCACTGAGCCCAGGTTTTCCCAGAGGCTGGAGGTGACCAGCAGGCACTAGCCATGCTGCCCATGGTACCTGGAGAAGGCTGCAAAAAGTTTCTAAGGAAAGGTATGAAAATAAACCTACACAGGCATAGGGCTGAGGAGGAGGAAATCCCTTTTATAGATAGTAAACATAATATCTTAACTGGGAGAGACCTGAGGAGGGTGGTGCCTTTTCACAACTACCTCCACTTTTGTTGCTTGGGACTGGAATGCTCTGCTTTAAGAGGCAGAGGAGCCCTGAAGGGTGAGAAAAGCACCAAAACAGAGTGGTAGAGACACAGCTGCTTTTCTGAAGAAAAAAAAAATTAATTGTATCACTGAGGCTATATTGTGGTAATTTGAACTAGTTGTGTTGTACATAGACTAATAATTTCTGTTATTGGTCTCTTAAAAGGTGTACTAGACTATCAATTCTTAGCTTCATAGCATTCATTACATGCAGCATCCCATCACGAGACTCTTCCTTGAAAGTTGCTTGGATTTCTTTGAGACCTGCTCTTTTACATATTGTGAAATGAGATAGCATAAAATTTGGATTGAACATTTTCTTTGCAATGTGCTTATCTCATGCTCGTAGAATTGGGAGCTGTGTGAGCTGGAGAGAAGGTTTCAACTTCAGAGCCTGCATCAAAAAATTCAAATTAAAATGTCTTGTAAATGTATGTTTAGAAGACTTGGTAGGTGTGCAAAACTAGATAAACAATGAGTAATGTTTTGTGATGATTAACTCATTAATTTGGGAAAATAATAGAAAACTCTTAAAGCATGCAAGGCATTTTTTAAGATATATATGGAGTCCTACATATAGTGATTTTTATCTATGTTTTAGAGAATTAGCGTCAGGGCATCTTCTCTCCTGCTGCTTAGTACAGATACCTGTCTACTAGCAGAATTTTATTGTGGCTCTTGTCTTGGCGTATTCTGACAAATGTAAGCATTGAATGACCAACTTTACCTGCCATATTGAGTTTCCTTAAATTATTTCTTTATTTTGTTTCTGGAAATTAGCATGCCTCATGGAGCCACCAAAATCTCATAAACACCTATTTACATATGCTGTTTTGATCTGCCCCTATCTGAAACTTTGGTGTTGTTAACACTCTTCACTATTGATTTTTTAGGAGACTGGAACTGAGAACTGAGGGAGCATAGGTATGTGTGTGTTGATTGGGAAAAGAGAGTTGAGAGGGATGGAGATAATACAAGTACTTTCTTAGCAATTTCTCTGTTTGCCTCTTTGTGCACTGTTCCAATGTTCCCATGCTGATATTTACCCTGTTTAGATTTAGCTTATTCACTCTCTTACACCAATGGAAACTTTTTTTCCCAATTACTTTGTTCATTTATTCAAACTTGATTATGAATATATTGAACACCTTAGCATTTCTCCCATTGATGTAATAGGTTGGACTGAGTGTGGATTCAAGCACACCGTGCTGCCACCCCTCTTTTAGGTCACTGTGTTCATAAATCTTCAGATAGAATATCCCAGGCTAGGAGGGACTGATAAGGGTCAAGTCCAGTTCCCCGCTCCTTGCAGAACTACTTTAACTAAACTGCATGACTAAGAGAATATATATTTTCTTAGTCAGCCTGATTTTATCCCTTTTCCCTTCAAAACTAGTTTAAAGCTCTTTCAGTGAGCTCTGCTAACCCTTATGTTAAGATCTTTTTCCCTCTTTGAGAATGGTGAAGCCCATCTGTTGCCCATAGGCCTGGTGTTATACAGTCTGAACTGTCATTAAAAAATCTCAAAATTCTGCCAGTGACACCAGCAAGGTATTGATTCCCTGGCTCTTCCTGTTTCTTCCTTCATCATTCGCTGCAACTGGAAGGGTAGAGGAGAACACTCTTCCTCGTTCCTTAATCCATCATGACTAGGCTCTGAAGCCTTTCTTGATTGCCCTTGGACTTATTATGGCAACCCATCACTTCCTGCATGAAAAAACAATAATGAATAATAATGCGAGGGCAGTGCCATGGTAGAAAATTGTTTCATCACTTTTTTAATCCATGTCCCCGAGAGGCAGCAGACTTGTTTGAGAAGTGGATCCAGTCAGGTCTTCGGGCCTTCGGTGCCGCTAAGGAAAGAGTCTCCTATGACAATGACTTGTCTTTTTTTCCTTATGGAAGTGATTTTGAAACAGGATACAGGCCAAAGTAATCAGAGCAACTACTCCAACCTAAATGGACTATCATCTTCGTCATCATTCAAGTCCACTTGCGGAGCCTCATACTTACTATGCAATTGCATTTGGGAAGGTGGTGTAGCCACAGAGGAGATGTGTATTCTGCAAGGGGCAGGAGCTTATTGCTGTTGCCCCCTATTCCTTAAGCCACCATGTCCAGCTAAGGGGAGAGAGAATTGGGAATCCTCCATATCATACATCCTGTGTCCCTGCTGGGCTTGTCCCAGGGAAGGTAGAGTGTGATTCCAGTAGTCTGTCTCTTGAACCCCTCAAACTACTCACCTTCTCCTGGAGCTCTAATGACGGAAGTTCCTCTGCCTGGGCATTACTCCCATAGGGATGCTTGCTGCTGCTCTGAGGTAATGGCACAAGAACAAGGCACACCCCACAGATAGTACCATGTGCCACCATGTCTCTAAGAAGGTGTGTCTGGGCATCTGCATCACTTGTGTGAGCAGAGCTCAGAAGGACTTTTTATGGAGGGTTGGCTTTGCCCACTGCTGCTCCTGGCCCTTGTTAATGAGCTGTTTGGTCAAGCATTTCTCTGTTCATCACTAGCAGTAGGTTATCTAAAGAGGTTTTATTGCATGCATTTGTCTGGATTGGAAGTCTGTCTCCAGAGTCCACAACATTTCTGAGTTGCCATTAGGTGTGATGGTGATGACTTGACCCGATGTTTCCCCACTAGCGTCCGCATTTATTTAAATTATTTTATACCATAAGCTGGTTTTGCTTTTCTTCTTTCATCTTTTAGCTACTAATGATCCCATCTTAGTCACTTTCGCTTCTGTCTGGAGTTTTAACTTACTTGTCTACAAACATTTTGACATTTTTTTTCTCACTATTTAAAATTTTAATGAAACCTGAGCTAGGGTCATGCAGTTTAACATCAGAGCTTTTTCCTTGATAACACAAGTAGCTAAACCTCTGTGGGCAGCAGAAAGTTTTAAGCAAGGATCTGAAGAGAAAGTTTCACCTCCAGGTCTCAAGGACCATGGTAACCTTTGAAAGAATGTGCTTGGCAATAGGGTCTGGAATGAGGCTGAGCCTCTGTTTGCTTCTCTGTGTAAAGGGAATTAGCCACCATCAGAGTAAAGGATCTTCTTAGTAGCAACAATCCAGTTGGTAATGATAGATTCTGAATGGTTGCTTCTACCTACTGAAAAAGACTCCAAACTTCTATTTAAAAAAAAAAAAAAACCAACCAAACAAAAAAAAACCCTTTCAAAATGAATTGGGAAATGAGGTGAAATGGCATTCCTTCAAAGGATTGTCTGCTTATATTAGTAACATGAATTAATTCTCAAGGCAGAAAAATATTCTTTCAATTATTTCTGTATATAACATTGAAATGTGTGACTTCAGACAACTGAATATAATCTAATGCAATTAAGACTACTGTGATAAAATTGTTAAAGATATTTGTGTGTTTAGAATTAGTGGTTCAGTTCCTATGTTAGGAAATATTTAAATTACTAACAGACTTGGCATTGGTAGAACTGACAGTAGAAAGCTGGTAAGTACCTACAAATTATGCCAGGTGATAATTTCTTTGGAAAGTTCCACTCAGGAATGAATTTTGGCTTGTGCGACAAAACCACCTTTTCCCAAATTGGTTCTTCTCTTGCTTAACTGAAAAGAATAATTTGGAAGGAAATGTTTAAAAAATTCAGATGATGTATTTTTACTAATTTTAAAGGCCTTGTATTTCACTTCAGCATAGTAAGTGATCTCTGTTTCATGGTTATAACACTGAGAATGGTAACTTTTCCACTGTCAACTTAATTTAAAAGCAATTTCTCAAGTAGGTTAATGTGTAATATTTTCTTCTATAAATGAATAGTTTTCCTCTCCTCCGAATTTGTTTTTTGCTAGTGTGCAAGTTATTTCCCCCTCACTTTTTTAAAACTGCCTTTTTATCTAAAGCATAATTTTCAAACTTCTTGTTTCAGAAGATCAAAATGAATTATTATGATGAGAGATTAATGGAAATGAAATTACAATATTAAAGCATTTCTTAAATCTCACTAATTTTGCCCCCTTAATGAGTTATGTGTTCTTATTCGTCCATTGTTGGAAGCAGTAAACAAAATATTTTTTTAAATCTGGTATATGATGGTACTTCAGGATGCATTAATCTCTCATGTGTTTTACACTTTGACGCCATGTCTTCTGCTCCCCCAAAAGTATTCCTTTTTCCTCAAACTATTTTTTCTCAAGATCAGATGTAGTTTATTCACATCCTAGCAGGCACAACATCCTTTAAAAACAGTTCAACTAATAACACCCCATTTCCTATGAGTATGTACTCTATATAATCTAGGGTTTCTTGCCTCACTCCTCTTCCTTGAATCCTAGCTGTTCCTCAAACTTGTAACATCTACCATCAGACAGAGGACAAGAAGGGTTTTGCCACTATACATCAGCATGTTCTAATGGACAATATCTGTTGACAAACAATGTCAGTGCTGCATTCTTCTTGCATCTCCCACTGTAGAGCTCTGTCTCTACAAAGCCTGTGGGAATTTGATTCTCATTTGTGGTCTTTATTGCTTTGTCAAGGCTGGATGAAATAGCCCCATTGGTCAAAAGTTTACTAAGATTGTGCTGAGTAGGTGTAACAAACTGAAGCAGGAATAGGGAAACAATCTAAGGAAACCTTAGAAAATGCTGCAATTTATTTTGTTTATCCGAACTCATCCAATAATGTGGAATAAGCAATGAAATTCCTGACATATCTCCAACAGTTTAATAGAAGACACTATTTTCCCTGTCACATTTACTATTAACCATGTATTAGGTTCCAGTTCAAGAGCTCTTATAATTTAATTTTGACAAATTGGTATCTTGCTTATTGTTGAACTATTTTTCTTATCACCTTGTGGTTAACAAAGGCCCTTTTTTGGGCCATTTCATCACATTTTCTTCCTAAACTATCGCTTCATCTTATATACAATGATTGGCTCTGCTTTAGTACCTTTTAAAATGAGTACTAAACACAAGCCATAGATCTTACTGGTTCGCATATAAACAAGTATATTGCTCAGCATTGCAGAGCATGATTGAACAAGTCTGTGATAATTCTTGGTGTGCACAAAGACACTTCAAGGGCTGTCATTTTTGTGATCACTTAAATGAAAAAATCCTTATCTGTGCAGATGGTTTTTCCTATGTACATTTTAGTGGCTTGACTAATTTCCTTTGGAGTATAAATTGCATATGTTGTAGATAAAAAAGGCTGATTTTCATGTGTAATGATTGCATTTTAAAGGAATAGTAGTATCAATCTTAATGTTTTCTTGAGCAATAGCTACTTTTAAAAGTTCAATATGTTTTTAACTACTTGATCAAATGATGAGTCAGATCTTAGTTTAGAATTATCTTGCCTTGATATAACTTGGATAACAAAGTGTTTGTGAGTGAAGTGAGCTAAAAAAGTATTAGCATCTCTATAAAATTCCACACAATTTCAGAACTATCTATATGATCAGCGATTTTTTATGCTGTTTAAAATAGCCAAAATGGGAACTAATAGACAGGGCAGAAAATCTAGTTTGATTATTCAGATCAAATGTACTGTATGTTGCAAGAATATCAAATTGTCAGAAAATAGTCCTTTGAATTACTGCAGATGCAGATGTCTCCTCATTTCTTCATTCTTAGACTATTCTCATCAGTTCTAGCTTCA
>JAOTQP010001286.1:72882998-72894281 GCA_026413545.1 Cichladusa arquata | reverse complement strand
CAAATATGTATGTTCGTAAATCAAGGGATCTTACTTTTACAGCCTTCCAGAGCTCTGACCAGCTGTGTTACAATGGAAGAGTTAAGACCAACTGAATTTCAATCCAACAAGAAGGCCCTCTTTTCTGGGTTACAGCTGAGTCTGAAGCAGAATCTACATTACTGACAGGTTTGCCCTTCCATTTGGCAAGAACAAAAGTCTTCCTCTGGCATAGGAGAACAGGTAGGAGATGCTGATGGTAATCCTCTATATTCACAGGATTGTCATGAAAAGGATAAATGTTCTGTCACCTTTAGAAAACACCAGCTGCTGTAATAACCACTGCTTTTCATGACTGTTTCTTCTTCATGACTCTTTTCTTCTTCCAGTCCCTGTCATCATCTTTGAGGCATTTAAATAGGTTCATTCTTCCTACTGTACACTTTTAAGAGTCTTTTAGGGATGTTTGTTTGTTTGTTTTTCTTGGGTTTATTTTTCATTTTCTTCCTCTCTGTCACATTTCCTTTTAAGGAAGGAAGGGTCTTGTTCTATAATTATCAGTGTTATCTCTTTTAGAATCAAAATGTATTTTCAGAAGGTGCTTATACGTTGTTTATTGAAACCTTCACCCTCAAGGTTGCTAAAGTATATGCATTGCAGTGAGAAATTCCAAATTCCTTTACCTTGGAGATATTTTACTTCATGCTGGTGTAATATTTTTTTTTTTTTTTTTTTTTTTTTTAACAACTTTTGGTACTTGTAATCTTGAGGTGCAACTTTCATGAAACTTCATCTTTGGTTTTAACCGGAGAAAATCCAAAGCCTCACAAAGTGGTTTGAGCTCTTTAAAGGACACCTTGTTATTAAATTAATTGACTATGTTCATAACTGAGGAGGTTTTAAATTGTAGCAGTTTTTTTGTCTTAGACATTTTAGTCCAAGCTTTCAAAATCTGATGCTTTTCATTAATTTGAAACAATTATACATGGAAATGTCCTCTGAATGCGTATCAGTAGTTTGCTAGTGCAAATTATTCTGTCTTAAGGGGGGAGCAGAAAGAGTGTGTATTTTTACTTCACCACAAATGAAATGGACCAAAGAGCAAAGATCACGTAGTGTGAGTTCAGAACAGTATAGGAGAAGAAAGTCAATGTGACTGTATTTTATGTTATGATGATCATAGCAAAAATAACATTGGGCAGATTACTGAATACTCTTGGGCTCTATGGAGCAAATTGAGAGTTTTAAAAGCTATAATAGATGAGTGAGACTTGTCTGGTTTCAATTACCAACAATTATTAGGATAGAAGAAAACAAACTGATTCCTCATTAGATTTGAAGCAATTTTTTTGTTTTGTCTCTTCTAGGCTATGGGATGTTTTTTCCTGATATCTGCCCTAGGGTTGTGAGGATTCTTCTATAAATGCACATGTTGCTGCTCCAAAGAAATCTTATCAATAAGAATAGTTGCGGAAACAACTCAGGAAGGCAAGAGAGGAGTTTTCTTGGAAGTGTACTCATCTGAATTTCATCTGATAAGATACCATATCTCACTATTCCAATGTCCAGAAAGAAGGAAATCTATGATACCCACATTTTCATTCACTGTTTGGAAGTTTCATATGCATTTTTGTTTACACAGCCTATCATTCCTAGTTGTCTTTAAAAATTCAGGACTAAGCTCTTTGGAAGTAAATGTAAAGCATTTGGAAGTAACTGTAAACATGGATATGTTAATATTTTCACAACTAAAAGAAAGCATAATATACCATGAAATTTTTGAATAGAATTTATTTAGACAATTTGGATCCCAGAGTTTCTACTCAGTTTTTCTTTGAAACAGCTGTGGTATGAATACTTCAGAATCATAATGCAAGTTTTAGAACTATTACAAAATTCTTCTAGGTTTTCTATTTAGTAACGGCATGGTTAAAAGTGGCTATAAAAATACTAAGAGTTCCAGATAGGAAAATCTGCCAGTCTTTAATTCAATCTGTTACAGGATGGAACAATTTTGTTCATAATTTTTCATTATTTAAAAAGAAGTCATCAAAAGGTGGAGGAAGATAAGACAGGTACTGGGCAGTCTTTGTGTACTCCTTATTTTAGCTAATAAATACTTGTGGCATCTATTAACATCAGGTAGATCTGGAGTGGTCTCTTTTGACTTAAATTGGTGCAGCTGAGAGTGACAGATTGTCATCAGAGTATTTGTTCATCTTGATATTTAGGCCAATGAACTTCAAAGAGAAAAAGGGTCATTAATTTTCTAGTTCTCAACAGTGTAAGTTTGAGTCTCTCCTTTCCTGTCAGAATGGAGTGCTCAGCTTTTTTTATTTTTTTCTTCTTATGGGGAAAATTCTATTTCTCTTCTTCCCAGTTTCCCTGATTAGCACAGAAGTAAAAATAAGCTTCATCCCTTTCTCTCAGAGACATACAAATGTGTCATAAAGAAGGAAGTCGCCCAAGAAAGAAAGCATAGAAACTGAAAGTGTCCATTTGCATACACTATGTAGGTCATAGCAAATCTCTTCTCAATGACTTTTATTGTATAAAACTGCACAAATCTTAAAGTAGGAAGAGAATTATTCAAGCCTTTTCCCAGTTGAATGTGAGCACGAGATGTGGTTCACTAGCTATCCAGGCAAGGAAGATCAGTTTATTTTGACACCTGCTGGAAACTTTGATGATATCTCAAAAATTATATTTGCAACATGGTTAGCTACATGTGCCTTTGTGAACTTGGAAGTGTGTATGTGTGTGGATTATTGCCATTCTGCCACTACATTAAGTCGATTGGATTTTAGACTGGATTGGATTGCATTTTATATGGGGCCAAGTAGTATACATTTACGTCAGCATACATCAATAAAAACGTTTGTAACAAAGATAGCTTCAAGTCTATTGCTTTGCACCTCATTTAAAAGCTAAACTTGGGTATTGTTAGACTTTGTTGACATCTAGTGGCCACTGGAGCACTAGCAAGCTGTTTTATTTTATATATACAGAAAGATAGTTTGAGGGTAGAGCAAAAATATTATGACACTCCATGGTTCTTATTTCTTTTTTTCCCAATCCATAATAGACTTGAAAGTACTTATTCTATTTTAGCACTCCTTGTGATTGCTTGAGACCTTTTATTACAGTTTGAATAGTTCTATTCTTCAGACTTGTTACCCTTTGAGAACTGAAAGATGAATCTTTATTAATCAAAGGCTCTCTCAAAATGAATGCCCAGTAGTATTTCATCCTTCACTGTGTTTAGCTTTACTAAAATTTTTCATTGATGTATTTTTCACTTCAGAGAACATGGGCATTAAACCTCAGTTTTAATTTTACCCCATTTCATTTTAATCATGCAACAAAAATGATTATCCAGAATTTTCATTAGATTACCTGTAAGGTCCTTAGTAGCAGCTGAAATAATGTTCAGAGAAGCTACAGTTTATTAGATGGCAGTCAGAGATGCTGATGTGGTTTCTGTCTGTACCTCTGAAACCACACTTAACATTTTTAACATTGGGCATGATGTAATATTTCTCGAAAAATAACTGCAGTTAAAAATCCATATTGCCTCTTTTTTTACTTTGTTTTTGTGGTTTTAGCTACAGAAAGAAAAGTTGGCTTCCTACTCTCCTATCTACAACTTACACTGTTAAGTTTTTAATGATTTGTAACATTTAACCATTTTAAGCAGCTGTGATGATAAAAACTACCCCTGAATTATCATCTCAATGTCAATATTTACTGCAGTGTTATGAGAGATTTATGTCAAGAACCCCTTTCAAAAATTCAGTTTTCTGTATCATGTGGACTCTGCATTCATTCTTTCATGCTTTCATTTTAAATTAACTTCATAAGAATATAGGTTATGCTTCTGTACTCTTCAATGAGATTGTAACAGCCACAGTAGAAATGAAGAAAATTGTAAGTTGTTTCTTGTTATCCAACTGTCCTTGAAAAGCTGGGCAAAAAAGCCAGTCTGGTTTATGTCTTGCTATCCTTCTGCCTCTATCAAAATGAGAATTTATTTCATAATTAATTACTTTTAAAAGTTAAGACTACAGGGAAAATCCAACTTCTATAGGAAATAGCACATAGTAACCATGTGTGAGTTATATGTGCTTTTTGCTTGAGTAAACAGTATGATTATTCTGGCACTTCATATATTCATGTAGACCTTAGTGATGAAGAGTTACCCTCTTTACAGAAACAGAAGCTGAGAAACATCTCTTTATGTTCCTCAGCCCTTTTTGGTTGTGCAACTTGCATTTATTTTAGCCCCTATGCTTAGCTGGATATTTTACGGTTCCTTCTTGCCTCATATTTAAATATTCGTCAAGCAGATAAGTAATACTTGTTAGTACTGGGAGTGATAACACCACTGTATAGAATATTTTGGGCCAGAAGAGGTACTATATAGTTTTATAAGAAACAATGCTTAAGCAGTGAATTGATAAAGGTTTCATAGTTTTTGTTAGAATAAATTAAGCTGTGGTTTCTAGAGGGCTGTTAAAGGGAGTCAATGCTTCTATTAGGAGTTCAATGACAAAACCACAGAGCTAATAAGAGAATTGCCAGTCTCAGGAATGGTATGCTTATTTATAAGCAATGTGAGGAATACTTGTTATATATGCCGGAAATGGTGGTGGGCTGGTTCAAAAGGACAACCCAAGTTAGCACAATAAAGTCCTCAAAGGTCTGTGCAAACTACTGTTGAAAATTCACCAGTGTGTACAACCTTTGAACTTAGGTCTTTAATACACAATGCAAACTCCAGTTTTTCTGTGCTTGGTTTCTATGTCTTCACCTGTTTTCTATTTTGTCTTATCATATAACCTAAATATGGAGTACAGCAGTACTTTATACATATTCATACTGAGGATATCAGCCCTCAGCCAAAAAGAACAACAAAATGTTTTGTTATGGCTTATAGACAATACTGCATGCTCCCAATCATTCAGAATGAAATGAAATGAAATGAAATGAAATGAAAGGAAAGGAAAGGAAACCCTTTCCACATGTGTCATAGGCTTGAAGAAAGATTAAAGCAGTCCTGTTCTCTGGATTAATAAAAGTAATTTATATATAATGGACAAGTTAGGAAATTTAAAAAAAAATATTTTAATAACTTCTGCTTTAGTAGGTACCAATGAATCATTTAATGACAGAACTCCACTAGTTCAGAAGTTTAGAGGTTCATTCTTAGCTTGAAACTATTGAGATTTAACATACTATTTCTTAAGACTATTTAAATAAATCCCTTCTTGCCTAAATAACAATTTAAAAAATCACATCTTTAGAGGCAATTTAGTAAACCACAGGAATAAATACTCAGTGCTTGATATTTATTTTCCTATCCTTTTGGAGCATTTTTTGGTCAGGGTTTTCTGAATCCTTGTATGTCTTTTGCAGCCTATGATCTCTGAACTGGATGGGAAATACTTGAGTCTGCTCCATTGTTTTCAGTCATTAGGGGGAAAAAAATCTCTTTTTTTTAAATTCACATCATTTTGTGTCTTGGATGTGCACCAACAGGCAACCACAATCCTTCCCACAAGACAATGAAGGTGATCTAGAGTGTTATCTTAATTTGTATTACATTACAGTGTTTTTTTAGTGCATCAAGGGACAGAATCCCCTCACCTCATCAAGTAAGCATTCTGCCAGCCATTACCTTTTTATCCTCTAAAGACCCCTCTCAACCATTCTCTGTAATAGAATGGGCTGTATGTTCTGAATCCAAAGTGTTTCAAAATTCTTCAAGCTCAGCATAAACTTCTTTTTGTTACTATTTCAGTTCCTGGTCTTAATTTCTCTATGACCCTCCAATATTAATATATTTCATGTGTGGATCACAAGTGGCTTTCTGCTTGTTACCTACAATCATGCTGTTAGAGATGGCAGAAATTTGCTGCTGTGCTGTCCTGAAAATTCAAATCTGTCTAAATTTCAGACTTCTGTCAGAGTGTCTTCCTTATAACAATTCTCAGTACTTTTTATTTCTCAAGCAGGTATGCTGAACTTAATACATTTGAAATTAGTTAACAGCATATCCTTTACCATAAAAATCACACTCCTTGGTTACTGGGTTTTGGTGGTAAAATCTGATCTGTTATTTTTCTGACTTGTCAGGCCAGCTCTGTTTACCTTCTTTTGTCTTAGCAGATACTTGGTATATTTAGGATATAAATTATATTTTGATGAGTGTTCTGATGCTGTTTGATGTTGGTATAAGCTGAATGAAATTTCAGCATAAGCTTAGCTTGTTATCTTTATATTTTTTAGTTATAGCAGTTATCTATGTCATTCATCCACGACTATTCTAAAGCTTCATAAACAAGATAATATGATTTAATATAAGCTAAAATCATAAGGTTTATCTAGTGTTGCTCTGAATCCCAATGTTCTAGAGATTTTGGAGCAAAGAAACAGATGGCATCTAACATAAATACTTCACACCTCTGTTAAGAGATAAAGTAGGAGTATTCATAATCTCTGAAACTTCTCACAGGGCCTTAATGTATGAAGAAAGAAATATAAATTATAAAGGGGCACATATAAGGAAAACATGTAGTGGAGGACATGAGTCTGAAATGACAGTAAAATATTTCATTAAATGAACTCTTTTGCTGTAACTCTGATAGTATTTGAATAAGCACTTGATCACTAACTCCTGCAGAGAATGCAGTACACAAAGGAATACATTGAACTGAACCAGTCGGTACAGTTAAGATGTATGTAGTCTAACTCTGCCTGATACTTGTACTAAACTAAACAAGCCAAACAATTTGTAAAAACATGCATTTCATTTTGGAAGGCAAGGCATAAGAGCATTCTCCTTGAGAATTAATGCAACTTCCAGTGCAGGAAAGTACAGTCATTTTATTTATTGGATGTTAAATATAATAATAAAGTTATGTAAGAAATGTAATTTTTCCTATATTCTCCCCAGCAGTGCAAAGAAAGGAGTAATGACTAGGCTGAGACAAGAAAACTGCAAGACAAAATAGGATAAAGCTATCTGCAAAAAAATGTTTTCCAGTCTTGTCTGTGGCAGTGACACTTCATTTCAAATACTTGGGGGCTGGTAGGGGTTGGTGTGAAATTTTAACTTTAGAGTAATTTTCATGGAGTTTATCAGTGGTTGAGAGATTTTAACTTTTTAATGTGAGGTTATTTTAAGGTGTAATTCCCCTTTATTTTTAGTAATGAGGACAAAACCATACAGAAGTATAGTATTATTTTATTTCTTCGCCTTAACTTTTATGGCTGAAGACTTTTTTTATATGCTTCATAGTCTAACCAGTAGACAGTGATTATTCTTCCAAGTTAAGGGCAAAGTTCTTCATCTATCAGACTTCAGGCAGTTTCATGTTAGGTATGCTACTTAGTTTTCTTTGAACTCATTTGCTTACCTTTTAGTCAGTGTTTGTTCAATTTTACTTAGTGTTTCACTTTTTCTTTCTGGCACAACCATCATCTTTGTGCTCATAAACTAGTAACTAGTTTGTTCTTAACTTACAAAGACTGCCAGCTGAGACATCAGATTGTGCTGTAAAAGAAATATTAGCCACCCTAGGATCAGTAAAAGCCACTTCGAAAACTGGTGGGCTAATCAGTATCAGACAAAGTAGGCTTATCCTTGTATAGGGTGTTTTTTTAAAAAAACTTCTCCAGCTTTTGGGGTGTGTTTTTATATATTTGCTGTGCTTTTGAGGTTGAGGGTGGAGTTTGTGTAGTTCTTTGGAGGGGAAGGGGATGTAACTTAAGGAACATAAGAATACTTCTTTTCATGATGTAAGATAAGGCAACCGCAATTCCTAATGACATCTCTGATTAGATAGTTGACAGCAGATGAGAAAGAAGCATAAGAACTGCTGCATACAGGAAAAAGGTACATCAGTACTTCTTAGTGTTTGCTATTACAAGAATGTATACATATCTACTGAACAGAAGTACAGATATCTTGCATAATATTATATCCTAAATATTTCAGCATTATGCTGTTTTTTGGATTTAGCTAGGATTCCCATAAATATGGGAATAAACTTCAATAATATGGCATTATCTGTGATAATATCACTACCACAAAAAATATAGATCTTCTATTTCTCTTAAATAAAACCACTTTGGCATTTCTGTACTCAGATACCTTGGTCATGTTTAACAAAGAAATTTAAGGGCTAGCTTGATCTTCTGCAACTAAAACCCTGACTGTCATGGTTTAACCCCAGCCTGCAGTGTTGCCAAGCCCCAAGCAGCCACTCTCTCACTGCGCCATCAGTAGAACTGGGAGAGAATCAGAAGGGTAAAAGCTAGAGAACTCCTGGATGGAGGTAAAAATTGTTTAAGAGGGAAAGAAAAAGTCGTGTACACAAGCAAAGCAAAACAAGGAGTTAATTCACTGCATCCCATGGGCAGGCAGGTGTTCAATCATTGCCAGGAGAGCAGGGCCCCCTCCCATGTAATGGTGATTTGGGAAGACAAACACCATCATTCCAACTGTTCCCCCTTTCCTGCTTCTTCCCCACACTTTATATACTGAGCATAATATAAGATAAGCATATATATACACATGAGCATAATATACATCCTTTTGGTCAGTTTGGGTCACTAGTCTCAGCTGTGTCTCCTCACAAGCTCCCAAGCATCCCCAACTTCCTCAGCAGTGTGGCAGTACCAAAAGCAGAAAAGGCCTTGGCTCTGTGTAAGCCCTCCTCAAGCAACAACAAAAATCTCTATATTATCTACCTGTGCTCAGCAAAAGTACAAAACACAGCCCCACTCGAGCCACTGTGAAAGAAATTAATTCTGCCCCAGCCAAAACCAGCACTGACTTTTAGACTCTGTTCAGTAAGTACTGACACATTACCTGTCCTTTATCTAACTTTAATATGTCAGATGGAAGACAGCTATTTAAAATTCCCATCTGAGAATGAGGTAGTGCTCAAAAGGATAAAGTAGAGGACTTTTTTTCATTTGTAACTGTGTCTCTGACAAGTAGACCATTCATCTACTGCAGCAGGATCTGTGGTACAGCCCTAGTAAAGACCATAAATGGTGTTAGACACTGAGCAATTGTAAAGAGGGGCTGCAATTGAAAAACTCTGCTTGGATTTAAGTATTCAGTAATATGAATGGCACATCCTGTTCCCTACAGAAGAGACCTCCTCATGCTCTCAACTAAATGAATTTCAATAGAGTATTAATTTTTCCCTATATGGCATGTTCTAAAGCTTCAATGAGATTTGCTTGTGAGAAGAACTAGAGTATAGAGTGCATGTTTAATGTTAAGAGAAAAGATATATTGTACTCCTTGTAGCATGTTTGCTCTATTACAGGATAATATTACACATCTGCTTTGCTTTTCAGATCCTTTTTCACCATATTTTACACTCTAGAAAAAATTCACTTCATCATATGCATGTCAGCCTATCTTGGGAACCAGGGAGCTACATCACCAAAACACAAGCAGTTATTAGACATCTACAAGACAGAAACATGGATATTTTCCCAACACTATACAGTTCGTAGGAGCAGCTAGATCCCATGCTGAAATGTGGAGACCAGTTATTGCTATTGCTGCAGCAACCAATGGAGTGTGTTTTGCCATTGTTTTGGGGTTTTCTGAGGGTTTTATTTTTTGGGGTTTTTTGGTTGTTCCTGGTTTGGTTTTTGGGTTTTTTGGGGGTACAGGAAAAGGTAGGCCTTGTTATTCTACTTTAGAGTATCTTCTCTGAAGAATTATTGATTCCATGTGTACCAAAATGTTTGACTCTTTGAGGTGTATAATACAACATTAAACACACTGACTTTCTGTTTAATTCTCAAAATTAGGTATTCTGGGGTTTGTGCAGTTTTCACAACTGAATGTGTGCCTATTGATATACATATCAAGGATCACTGTCTTTAGATTGTTTAGAAGACTGATAATTCAGGAGAGTTTCAAACTTCAGAACAAAAATAGACTGTCATTAATTAATAATACATACTATTAATAATTAGTTCCTATGCAGTATCCAATACTGCCATTCCATATAGAACATAATTAGTCCTGTAAGACTTTGTCTACAATGACATAGGAGTACACTACTTCAGGGAGTTGCTGCCATAAAGTAACTCTGATGGCTGTGGTCGTTGGTGGTTTTAGTTGTGGAGATAAAAGTAATGAGGCTTGAAAGCTCTCAATGAGGGAACTGCTGTTGGTTATTACTTTATTCCCCACCTCTCCAGTTTCATTGGTTTATGTTCCTCAGTTTCCTACAGAGAAAAATAGGGAATATCTATCTGCTTCTGACATAGCTCATCTTAATCTTTTTGAAGTAGTACTCATTCTAGAGGAATTTGTCAGTCATTTTCCTCTTATGTTCTGCAGGATCATTCTGGCTGCCCCAGACAACCCTCTATAGAATGTTTTACCACATGTCTTTTCACTCATCCTCGATTCTGATCTTGCAGATTTTAGTATGTGCATGCTTTCCTGAACCTTGTTTGCACAAATATCCCACAAGTCCCTATTTGTTTTTGGGGTTGCCTACTGTATATACTTAGTGGCATTACAGTCTTAACAAAAGCTTATGTACTGTCACCAGCTATACACATTTCTGTGTCTTGATGTCTTGGTTCAAAGAAATCTGTGGAGAGTTAACCTTGGCTGCTTGCCAGATTCCCACCAACTTGCCCTTTTAATGCCCCCTCCTCAACAGGGGGAGAAAATACATTCCAAAGTTCATGGAGCTTCAGAAGGACAGGGAGATTTTGTGTTGTTTTGTGTTAAAAAGTTTCAGCTTGGGGAAATTAATTTAATTTATTGCCAGTAATGACATAGTCATGAGAAAAAAAACACAACCAAAAACACCTCTTCCTTCTTCTTCCCAGACTCAACTTCACTCCTAATTATCCTACCTTCTCCCCCTCCTCAGGAAACACAGGGAAAGACAGGAGGTTGTGGTCAGTTCTTAACACGTTGTCCCCATCACTCTTTCCTCCTCACACTTGCTCCATGTGGTGTGCCTCACACAGAAGACAGGGCAGATATCTGCTCCAACATGGGCCCTCATGGGCTGCAGAGAGACAACTCAACACTGCCGTGTTCTCTGAGAGCTGCAGAGGAATCCCTGCTCCACTGAGTGGACTTTCTTCTCCCCCTCTTTCTCCAGTCACCTCAGAGTCTACCTGGTTGTTTCTGTCATGTTTTTTCTCACTTTTCTCTTGTAACAGCTGTACAGAATTTTTTACTCTTTCTTTAAAATATTTTTATTGGGAAAAAAAAAAAAAAAAAAAAAAAAAAAAAGGGATTAC